>JBBJLS010000001.1:12054797-12065385 GCA_037577275.1 Bryconaethiops microstoma
TATATATCCAATGTGTACATACATACATTTACTTATATAGCTTTATATATATACATATTTATATATTTGCACACACACAAATGTCTATTTTCATATTTTTGCATTAATTGTAAAGTGTACTTTTTATACTATATTGTTGTGTGGTATGTACTTATATACTGATCTCTACTAAGTGCAGTAATAAACTCAAACTACCATCTGTGCTGTTAGATTTCGCTTAACTGTAAGCTAAGTAAAATTGGGGAAGCTGGGTGGCCTAGTAGTTCGGGCTTTGTCCCTGTGATCAGAAGGTTGTGGGTTCGAATCCTAGGACACCTAGTGGCATCACTGCATAAGCAATTTCCTCCTCAATAAAGTTATCTGATTCTGGGTTTTGAGGCAGGCGGTGTCCGGGCTACTAGGTGGGGTCCTTCCTAGTGTTGTCGTGGCCTTCCCAGTCTTCTTCAGGAGCTCAGCTGAGGGTCTGGTCTCTGTCTTTCTGTCCAAACCTCGCTCCACAAACACACAGACACCATGGTAAGACGGTTTTCAGTGTTGTATTTAATTTATGTTTATGTTAGTGTGACAGAAAACCGCTATGAGAGAATATCTCTGTTTTCCCCTCTGTCTGGCAGCCACAGCTAACAGCTCTTTAGCTCTCTTTTAGCTCTCTTTTAGCTCTCTTTTCTACCTGTTCGTGTTTACGTAGGTGTATAAGAATTGTCCACGTTTTCTGTACTACATTTCATTCATTGCAGTTGAAGCAAGTGGGAATTGGTGGTCTCCGCATGCTTCTTTCGTGTCTGCGTACGTGGCTTTAGAATCAGATCGGACACACAGAGACAAGAACGATAGGAAATATAAAGTCTGAATTAAAACGCGTAGGAAAAACCTCTGTAAATACTCTATGCTATATATACAAATGCTACGTAAATATACTATGGGTAAGTAACGCAGTTAAGTGAAGCCACGTTAGTGGACCACCAGAATTGACGTAAAGACCCTTAGGCTCAACCTGAACCCTTTCTAAACCTCGCTCCTTAGCTCAACACTCTTTTCCCCTACTTGATAATGTGTCCATATGTATTATAATCGCCTACATTTTCTGTACTGCATCATTCACTCCAGTTGAAGTCGGTGGGGACTGGTGGTCTCCACAGGCTTCCTTCGTGTCTGCATACGTGGCTTTAGAATCAGAATCAGAATCAGAATCAGAACCAGAAAGCTTTATTGATCCCAGAAGAAATTACTTATTGTATGAATGCGAAGACAAACAGAGACGAGAACAATATAAAATATAGTGTCAATAAATCTGAATCAGAAAACTTGAAACCGAAAAATGATCCTGGAGGAAATTACTTATTTATTGACTGGTACCTTGTTTAAAAGAGAACCCTAAAACAACTACAGAGTATTGTGAATGTCTTTCTATGCAATACCATTCAATCCCGTTTACTGTGTCTTATTTATTCTTGATACTGACTTGCTGCTATTTTTTATACCTATACTGTTAGTTCTAGATATACATCTATTTTTTGGTACATCCAGGCTGTTGGTTCTTAATCATTATTTAAGTAATTTATTTCCTTAAATGAGTCTATTCTGGTACAGCTGATACATTCTCTGATACAAGAGAAGCATCGACAGCGCTACAAATCTCATCCCGTTACTCTGTACATTCCTGTGTATTGCAGTGACAAAGATATTCTATTTTATTTTTCAGCCTGGACCTGCAGCAAGTGCATCTAGCGTGGGAGCCTCTGGCCGTTCTCCCAGTAAGACAGTGGCCCCTCGTGCAGCCGGCTCAACAGTAAGGCAGAGGTAGGAGTTCCAGTTGAATTTTAGCTCAACCACCTAAACAAAATCGTCAAACATTATTTTGTAGAGAAATACTGTGCTGTTATTGGCAAATAGACAAAGGATGATTGACACGTCACTGTGCCCAGTCCATGTAGCTGTATCATCTGCAAGCCATTTATTTTTATTGTAATCATTTTGAAGTGTAAGTGCTTTAAGTTTTGAGGGTGGCTAAGTAGATTTTGTGTGTGTGTGTGTGTTTTTTTTTTTTTTTTACTCAGTCCTGATTGGATCAGTCACCAGAAATGGTGGTACTGATCTTGAGTGGCTACTGATAAAACTGAAAATCTGTCATCAGTTTTCACTGTAAGAGTCTTGTGTTAGTGCTAATTAAAATAATGAAATACAGCAAATCGTTTATTCAATAAAATCATCTTTCTTGTTGGATCAGTGTATTAAAATTATACTTTGGACGGTTTTAATATTAACAACAATCATTTTATATACATTTACATATACATTTTGTTTTTCCTTTTAGGAAAGCAACTGGCAGTGGCACGAGGTCTGCGGGCAGAGCTACAGCATCAGCAGGCACAGGGGGCATGTGGCGCTTCTACACTGAAGATTCTCCAGGACTCAAAGTGTGAGTGAACACGCACACGCCAGTAGTTTAGTTTTCAAAGGGGTCACCCAGGTTTTTGTATCTATACTTCAACCTTTTACAGCGAGTAGCGCATTTTAATTTAATTTAAATTAGCATAGAACTTGAGTCATCTTGATGTCATTACCATCTTCATCCCCTCTAAGATTTAGTCTGTTAGTGTGAAAGTGCAGGACTAGGTAACAGCATATGGCAGTCAGTGAATTTTCGTTCTGTCCAGTGAAAGTGTCTTGCTTGTAAAGTAATGAAATTGTAAACATGGAAGTAAAAGTAAAGCAGCATTCCCACCAGGGGTGCGCCGAACATTAAATTTTTTTGTCCAATTCTGATTTCTCTATACCCTTATTGGCCAGTGGCTGGTTTTTATTTCTTTTTTAACCTGAAGTCTAAATAAACACACACAAATTGCTAGCACACTTCCAGTACTTTTTGAGAGCTAAAGTTGTAACATAAGATGAACCTTTATTAGTCCCACAAGTGGGAATTTGCATTGTTGCAGCAATAAGTGGACAGTACAAAAGTAAAAGCTACAAAAACAATAGAATAAAAACTCAAGAGTGCACTATACAAATAATACACAAATATACAGTCTGTGCAAAAAATATATGCATATGTAAACCTATAAGTGTATGTATGTATTTACACAATTTTCTCATTAATGGCCTTCTATTTAAATAAGATTAATCAAATAAAATGCTCAGTCAAAAGTAAGGAGTGACTGACTGTTTAGCACAATGAATCATGCATAAGTAATGTATGACATTTTGATGCAGCAGCAGCTCTCAAATACAGCACTCACCTACCTCGCCTTATTTTAGTCATTAAGTCACCAGACAAATCTGCCCAATAATCATTTGTGTATCTAACCATCACAACAGAGGAAAAAAAAACCCACAAAAATGCAAAGCATTTAAGAAAGCAATTACGATGCTTAACCTTTGGATTGACCCATATGTACGTTTTAAGCAGAGCTGAAATTTTCATCTGAACCCGAATATACATTGAACATTCTGCCTGAGTCTGACCTGACCCAACCTGACCTTAACAGTAAGGCTTGAATAGAGACTCGATTATAGTTTAATGATAGATTATTTTTTATTTTTCCACGCAACCTAAACACAGTGACTGAATGCAAACTACCAAAATAAATGAATTAATAATTACAAAACCTAATTCTCAGCTATCCAAAAAGGAAATGGCCTTCAATCAAAAATATGCCTGTATTTATCCATTAAAAAGTATTTTGGCTGGAAAAGATTTCATGTTTTATTGTGGCACTGTGTGCAACAACACAAGTTACTCTCATGTACCAGAATTAAAAATGTCTTTAGATGATAAGACGGGAGAGCACCTGAGCCCAGCACGCTTAGACGGGTTTTACTATTTTAGCAAGAAGGCATGACCCCGAATTAGTTCTGGATCCACAACTGTGTCCTACTGAAGCTGTATACTCCATTTTTTTTTACGATGTGATAATGAATAAATGAATAGAGGTGGTTAGTCTGTTGAGCACACACACACACACAGAGCTGCTCATTTTTAATTCATCCCCTCAGCTCAACAGGAAGTGACACGGAAGGGAGGGGCAGGGGGATCTGGAAGGTTTAGCATTTATGAGGATAAACATGAAATTTTAACGACAGGAAATTGGCCTCTTGGGCTCAACCTCCGTCTTTATTTGATCTCTCTGCTGCTGATTGCCCTCCTGCGGCTGTGTTTGGGTGTATGTGTAGAATAACACTTACATTGTACACCTCTGCACTGCATTGGAGTGTTATCCACAAACTGTATCTCCTCTGTGTGAAATTTATCAACATTTTATTTTTAAAGTTAGTATAAGCAACTCAAGAAAATTTAAATGAGCAATTTTACTATGTAAAGCTGTAGAAAGGATGAATGAATCTGTTAAAGTAGTCTGAAATGCTTCTGTATTCAAGTTCTAAATTTAAAGTCAAAATTACTTGAATACGAAAACACTTCAGTTATTTGGTATGTTCTGCTTTGTTAGGGGTTGAAGAAAATGTGAGGAATCAGTTTTAACAGGACTGATTTCTCACTTGTATTTGTGTGTGTTTTATGTACTACTTTGCTGCAACACAACCATCAGTTTCTTGGACTGAGAGTTTGTCTGCTTCACTAACTAGGATAACTCCTCTCTGATGTCCACATGTAATGAAAAACAAATACTCGGATATCAAAATGAGTCAGAATGAGAGAACCACCACTGTGAAATGTGTTCTTGTGATTTTTTTATTTTTTATTTTTTTCCCCCTGTGGTCCACTTATGTTTTATCAGAATTGAATCAGAATCTGAATTCATTTACCACCCTGTCTTCATTCTGTAGAATTAAACATTATTACTGTTTCTTTAAAGCTGATGGAAATAGGCTTGGATCTCATTGGCTGACCAACACACTCTTGTTAATGTCAGTGTTAATGGCTGAGGCTAAACTGATGTAGACTGAGTTGGTGTATATGTATATGTAATTCACTGGTTTTGTGTAAGCGGTGACTTTGAAATGGGTTGTTCGACCGCTTAATTTCTTTACAGGGACGGGGGGCTGAATGACACATTTTGAAACTTTACAAATGTTTACATGCAAGGTTAAATGCTTTCATTTCACAGAAGCAGGGAAAATGTGCTTTTATATGAAATGGGACCTCTAAAATATAGTCTGGGTAAACTTTTTATTGCTTGCTGCAGAAACACTTCCTAAAACAGCTCTAAGACCACACAGAAGTGTGTTTCACGCGTTCCTCAACATATAGGCACTGTGTGACTGCCATACAGAGGTATTAGGAGATACTGCAGTGTTGATCCCATCACTGACATTATCGTCAAAACACCCACAGAGAGAGAGAGAGAGAGAGAGAGATATATATATATATAAAATTCTTTTTTTTTTTTTCTTTTTTTTTTATTAAGGTATACATGTCAGACTATCCAAAAGCAGAACATGGGCTAATGTTTAGATACTTTTCTCTCTCTGTGTGTGTGTGTGTGTGTGTGTGTAATTAAAGTTCTGTCTGAAAAGGTCATATCAATTAAAGCCTGGGGGGTGGGCCTTCAGTCGGCGTGGTTACATGGCTGCCTAGCGACCCAGGGGATGGTCAGTTCTGACTTTAATAAAGCCCCTCGTTAGCTGCCCCTCTCGTTAGCACTGTGCCACTCACCAGCATTTATAATCCTAATTACCCCTCCTTTGCATCACATGACCAAGAGGAGCAGACCTGATTGGCCCATGGGAAAGAGACACAGATTGACCAAAGCTGTCAGTCAAAAAAAATCAAGGAATTTTATCTATATGGTACTTAGAAAAGTAATCCTCTGAGATTTGTTAGGTTTACTTTTTATTTTTATTTGCTTAAATAAGTAAAAAATGACACAAAATTGCTATGCGTTGTGACACACTGTCCTTACATAATAGAAATGGTATTAGAAAGCAGCTACAAACCATTATGAAGAAGCTAAAAGTGAATAAAATACTGTATAAATAAAATATAAAATAAAACAAAATGCTTTTTAATTTGGTCAACAAGTAGTGTGAGGGGCTCGTAGCCTGGGTGTTTGCCACTAGGGGTCCTTCTGTCAACACGGACTGTTCAGTTGAGGCTTAAGGCTTGATGTGCGACATTTCACTTACATTCTCGTTGTGTTTTTTTTTTTTTTTTTTTTTTTTTTTCTCTCTCTCTTTTTTGTTTTCTCATTTGTGTCTTCTCTGTAGTGGGCCAGTGCCGGTGCTGGTAATGAGTCTGCTGTTCATCGCGTCTGTCTTCATGCTGCACATATGGGGAAAGTACACCCGCTCCTAAACCCCAGTGACTTTTGACTTCAGACCCCAAACTCATCAGTGATTTATTACTTAAGCCATTTGACTCGGACCAAACTCTGACCATCAACACTCTTAACCATTTTGAATTGTTTTGACGCCCATTTCAGGGGATTCAACCCCCCCACCCTTCATCTGGCTTAGCAAAGGTTTCCTACCCACTACAAGGTTGTTTTTTTTTTTTGTTTTTTTTTTCCCCCCATTATTTTTTTTTTTCGTCCATTGTTTGAAGCAGGATTTTTTTTTTTGCTAACCTTTGTACAAACACATATGTAAAATTGTACAATAAAACATCACAAAATATGTTGCCTGTTTTTTTCACCACCCCATTGAAAAGCGAAAGAAAAACTGTTCTTGGAGGGGGATAATTTGCATAACCTCAGCTTGCTCTGCAAGAAGGTACTATGCAAATTTACATTCCAGATAATGTGACGATGGGGCTCCACCTGTCTCAGAGCGTTATTGCACTCACTGTAGCCTGCAGCTCTGCACCAACAACTTGTCCAGCTCGTCAGATCAGCCCAGAGCAAGTTACACAGTCCTGAAAACCGAACTGTAGATCTGTGCTGTCAGTGCTATTCTAAACTAACCCTGAATTGAGTGCTAATGGTGTCGGTGTGGCCCATTTTGGCCGAGTAATTTGTTCAGTTTAAAATTTAGATGTTTCAAGAGATGTTACCTGAGAAAATAAGCTTTGATTTTTACATGCTGCCTTAATAAACATCCTTAAAAAAAGGGGTGGGGGGGCAGGGACAATTTCGTTTTAAATTTATACATTTTGAGATGTTACCAAATAAGCTTCAACCTCAACGTGCTGCACATCCTTTAAAAAAGAAAGGCATGTGACCATCGCATTAATTATGAGCAAAATGGAACGCCGACCAGAGCTTAAGCATTAAAACCCTCAAACGGCAAGAGAGGGATGCATTTTACATGAGAAGGAAGAAACAAGAAAAGCACAGACTGAGCATGCCTTTCCATAAACAGTCTGTACATTAAAAAAAAAAGTGTCTGATTGGATCATTTTCAGCTGTAGTCAAAAATCAATACAGCCCTTAAAATATTTTTGAAGATTTATTCTAAAATTTAGTTATTGTAATTGTAGACTTGAGTAGGCATTGACGTCCTTATGGTATCAAGGTCTAAGTAGCTGTGGTAAACTGATTGGCCCCTATCTTACATTAAGACTGGGTGGATTTTTCTTATACCCTCAAGCAGGCTGACATGGGATGGGTAGAAAGTCATTTGTGCCCATTTTCAGGACACATTAACAAATGTTCATTTATAACATTTAAGGGCTGGTTTCTCAGATCTGCTTTCTCAGATCAAAATGATCCAAAATGGCATATGCGGGGATATTAACATTTAGTACAAAACTTGGCTATGTCCAGGAAATGTATACCCTTTAAAGAACCTTATGATCGCAGCAACAAGAGTTGGCTTTTCAGTGTCTGAGGTTTTTGTTTCTGTTTGCAAACCTATAGAATATACATCAATGATACAAACAGTGCTATATTGGAAGTAAAGTCAAGAAACAGCAAATATATAAATATTGAAAATGTTGAGACCCCTGTAGCAAACATTTTTCTACATACTGTAGACATTTCTACAGACGAGTATATGATATTCTGTGTAGTATTCCAGTTCATGGTTTAAAGGAGAATTCCCTAATTCAAACCTCAGTCCTGTGAAATCGTTGACTGTAGAGAAACCTAAAGTGAACCTTTTCATATGTAATGTTGACGGTAAAAATCTTTTGGTGTTATATAACAGCCTGCATGTACCTCTTTGCCATGAATGGATTGTGAAATATGTTTAATACCAAAAGCTGATCTCAAAACTTTCAGAAAACAACGTTTCAGGCATCTGTGACATATTCATAACCATTTTGTGTAATTACTTCGTGAGGTAGCCTTAGAGGCATTAAGTGCTTCAGATGTCTGGTTCCTTGGACGTTTCAGACGTTTCTCCGTAGCTGAGTAGGTACCGTGTCCACGACTGAATTAATGATTTAGAACAATTGTTTACTTGCAAATATTTAGGCTTTTCTGGAAAAGACCTTGCATATCTACAGCTGTGTTGTTCCTCTCCTGGAAGAACTTCACAATTGTCTACACCCTTTAGGGGGCGCTCTGCTTCACCATATGCACTCAGGCTCTTCATGAGACAACCATGCTGATCCCTTGTCTGTGTGTGTGTGTTCGTTCATTATTCATGCCCTGAATAATGAGGGTTAGGTTTCCCACTGGTCCACTCTAATCCCAGCCGTGGCCCACACAGCCAGAATAATTCAGCCTCACCTTAAAAATAAATCCATACCTGTGTGTGCCTGTGTGTGTCTGTGTGTATGTACACTTTCTTGAACATTGTTGGATGCGTACACTAGGGTGTGTACGCCAACATCCAAAACTGTGACTTTTCAGGAGGAGGAAAAAACATTCATAACTTGTAATGTAAAAAGACAGCAAATCCCAAGGAACTTCTGGCCTTTTTTGTCCATTTGTCACAAACTAATAGGAGTGTTAATAGGACAGGTTTACTGCAGTGAAGGGCTGAAACAGACCCTGTTCTTCTGGAAAAACACTAGATGTTGAAACATTGCTGTGAGGATTTGATTGCATTCAGCCCCAAAAGCGTTAGTGAGGTCATGTTACTGACGTTGGATAATTAGTCGTGCATCACAAATGCCACTCCATTCCAACCCAGAAGTATTGGATGGAGGGAGCTCCATCACTCCATCCCTTGGTAGGGTGTGTGTGTATTTGGGGCGGGGAGGCTCTCAAACACACACACACCCTACCTGAACACGGTACACCTTAAAGTAGAATTGACTTACTATAAAGAGTGTTTATAAAGAATGAATAACACTATCAAACTCAGAGCACTTCAGGTCACCTGAGCTTTTACTGAGCTGAGAGCATCAGGGCTGGATTAAAGTAAAGTAGGCGATTTCTGGTCTCTTCATACTCTTCTATGCTTATCCCAACTCCTGGCATAGCCCATATCATGCCTGATAATCGGCTGAATCAGGCATGCTACATGAGTCTAAGCACAGAAATGTGCATAAAGTTGTATATTATATTAACAATATAATCACATCAAATACTGTAATCCAAATTATAATTGTAATTGAATTTATTTCCTAGAAAAATCTTAAAATTCAAAAACTGCATTCTAAAATTCAAAAACTACATGGAAGACTACATGTAAATTTGCAATACAGAACAATGAAGTTGAAAGTTTCTTGGAAATTGGCATGGTTTGCATGAGCGAGGGGAGTTTGAAAGATTTTTTTTTCTTTCATTTATTTTTCTTTATGTACTTTTTTTTTTCTGGTAACCATTTCCTGAGCTTTTAACCACTGCCTGTGTAGAGGGACAGCCCCAGAAAGAACACACACACCTATACATGCACACACTTACATCTTCAAAAGCACTGCCACTGCACGCATGGATTTCATAAAGACTTCGAATAAGGGCGAAAGGTTTGACATGGACAAACCTTAAGCGATGCATTGACTTCAGGTTCAGTACTACACTTTATGAACAAACACCCACGTATACACACGTGTGCACACAGACATTTAGACTTATTTCCACACAGGAAGAGGTACAGGAAAGAGTTTTAACTAGGTCAGTGTCTTCTCGCACCCTAATAGACTTCTCTCACCCTAACATCATTCCAGGGGGATGCCGATGTTACAGAACGCAATAGTGGAGTTAAACCGGGGTGGGGAATGCCCTGCTTTCACGATATTTAGTTGAAAACCAAACTGCACCTACTGTAAGAGGACAACTGGAAAGGAAACTGTCTCACCAACCCACCCCAACCCCCCCGCCCCCACAATTGAAGAATGGACTCTTCCATGGGGGGAATGCTGTACATCACCCCAAACGCAAAGGAAATTTCACCTACGTAAGTCAAACGTTTAAATGATACACATCATCGCTGTCCACAAAAAACATTGTATCTTAATTTCCTGAATTTATATCATTTGAAACATAATTTGAAAATGCCAGTTGCTCTTCTTGTATTGGTTCTTAATTGCACAAATGGTTCAATAGTCCAACATTATTTCAAATAAGATCTTTTTGCATTAACTTACCTTAGAAACGTCTGTTTTATTTTTAGTTATTTAAGATGTTCTATATTGGTTTACTTATCATGGAATGTAATAGCCAGGTGACTTTTTCACATTATCTGAACATGCCAGTGGTCATATATATATATGTATATATATATGTATATATAATACTTTTCTATTGGTCCATTTGTTATGAAATAGTGACACTGTGTGTGTGTGTGTGTGTGTGTGTGTATA
>JBBJLS010000001.1:12081203-12092327 GCA_037577275.1 Bryconaethiops microstoma
TAGACAGAGAGAGAGAGAGAGAGCGAGAGTGAGGTGGAGGGTGTTCTCCTAAGGGAGAACGTGCCACTCAAATTGGTGAATCACCGGCAGCGGTGCTACCCAGACCCCCCCACCCCCAACCCCGCCAGCCCAGAGTGAGAGCCTGTCAGAACCCATCACCTCACTCACCGTCCTCAGGGACAGAGCAAGAGACACAGTGAGAGAGAGAGAATGAACAAGGGAAGGGACAGATTCTTGTGATTATGATTTACTGCTTCCAAGTCTGTTCTTACTATTGCTGTTTTACTGTAGCAATCAAATAGTTACATATTTTTACACAGTGCTGATTATATTTCCTTTCAATTTGCATTCTGTTTTGACAGGTTCGGGCCTGCACTTCACCAACAGCCTTTTCCAAAGCTAAATCATTTGTCACTTTAAGACCATTGCACCAACCGGTCATAAGCTGAATTTTCACCTACACCTCCTACTTGGAAGCAGGCATATAGTTATACAGCATATAATTTTTCTCAAGCTCTTTGCTTGTCAAAGTGTGCTGCAGCGCTAGCAGTGTAGCACATATTTACAACAGACGTAGACTGCAGGGACCCTGATCCAGAGCTACAGGCCATGACCCTTGAACTGAGAAATGCAATGTAAAATCACATAGAGTGGTACATGAACCTCGAAATACATCTTTGGAGGATCTCGGCTTGAAAAAGTTAAGAAATACTATTACGCTGTGTGGTCTCATCCCAAACCCCCCATACTGGGATCTTTTCCTTTTAGAAGATGTTAGCGAAGCGGCTTCGACATCGTTAGCATCAGCTGAATAGTTGCCGGTTACTGGTGCGAACAGCAGTTTAGTAACATTTTCACGTGCTCCGCTAAGACTCATAGGTGGTAGCTGTGGCTAGGCAGAATTTTGTGTTGGTGGCATTTGATTTGGTTGGCATTGTCATCACTTTAAAATGGTCTTAGCTAGGGCCATCTTGGGACTTAAGATTGTCTTAGTCAAGGCCTGTTGGTGCAAACGGCGCCAGGAAGTGTCCAGTGTGGTCTGCACAGGGTCGATGTGGCTATTGGTTTTCACTCCAAACATGCGCACCCGAATCTAAGACCGGTTTCAGTGACCCATGACTGTTATAACTAGGCCTCCAGTGCAGCACACAGAAATCAAAATAATCCCACCTTTACAATGAGGTTGGTTTTTGCTAGCACCCCCAAGGGATTCCCAGGAACATTGTTCGGTCATTCTGGACTAAACATGAACATCTGCAGCTTGACAAGACATTACATGTTTTATTTGAATCTTGTAACACACATTTAAACCATATCTTTGACGGTGACTCCTTCAGTAAGGGGCCCAGACATAGAGTGTCCACCACTGTTTACCGATTCTGACAACTGACTGAAACCTGTTTAGGAGGCCTCTCGTCAATCAGTGATGAATCTAGGACTTCCAGAAGCCCAAAAGTGATGTTTTCCTCACAAAACTGGAAATTCAAACAATTTCAATTCTCATTCCACTGTCACTTCGTGATTATGTCAGCTCCCGAAGGCCTAACCAATGGGAGGGCTTAAGAGTACAATATTTGCAAAGTTTTAACTCAACAAAATCGACAAAAATCCTTTGGCTTTCTCTAAGGCTTAGGCCTGAAGGTCACCACTGATCTCAGGCAAACAAGTAATTATGTGTACTCCTGCTTTATTGGAATAAAAACTGTAATAAAAATTTAAACAAAGAATCTCCTCTTCACCTTGGGACCACAAATGTTTATAAAGTTTTGAATCTGTAGTTTTGCCAGAATTTCTGCACTGTTAGCAATGAGCTGTGAGTAAAAACCTAATTAACCGGAATGTGAGAAGAGACACTTATTTAGTGTTACCGTACAGTTTCCACTCCATTAGGCCTCTAAACTGCAAGGTTCTGTTTGTGGGCACACATTTCAGCTCAACACTCAGCTACATAACGTACTTATTACTTTCCTAGAAATGACCAAATCAGCCTAGTTACTGATAACAAGTCTTGAGATTAATAGCTGAATTTTAAGCCTGCAGTTAAAACTGGAGGTAAAACTGACAGGTATGAAGATTCGTATGAAAGTTTCAGACCTTGAAAAAATGAGATGGAGAAGCTTCAGGGAGAGAACGGAGCGCTCCCTGTTAATTAGCGTAATAGGAAATCCTCAGTGCTGGTCGGTCGGACTGATGTGATTAAGAGCACAGATGGTTGAGAGAGAGAGAGAGAAAATGAGGAAGAGAACGAGAGAAAATTCCTTTATTAAAATTGTGACTCAGACTATAGAACAGAGGGGCCTTGGGATCCAGTGGTCTGACCCTGCCGCTATAGGGGCCTTTAAGCCAACGGCCTTCACTTTCTCTTATCACACACACCCAGACTCTGTGTGGTTCAGGGTCTGTGCAGCAGTGCTGTCACACACATACATACATACATACACAGATCTCTCGGGCATATTCATTAAATTCAGGGGAGTCAATCAGCAGGCCGTGGGTACGATGCCCTGGCAGCAACAGTGTGGACAGGGCAAAGGGTCATCAGAGGCGGCAAGTGAGGAGAACAGGAGGGTGAATCAATTGGACGGTGCAAGACTAAGTTGATTACAAGACAGCCTATGGACAGAAGGAAAGGAGAAGCAGGCCACTTCTTTTGCACACAGCGTAGTCTTTTTGCAGCATAGTGACGAGTGTGTACAGTGCAAATAAGGACAGTGTGTCCTTTCTACAGTTAGTTACTGTGTACTATTTGTGTTAGCCATCTTCTTGCCCATGGGTCAGCAAGTCCGTGCATGTGAGCAAACGTCTTTATTCAAACGTCTTTAATCGTCTTCTGAAGACCCACCTCTTCAAGGAGCACATTGGTGACTAATCAGTCCTCTTGCTTATGTCTTATACACAGGGGTTGACATCATTTTTTTGCTGTAGTACTCTGTAGTACATGAATAAATTGTTACACACCAAAATCAAGAAATTTCTCGGTGCCTTGGCCGTGGTTCTGGGGGGCGGGCGGGTTGGTGTGCACGCAGAGGTCTGTGTCTCGGCCAAGGTGTGGTTCGGGGGGGGCGTTGGGGGGATGCTAATATTAGCTGCTAACTGCCTTGTAAAGCATTATGAAGTCTTGTGCGCAGTCTCGGGCCGTGAAGTCGAGGGGCGGGGCGGAGCGGGGCGGGGCACGCAGTATGAAGTTATTCAAATTAAGTACGCATTTGCGGTGTGATTCTGAAAACTGCTGTGCATTTGCGTACCACATTCGCCAATTTTTACTTGCGTACCACTTATGTCAATCCCTGCTTTTACAGCTTTTCCTATATAGTTTTCAAAAAAAAAAACTGGGCACTTACTCTCTTACCTGTTTCTCCTTACTTGTGTATTAACCTCTGACTTGATTCTTTTTGACAGGGTTTGTTAAGGTGTGTAATTAGCTGTCAGTAACTTGGTTAAAAGCAGGTGTCAATCTTAGTTTGGCTTTACAGGTATAAAGAACAGATGTGGTCTACTTAAGCACTGACGCACGTCACTCTGGATACGAGCGTCTGCTAAATGCCGTCAACGTAAATGTTGATTCCATTCTGCTCAAAAATGAATGCATTATTATTACTATATTTATAAATGAATGAACAAACATTAAAAGTTTAAATAACAACAAATTTTGAAGCCCAAAACTTAACGAGATTTCCAATGACCCATTTATGAGCCTCAATGCTAAAGCTTTAATTAATTAATTCATTAATTCATTATAGTACATACTTAGTCATAGTAACTATCAGGGGCACATCTAGGAATTCTGGCCCGACTGAAAGAATACTATTAAAACAATAATTAATATTATATTTAATAATATAAATTTATATTACTGGGGTCACAGTGTTAAAGGACCTGGCAAGGAGTCATAAGTTTGGAATGCTGAAATTTTAAGCAGCATATACACTGTGATGTAACTCAAAATGATGAGCATTTATTTATATTTGAGTCTTTCAGAGCAAACATAACATTCATGTGGCAGCATGCATATAACTGACACAACAACTGATCACTGATCATCCTGGGTGAACTTTATGCAAATAAGCTGAGCAATAACCAATCAGATTGTTTCATTGGTGGCACAATGGCAAGCCCCCATGCTAAAATTTAACATTCAAAAAGTGAACTAATATATTTAAACACAGTACATTAGTATGCTAATTTAATGTTAAAGCTTAAAAATGTTGATTGGTGTGGTGGTGATTGAGGATGGACAAATCAAAGTATTTACTGTGGGGGGCGGCGAAATGAGTCGATGAACCAAACATCTTCAAACTCAAACTAGCGCTACTTTTAATCTTTTAATATTGAAGATTTTTCCAGAATCTTAACAGTGCAAAACAAAAACTCCACCCTGCAGCAAGAACTGAGTCCTTACTGCGTTTAAAACTCAATTTTTTCCTTTTCAAAAATTGCAGTTAAACAGTCCTGAAATTGATAAGATTTTAACCTTTTTCTTTCAACAAAAATGTAACGAAACATGAGAAATATTCGATGAAAAATGATATCAAAATGAACTAAAATTACTACAATTAAGCTATTAATTTTAGCAATATTAGTTCATTTTGATGAGGCCTTGAGGCCCTGAGGCCAATGTCAAATGGGACAGGAGGTGGCTTTCATATAGTGCATGAAAACGTACATTCAGTAATATTAAAGCACAAAGTGCACCTATATATTACAAGTATAGTGATCCTGTGCCTTGAGTCGATTCATTATGTGAGCAGGGAGTGAAAGTACAAGGTGTTTGTCCCCTCTACTACCACAACAAGCACAAGTACACATGACCATCCATGTCCTGCATGCACCTCTACTGACTGTTTCACCCCTGACCCGGACAGCCTGATGCCGTAGCTGCTGATGATGCAGGTGCTTCGACTCATATTCCTCCATCAGCACTCATCCTCTCATCCCTCTCTTCCGTTTCTATTTCCACACTGCCTCACTTTCCAACAGTAAATCCCCTCCTACGAGGTGTCCACTTTTAGGCCGGGATGGGGAAAGACTCTTAAGCCGGCCTTGAGCACGAGCGTGTGTGAGTGTGACGTACGAAAGGATAAAGCATCTTAGCGTCTCCTGGCTAAAACTAGCTAAACGTTTCCGGCCCCCTCCCTCCTGCCACCTCTCGGCTTTCCCCGACTCAGTGACTGAGTGGCGGGACAGCCTGCGTCTGAATGCTAAGCGGCTTACTGGGCTAGCCTGACCTAATGAGATCACTATCATTCAGCATGCTATGTTTTCTTTTTTGTGTTTGTGTGCGTGTGTGTGTGTGTGTGTGTTTGTGTGTGTGTGCATGTGCCTGTGTGCGGCTTTACCTGTTTTTTTAGGCCTAGCCTGACGTATACACGTGCCAGGAGTTTAGAGGGAGTGTGTTAGAGTGTGTATTCCTAGCACCAGTATGTGTGTTCATCCTTGACGGAATTCCCTCCACTTGTAAATCTGAGGTTAGGCTAATCCTAATCCAAATGCTACGTCAGAGCATGGAGTGTATCCTGTGTCGTCACGCCCAGCTGTCACCTGTGCCCTGGGATGACCATGTTTTTCCTCCTGCTGACCAAGCAGCAGGGTTCTGTCGCTATACCTGTGATGTCTCATACTAAACACACACACAAACACACACAAACACACACACACACACACACACACACACACAATCACATTCTGCCAAACAGTTTGTCACTACCAGCTTTACCAAAACCCATTGCCTTTCACGTTTGAACGTATTTTCATTCGAGTGCTGGGTTGATTCTTCCTTTAGTATCATTTCTGTAATCTAGGTCGATTTTCACAGAAAAAGAACAAAAATGCAAGTGGATTTTTAAAAAAGTAATGGTAGGCAATAGAAGCTTGAAGCGTTTTAACTGATGAAATTCTCCTACTTTTTTATCATTGCTGAGAAATGTAGAGATTACACAGAACCTTCTTTGATGGTGCGCACAATAGTTAACAAGCGAGAAAAAAGTGAGAATGATCGTTACGATCACCTCATTCCCATCAAGCAATTCATTGTGGTAGTAAAGATGCATTGCGATAATAATGACAACACATAATTTTGATTAAATGTATTGATTTTTTTCCCCAGTGAGTGACACTATTTAAAATAACCTCGTATGTGCCCATAATTGAATAATCAGCCTGCTAGGACGGCCAAGACTTTGTGTGAGAGACATGTAACCTACCCTGACTCAACAATTTTTACATAAAAGCCCATTATAGAACATTCCAGGCCTGGTGTGTATGTGTGTGTGTGTGTGTGTGTGTGTGTGTGTGTGTGTGTGTGTGTGTGTGTGTGTGTTTGCAATGTGAACTCGGCCCATCTCTACCAACACATTGGTCACGCTGGAGGTTAGAATGAATCTTTGTGTCTCTCCGGGCCTCTCGGAAAGACGCACAGCTTTGCGTAAGTGTCCGCTGGCCGGCCAGCATTGGTCACACTTTTATTTTAGAGTCGAATCACCAGTCAGCACCAATCAGCTCTGTACTAACCTGACCATGAGACCTACATATCCGATCTGCGATCTCCCTTTCTCGGTCTTCCACACACGTACACATTGTGCACATACACTCAGGGCTGTTTCGGAACACGTGGAGAGAATAAGCTCCATCATAACTCCAGCATTTAACTAAATGTAGCATTCAACCAAATATCTGTTCCACCTAATACTTTAATGTACATATTAATGTACACACACACACACACACACACACACACACACACACACACACACACACATATATATATATATATATATATATACACATATATATAGGACCAGTGTTTGAGAGGGAATATACTACACAGGAGCCCTACACACTGATTTACTCTCCTTAACACTGGCTCATCGCTTGCTCTCCTGAGTAAATAAATGAAGTTTTAATTAGTTGGCTGTGTTTTCTGTCTGACTCTGCTTTTCTGTGTATCTCTTTTCATGCACAGTTCTGCTGGACTCCTTTCTGCCATCGCCCTGTGGCTTTGTCATCTGTGTGTGTGTGTGTGTGTGTGTGTGCGTGTGTGTGTGTGTGTGTGTGTGCATATGATGCTGTCCCTTGTGCATTGAGCAAGATCAGAGCGGCAGCATCAAGACAGTGGGCAGTAAATCTATAACACGACAGCATGATCTTCGCTGAGGAGATGCACTGAAGAAGAAACTCAACTCTTGTAGAGCACATTCTCTCTCTCTTTCTCTCTCTCTCTGTCCACATCTTTCCCGACCTCTCACTATTTTTTTTCTCACTCACTTTCTCCGTCTCTGACTCTGTCTCTGTCTCTCTCTTTCTCTCTCTCTCTGTCCCCATCTTTCTCTACCGCTCTCTATATTTTTCTCATTCATTTTCTTCATCTCTGACTCTCTCTCTCTCTTTTTTTTCTCTTTTTCTCTCTCTCTCTCTCTCCCACTCTGCCTCCCAGCACTCCTCTACAGGAGACACAGAAAGATTTTCCTTTGAAACAGACCCCCTCCCTAAACACACACACACACACAGATTTTTGCTAAAGTGTATTATTCACTGTAGCCTGAGATTGACCTGAAAAGGTTTTAGCATTTTCTGTTTCTTTACCAGCCAAAAGAAAACAGGCCTCAACGCCTTGCACTGCTGGTTATTGTCAAACGATCAGCATCGAGGCAGGAAAGAGAGCAGGTGCATTTATCCGCCCTCACAAAAAAGAATGAGACTTTATAGTATTATAATAAAGAAGAAATAATACCCTTTTAATGTGCGGCGCACGTCAGTCCCAGAGCAGGCTAACTCAATGTACGCGGCACGTCACTTCCGCTAACATTTGGCGAGCATTTCTTATCTGTTCAGGCTGGCATTTGGTAAAGGTCATGTGAGAATGCAGGCTGCAGACTACAAGGCTGTGGAAGCTCCAGTCACTGCTCCACTCCCAGGCTTTGTGTCTGCATATCCTGAAACATTTAGCGAATGGTGCGCGGGCCCTTTTCACCGCACAATGCTCGTGTGGACAGTTTGGCAGCGTGCACAATGTAACTTTGTCATGTGTGTCTCAGAGGTGGAAAGAGCCCTGAGAAACTTTGCTTCAAAAATAAACTGCAGTTCCTTGCTTTCCACTTGACACTATAATCTGAGGGTGATCTGAAAATGCAATGGAATGCAATGTGATTTCAAATTCATTTTTATCCAGTAGAATCTCTGGTCATACTGCACTGCTGCGCTGACTTCATTTACAAGTTCTGAGTGAAAACATTATCGTTAAATTCCCAAAACTGTACGGCTGTCCAATTTCTTCAGTTTGTTCAGACTGCAAAGTATGTGGTTTGTGGTTATGGTTAAACAGAACTTATAAAACTGTTATTCTTTATTGTCTGAATTGCGTAACATACGCCTTTGGTGGCCAATTGTATTCTGTACCGACTCACTGAAAACCACTGAGTTGTGAAAGAACTGCAGGTTTAGATCACCCTTATGTATTAATAGATACAGAATGTTGTAACAGGTTAATCCTCCGGTCTATTAATAGTGTCTATTTAATTTAGAAGGCAAATGTTTCTGCTTTAAACTCTGCAACATTATTATATTTTCATCGATATGTTACAAACGTTCGTGAAATGACTGCAGTGTAGAGTGATAGATTACTGAAAGTTCTTCTTCAGTGATAATCAACAACAGCCTACTGTAAACACACTACATATTCATTGCAATTCCAATTCAGTAAAATTATGTATCGTTTATTATTTTTCTGTCCTTGTTGTTTAAAAGCAATAAGTCACTCAAGACTGTGTATTACTGTGATTTTTTCTTCATGGGGAAGGGGGCTTGTCATGGCTTAGATCACTCTGTACCCGTGATAAAATTGGGGATACCTGTGACTTAATTCCAGGAGAACTACAGTATCCATGGCAAATCAGGCCCATTTCACCACATCTGTATTTTCAAGTTATATGAATGTGTAGGAAAGAGCTTCTGTGGCAGCAAATAAATAAATTGTATTTTTTCCAAGGCATCTGGCTGAGCGTTCGCCCATTAGTGTGTGTGTGCGTGTGTGTGTGTGTGTGTGTGTGTGTGTGTGTGTGTGAGGGGTCTCAGTAACTCCATTCAGAGAGTGGGTCTTTGTGAATATGTGAGTCATATTTCTGACGACAAGAGCCTTTCCACTGGAAAAAAATTACACAATGAAAGACAAAAAGAACAGTGCACCCCTCTTTTCTTCCAGTTCCTCACACACACACACACACACACACACACACACATTTCACACTTACTGAGTACACATCATCCTTCTACTTGATATTCTTGTTCTTTCCTGACATGACTGCTTTGTGTATCAGTACAGTACATATATTGCAAGTGCAAATATTATATTAATATCACCAGAACAAAACCTTATATCTTAGTTTTCTTGTTTCTTTTACAATATCATTTGAAATGAACAGCAAGTGTGGGTATTTAGACAAAACCGATTCATGATTTCTCATTAGCTTGACTGCAGTTTCGGCTAATGTTCAGTAAAGCTTGTCCAACGTCGCCGTGTTGCTATGAGAAAACGCATTTGTGGGCCGAGCGTGGGTGGCTCAGCTGGACAATGAAGTGATCCCACATCCAGGCATCCCTGTGGAACTCAAGATGGGAAAGACTTGATAAGACTTCAGTACTAATGAAGAGCTCTGTAGGGCACTAACAGTCTATAGAGTCACTGATTTTTACATGTATTTGTGGAACTGTGTGTGTGTTTCAGAGAGTGTGTGTGTATGTGTGTGTGTGTGTGTGTGTGTGTGTGTGTGTGTGTGTGTGTGTGTGTGTGTGTGTGTCATAAGTCTGTAGTGGAGTATCCTTTATGACAAATGTGTTAAATATTTACCTCATTAGCGCACTCCTGATCCACACACATGCCACAGCAGAGTGGATAAGCCTGTTACTCTGTGCGTCTTCATGGTAACAGCAGATCTAGGTCAGTCTCAAACCTCATATGCACATCAGAGCGGTGACCTTTGACCTTTTCGTCCGAGTCAGTTTCCTGGCTGGCTGGGTGACTGCTGTGCATTTAAGAAGGCGAAGACAGAGAGAGCGCAAGAGAGAGCGAGAGAGAGAGAGAGAGAGCAGGTGAGTCTCCATATTGACTACAGTGTGGCAGTTGAGCTCTGTATTAGTTCTACTGCTTGGCCTGAAGGAGAGAGGATTAGCTTCAGCCACGCCACACCGCCTCATACATCTGTGCGTGCATATGGGCCGTGTTCACTGCTGTTATTTTCTTATTAATATCTAGAGGTCTATTGTATAGCTTTAGTATGGTCTTTTTACTAAAAGTGTAGGATTTTTTTTTTGTAGGTTTCTTTTTTAAACTGAAAGGAGCATAAAAATACTTCCATTGTTACTGAGGTTAAAGTTAAGGCAACTTTTACACACACACACACACACACACACACACACACACATACATACATACATACATACATATATATATATATATATGGATATATGGACAAAAGTATTGTGTCAGCCCTGTTTTTCAGGGTTTGGTCTTGGCCCCTTATTTCCAGTGAAGGAGTGAAGGTCAATCTTAATGCTTCAGCAGACCATCACATTTTGGACAACACCATGATTCCACAGTTTGGAGAAGAACCTTTTCTATTCCAGTATGACTGTGCCCCAGTGCACAAAGCGATCTCCTTAAAGACGTGGCTGGATGAGTTGAGTGTGGGAGAACTTGACTGCCCCGCAACCCCAGCCAACACCTTTGGGATGAACTGGAATGGAGATTGTACTCCATATTAAAGTCTATGTATTTGAATGCAATGTTATTAATGTCCCTGTTGGTGTATTGGTCAGGCGTCCCAATACTCTTGTCCAAATAGTGTATTTCTGACTTCATATCCAGGCATTGTTGAATGTGTCCTTATTTGGATGTTCTACAGAACCTTTCACTGTCTGACCATATTCTTGTGACCAGTGCTGACAAACCTGGGCAAAAGAGAGAAGTAGCAGGTCATGAGTTTTTAGTGACACACAGACAGACACAAACTCCTACACGTTTTCAGTCTCTGCCACAGAATTGAATGGAACTGAAATAGCTACAAACACACACACACACACACACACACACACACACACACACGCACACACACACACACACACAAACACACACAC
>JBBJLS010000001.1:12107445-12130111 GCA_037577275.1 Bryconaethiops microstoma
CCAGGGAGACTGCCCCCTGTAGTTAGGGAATGGAAGTCGCTTTGGATAAAAGCGTCTGCTAAATGCTGTAAATGTAACCAGGGCCTTCGTTGCTGATTTAGGAGAACGGCTAAGTTTAGACACTCGTGATAACTGTAATCATAATCTTTGCTAATTGACTGAAGATACTGTTGATAGGTGTGATATGTAGGATGTATCTGGTGGTGGAGTTCTAACAACTTTTTAATGATGCCCCCCCCCCCACCCCCACCATTTTAAATGTATGCCGGCTTTTCAAATTTAGGCCAACGATTGGATAAGTGAAGCTGTTTTCTTTGACAAGATTTCCAATAATCCATATTCATGTCTTTGGTGTGTGTTAATGAATTGAAGAGATGAAATGTTGGCTCTTTAACTCTGTTGGAAATTAGTTCTCCCTCTCTCTCCCTCCCTCTTCATGATAAGTGTGAGAAATGCTGCGCTCGACTGGAGAATAGGCTGCAGAATAAATTCAGATTCCCACCACAAGTACAACTTGTCAAATTGGAAATATGGAAATGTGACAGCTTATTGAATCCTGAGCAATTTAATAATGAGGATGATATTTGATGGGTAGAGCATGTTTGTCGAAAGCAATTATTCAGTTCATGCCAATGCCAAGGCTGGTAAAATAGTCACGATTTTCATTGCACATCAGACTATAGACACATGCATTCAGACCAGGATTCACCTTTACTGTGGGGATGTCTAAAAACAGACTTTAGGACCATTGATGAGAATTGATGGCATTTAAACCATTACAGTACCACTAATGAGGAAGTAATTGCCATAATAATGTTTAATAGTAGAAATGATTACACTGTGAATTATTAGTTTCAAATTTCAAAAATCAAAAATAAGCTTTTAAAAATATATATGTATCATTTAAAAGGCTCCGTGGTGGTGCAGTGTGTAGCACAGTTGCCACACTCCTCCAGTGCTGGGGGTTTGAATCTGGGTCCTGGTCTTGTGTGTGTGTGTGTGTGTGTGTGTGTGTGTGTGTGTGTGTGTGTGTGTGTGTATGTTCTCCTTGTGGTGGCGTGGTCTTATTCCGGGGTCTCCGGGTTTCTCCCACAGTCCAAAGACATGCATGTCAGGTGAAATTGACCATTGGTGTGTGTGTGGGTGTGTGTGTGCCCTGAGGTGGGCTGGCGCCATGCCCAGGGTGAGTCCCTGCCTTGCGCCCGTTGGTCCCGGGATAGGCTCCAGGTACCCGCAACCCTAGTAAGGATTAACCGGTTATGGAAAATGAATGAATGAATGTTGGACAGCTTAAAAACAGATTTTGTCTGTATTTTTCTATTATAGACAACTGGTATAATGACAGAAACCACACAAGCATGCCTATTTAAGAGAATGTAACTAACCAATGCAGCTTGAGACAAGTGTATGATGTTATAGACATGACGTTTGAACAATGCTAACCTAGTGGCTATTAGCAAGATTAACTTCCTCAGCCTCGCAGCTCTGGGCAAAAAACAAAGAAGCAAATTTCCAGCACCAAACATGAACATTGGCTGATTAACTATATTTATGATGTGGTGAAAAGTGGGCAAATTTGATTTTTTTTCCCAAACTATTCCTTTTAAGCTAAACTTATATACACACCATGCATTTCCACGGGCATTGATGAGAACATGCAGCTAGTTTGCATGTCCCCAAGACGTGAGGCGCATTTACCGAAACCATAATTACTAAAAGAGTCCGCTAGTGTTGCCTCCAAATGCGATTTTAGTTTGTGTATGCATGGGAAGGTGCCTAGAAGCGGGGAGAGTGAGAAAGAGAGAGAGAGAGAGAGAGAGAGGCCTTTGAATCTGGAGTGTGTGACAGCACGGCTACTTGATATCAGACTTGACCAGAGGACTGATGAGATAGGGGGTGGCCTCTCAGCCAATCAGACCTGAGGGTGGCGGGGCAAGCTTTCAATCGGGCATGGGTTGGTAAAGTCTGAGGGCAAAGAGAGATGAGTTTGACCCCTGAGACTGACCTCAAACCCCCTAAGCGGGCCAGTGTGTGTGCATCCACAACCGTGACCGTATTAGGCAGCCTAATTCATATTGAACAGACCACTTTGGCACATTTAGACACTTATGACCTTGCACTGAAGCCACATTTCCTGTTTCTTACTTGCGTCGGACTGAAAACGTAGTACTTAGTTATTGGTGCGTTTTCATAAGCCTTAAACTACCAGCTGTTAACACCATTTATTTCTGCATTTCAATAGATTTTTTTCTAATAAAAATGTGATCTCAGTGTGTTTATCAACTTCGTTTTGATACACAAAGACCCTGATCCAACAGAGCTGGAAGAGTCATACATTTTTCTTTTGTAAATTATATGGTAATTTCTTTTTTTACTGTAAAAAAAAAAAAAAAGAAATAGTGGAACAATATGCTCCTGTTAATTCACTTGAATCTAATCTAATCTTCAGACTTACATATTTCATTGTCCCATATATAAGAATTGATCTAGACTTATTAAGTTATTAATCTTGTGATTTATATGCATGTAATGACTTAACTGGTAACTACACTGATACACATGCCTGAAACGAATTACTTGGCTGCAGAGGAATAAAGAAATAGAAATACTTTTCAACTGTACAATAATTTGTGAGTTATGGAGTTATGAGAGTGCCCCGCAATATATGAACTCTTAGGCTTTAAAGGGGAATTCCACCAATTTTTAAATGTCAATATCAGTCAGTTGTTAAGATAAACAAAGTAATTTAGAGAGTTTTGAGGTCAAATGTTCCATTCTAGAGAAACGTACTGTATCAGAATGGCTCACATTGGTGGTAATGGGAACCAGACATTGCCTCTAAAAGCTACCTCACAGAAATTACAGGTATTACATGAAACAGTTGCTGAAAGAATGTGTTTCCTGATGTCTGAGACATAGTTTTAAGATAGTTTTGCAAAAACTTTTTGATGGTTTCAAATATACTCATGGTGTAGAGGAACATGTAGGGCACTGTGAGGCAACATCGTTTCTAAAGACAACAATTTGGGTAACAATGGGATATACCACTATTTTAACATTACCAACATTACATTACATATAAAAAAACTGCAAGGTTTATTTTGGATAGTAAATAAAACATCTATAATTGTGTTGTAGATATTGTGACCCCTGGTTGCTGTTACCACCACCAGGAACCATTGGAGCCATTGGAGCCAAGTTTCTCTACAATCACCCATTTTATGTCAAAACACTGACTTCGTTTGCACCTTAATGAATAAATTATGCAGAATTCTCGTCTCATGGCATTTAGCAGTCATGTTAGAACATTAGGTGAAGATGGAACTAGTCATTTTCTGCCTTTGCATAAAGAGAGTAAGGATTAATTACTTGGTAATGATGGATTGTAAGGGTTATAATGGACTGATGGCGAAGGAGTGGAGGCTGGGAAAGTCCCTCCTTCGCTTCTCCTGAGAGTGTGTGGAGATTGCTTTGATACACAGACTGTAATCTACTCACTCTGTTCCACACCGGCACGCAGCCACTTCTCCGGTGATACGGTAACGGCCCGTGGCCTCCAGACCCCAACACAGGAAACACGAGAGAGCTGAGTGCAAGGCCTCTCTCCTTTTCTTCTCTTTTTTTTCTTTTTCCATGGCTTCTCTCGGCTGCCGTGAGTAAGTGTTTTGTGTTTTAGGGTGAACTCAATACCTCACGCTCTCTTTAAAGCTCAGAGACAAGCTCTCCCAGATAAGCCAGCTAGCCACTTTAGCAAGAGGGCTCATTTCCCAGACTCCCTACTGTACACAGGATAGAGGGTGTGTGTGTGTGTCTGACAGAGATACAGACGTAGACATAGAAAGTGGAGAAGGACAGGGAGAAAGGAGAGAAAGAAGAAAATATAGATTAAAATAATAAAGATAAACTTAACAGCAAAAATAATCATAATAATAGGTAACATTAAGCAGTAATGCACATTTTCAAACTTTGTAACCTTTGGAGGAGAAAGAAAGAAAGAAAGAAAGAAACAGACAAACAAACAAAGAAAAAGAAACAGCCAGCTAGAGGGAAGAAAGAAAGAAAGAAAGAGCAGTGTGTGGGGACGGTACCTTGTTCAAGGGAACCTCAGTGGTGCCACTGGTAGTCCTGGGCTTCGAACCCACAACCATTCGGTAGCAGGCACAACTCCCTAACCACCAGGCCACCAGATCAATAGGAAACACAGACAGTAATGATGAGATGAGAGGAAAAGGGAGGAAAAAAGAAAAAAGAAAGAGAGAAAATCTCTTGAGAGACTCGCTTTTCTTCTCTTGAGCCATCTCTAAGAGGATAGAGAGGGATGAAGAAATGAAAAAAGGAAGAGAAAGAGACAAATAGAAGAGAAAGAGAGGTAAACAGAGGAGAGAGGAAGGAGGAAAGGAAAAGACAGAGTAAAGAGAAAGAGGAATAGACAAAAGAGAGAGAGAGATGCAGGGAGAAGGAGGTAAGGAGAAAAAGAAAGGGGAGAGAGAGACAGGAAGGCAGAGAAATATCAGGAAGGGAGAAAGACAGTGAAAGAAAGAGAAGAGAGAATGGGGGAGAAAGTGACTGGAAGAGAGTGAGATTATTTCCAACGCTGCACAATAAAAAACTGCTCTGACGTTATGTGGTCTGCCCTCCGATGATTGACCTCCTTTTTCGAGAGGAAACCAAAGCGGTCAAACAGGTCTTTAGTGACCAGCACTTTCGTAATGGCTCCTGAACTTCATCGGCACACTGTATGACATTATAGAATCGAGGGTGAGCGAGGTCAGAGCATGGCCGGTGTGTGGAGTGGTGGGGGAATCTCACAGCATGCCTGGGTCATGCTTAATGAGATTATTTATTACACAAAAAGAGCTCTCTGTCTAAACATTTAGATAAGAGAAACTCCACACTGCGCGCTATTTCTGAAAGAACGCACGCACGCACACGGACCCTCACGCACAAGAATATATATATGTGTGTGTGTGTGTGTGTGTGTGTGTGTGTGTGTGTGTGTCTGTGTGTGTGTGTCTGTGTGTGTAAAGTGCACACTAGTGCTTCAATATATTCTGTATTGGCCTCAAAGCAGGATATAACTAACTAGAACTACAACAGCCTCAAGGTGGAGCTGTAGTGAACTGCTACATCCAAGTGACCCTCTTCTAGGGTGATCCGATCATAGCTTTGCGACTGTAATTAGGCCAAGACACTTCTCTCAATATTTGAGAACTTTGCAGGTCAGTGTGAGTCTGATACCCACTGTGGTAACTTTGGTGGCCCCCCCAGAACGCTGGTCTGTCTGGTGTCATATATGCTGTTCCATTGGTTGAAATGGGTATCGCAGATGAACCATTTTTAAGCATTGCTAAGAAAATATTTATTTTCTCTTTAAAATGCTGCTACTTTAAAAATGTGTAGTAGCTTGGGTATTGATTTTAGGTTATTAACTTAGGCTAGGGTGTATTTCGACTCACACCAAAATTCGGGTTACATCACTGTTGTAGGAACGGATCTCCGTTGTAAATTGAGGACCCCTTGTACTTCCATGCAGTATTCTTGGACATGCCAGGATAAATGCTAGGAATTAAAGGGGCGACCATTTCACATAGCAAGCTAGCTAACGTTATACCGTGCACGGCAGACCTTTTGGGCAAGGTTTCGTTGGGGTAAAAATGAGCTAAACAGACTATGGTTAGTTTATATGGGGATATCACACACATTAATGGAGCCATTGTCCCTGTCAAGTTGTCCAGTGATACAACACATGACTGTCAACAATACACAAAAAAACAAAATTGCTAGCCAGCTAACTTTGATTATAGTTAGTTGCAATTGTGATATAAAATAAGGTCACAAATAAGGTGTGAAATGAGCAGGCAGTACATCAAGAGGCTATCACTGCTGTGGGTAAACTGGACCATGTAGTGACACGGCCTCAGATGATGTCAGGAAGACTGGCAGGGAGCATATTTTACTCATTCGCTTGGTGAAGTGACCATTCTGTCATACTTGAACACGCCACAATACACAGTGTGAACAGCACAATTTTTTTTTTTCTCTGTATTTAACCTTTTCACCAAGTGAAGCAGTGGGTAGCCAGCGACGCAGCACCCAGGGAGCAGTGTGGGGGGACGGTACCTTGCTTGGGGGTACCTCAGTGGTGGCACTGGCAGTCCTGGGATTCAAACCCACAGCCTTCTGATCACAGGGGCAACTCCCTAACCACTAGACCGCTGGCTGGATATAAAGTAAATTATCTGGATTAAACAGTGTGGAAGATTACCCACATTACCCATCAAAGATCTGATCCATGTGGTTAAGTTAGCAAACTATCAGGGCTTGCTAGCTTAAGTTACAGCTGAAGTAGCTTTTAGCTACAATCTTGATTCCTGTAAAATGATACAGTGACGGCTGAGTTTACAAGACTCACTAGGGCATGCACAATAAATGTATCCTAAAACAATTATATACAGTGTGAATGATCATATGTAGCTGGAGCAATGTTTTTTTATTTCCATGTCATTTACATGGATCACTGTTTGATCATTTACATTGATTATTTACATGGATCACTGTCTTTCGGCTTCAGCTTTAGAGCTATCAGGGCTCTGGTAGATCACGCTGCCCTATACGTTCGACCCGAGTCGGACCCAGAGCCAGATGAACACAGCACTTCATGAGTGACTTGCCTTTGCCTGTAGCCACAGCACTCGGCGTCTTATCCGTGCTCATAAAACCAGCAGACAAAAATGGCGGATCTTCAACTAAACCAGTGAATGGGGCTCAACAGATGACAGGTGGTTCTATGCAAATTTCCCCATTATTACGTCACAATGGGGGCTCGTATAAGCACATGATTCCTGACACCAAATTCTGTCAATTGATTCACAGAAAACTGATGAATTTTTTTGGGGTGTTTATAGGACAAGTACAGACCCAAATGGAAATGCAAAAGGATGCAAAAAGTGAGTTTTGCATAATATGTCCCCATTAAATAGTTTTCTTGATTAAAGCTTCCGAGATTCAGAGGAGTCAGTATTCTCTCCCATGACATTTTGGATTTCCAGGAAAACAAGGGAATGTCCACCGAACGTTAAAACAATACAGTGAGTGAGTTGGCAGCCAGCCCACAGCTGAATAATAACGAGACCCTCCGATTTTCATGGGGTATTTCACACACTAAAAACAACACTTCAGGTCTCATCTATAATATGGGAAGATGCCATATAGTCAAGCTATATTTTACTACTACACCTCTACATTTTGGAAAAGGCTGCTTCACAAAATGTTGCAGTATGTTCACTTTCATATGCATATAAACATACATACAGTGCACGGAAACACTTCAGACACTTTTGTTTTTGTAATTTAATTTACATTCAGTGTATATATCCACATGAAATTCTGAACATATGCTTATAAATATGTTAACCGTCTTTACCACAGGTAGTCAGGATACCCATAGGACCACCAGTGAGCTGAGATTATTCTCAGCATATACACCGATGCGGTAGGGTCATATTTGTGTGTGTGTTTGGGTGTGGGAGGTGGGAGATCTCCCACATCAGTGCTGAACTGAGAATAGGTCACGAATCAAAAATATTCACCTGGGTCCAGAAACTGACCACTGATGATAGACAAGATGAAGGGATCCGAAAGGATTGCGTGTGTCATAATTGCGCTCGATCACGTGCAACGTAAATAAATATAATAGCTCTAATTATCTCCAGCTCACCTCTTACAAGTTTCTGTGGAAAGGTGTAATTCATTCTGTGAGGACATTTCTGAGAAAACCCTCAGGCACTGTTGGGCGAGTACAAGGATAATTTAACAAACAGCACGGTGTTTGGCTGCTTTACGTTTTCTTCAGCTACAACAATCGCAATGTCAAAGAGGACGTGAAACAAATTGGAAACTGAACATGTTTAAATGAGATTGAACCCAGATCCGTCAAATTGCAGTTATGACCCTAAAATCTGACTGGCTAAGCTGGTTGATATATTGAACATGACGTTTTGCAACTGAATCTTCGATGCACAGTCTGCCAAATGTATTGATAGGACCACTCATCAGCATGGAAATGGCTCAAAACGGTGGCATACTTTGAAGCGGCGATGCGCCATAATCTTGTGAGATCCCTGGACACAACATTTTTGAAGTCCTCTGAAACACTAAATTAATAATAAATAAATGAAAACCTACAAAATGAGATTCCCATTCATGTTCACGTTTACATGTTTTTGTTTTAAAAATTTGCATTAACCGTTCAATGCTCTATTGTGTCTACATCATATAACATAACATCTATGCCTTTATATGTATTCAAACATAATCTCTTTTCTTTATCTTTCAAGTCAAAACAAGCCACAATGCAAAAAAAAAGGAACAACCCACTTGTACTGAAACAATATCCCAATATCCATAAGAAAGGATAACATTTCTTCATTCATTTAGTAATTCTTACAGATTGAAGGGAAATTTGTTGTTTGTATGTTAATTCCAGCAGCGGTTCAAAGTAGACCTCTGGCAGACAGAGATCCCAGGGGTTTGTCCCCACCGGCCCCATCAGTAATCCATTCCTGTCTGAAATATTCACTGTTAAACAGCTTACTTAAATGTCTTCAAAGAGCTTCAAATGTCCAGGTTTTTGTGTGGTGCTTCATGTTGTGTCTAGCAACACCTCTTACCTGTGATAAAATCACTGTAAAGCTTGGCCTCACATGACTTAGTGCTTCATTTTAAAGTCTCAAGAGAAAATCCCAATTTGTTCTTTGTTTAAATCATATTATACACTTTGTATTAGCTAGAATTGCCTCAAGTGACACAGGCTTGGTATTTTGTGAGCCTTTTGTGTCAAAGGATGACTGTCTTGCAAGGTAACCTTTCTTTTATCACAAATCAGAGGTGCTACATGAGTGGGTGGGTGAGTGAGTGGTATACTCTGGGGAATCCCTCTTTCAGAAGCAGGCTTATCTGCTGAGTCATCTGTAAACCGAGGGCGTTAAACTATTTACTCTGTACTTGAGTGTTTGAATGTATGTCTACTTGTGTGTTTGTGTGTGTGTGTGTGTGTGTGTATGTCCACATGTCCCCCCTGCACCTTCACACTTACAGAAAGGTGCTACTATCTGGACATCCGTGCGTGACGCTTAATCACATTCTGGCAAATAAGGAGGATATATATCGTTCTAAAAAATGGCATTACCCTCTGACACAGTTATGGCCAGGGATAAAAAAAACAAGGCATATGAATTTGTTCTTATTCGTAGTACTTTAAAATGAGTGGAGAAAGTTTTAAACGTTGCCACCTTTATGTTTTGAGGCAGAAGGGTATGCATTTGATTATGGTTTTAAAAAGTAGTGAAAAGTTATACTTGCGCATGTCTTGTTTTCTTTTTTTTTACAGAAAAATATTCTTTTTGTGTTCCAATGGCGCAGCTGTCTGAGTATGGACCCTATCAACAGTTCATCCCTTGTAGCCAGGAGTCCGAGAGCATGAGAGCATGTTTTCTGTTGGTATGTGATAGACTTGACAGTTAAGGTCCAAGTGCGTTGAACTACTCCAGGACATGGCAGTTCGGAAAGATGTGATGATGCTTCACATGTCTTGGAGGAAGCCTAGGCCAGCTTGGAACTTCCCAACTTTGTACCACTGTGTGAGACAAGGGGACTTAACTGATGGTGGAAATGGCCATGTGCTAATTAGAGAGAAATGCAAGTGATGAGCGCAAAAACTCTTACTCCCCCAAAACATATAAAAACATCAGAAGTGTACACTGGAATACAGAACGCAAGCAGTTTGTAATGTATTGTGAAAAATTATTACATTAAAATGTACCATAGCAGCAAAATTACTATCTAATTTCCACACTACTGCATACTTCTAGATGTAGTCGATCCAACAAAACATGTTTGGTGTCCAGATTTTGCTTTATTAGTAGGCTAAAGTTGTATCACTTTTTCCAGTTTCCAGAGTCCTTTTGATCCAAATTGCATCATCAGGTCAGAGTTACATAAGTCGAGTGTTACACCTCCAGACAAAAGAGCGCAGCTAGCTTACAAATTTTTTTTTGATAAGCGGGTGTGGCAGGAGCACTGGCATGCAGCCTGGCGAGGGATTAGAGCCAAAGATTCCGGGATGGAGTAAAACTGATTTCACTTTAGTCATTTCCAGCGAAGCGCAGGACGGGCCGATCCTGCCTCTTCACGTTGATGGGAAATAGACAATGGCAGGCGCAGGTAGGGCTCGCAAACCCACGCAGTGAGCGTGTGTATACATCTGTACGTGTGTTGTCCCTGCTAAACTTGCACACATAACCTTTTCTTTTAATATTTCTCAACGGTGAGCAATAACCTGCCCCCCTTTCATATGTGTACATAACACTGAGAGCTGACCCAAGTTTTAAATGTCAAGATTCTGATTCACTGAATCACGGCAGTTATAGACGGGCGGAAAAAGGGGTGAAGAGTCGGCAAGTTTTCCGCTCGTTTATTTTAATGCATCTCCCATAGCATACATACCTCAAACCCCTCGCCGGCATCGGTCAAGCAGCTAGGCCCTGGGGGGACATTGGCCCACGGTGTAGCGTAAACACCGCCGTCCATAAGCTCGAACTAGAGCACCCACTGAAATGCTTCTCACTACGCCAACTGGCAAAAGCCAAGTGGATGACTTAAAGACACATAAACAGCACTTTCATACCAAAAAAGAAACAAAACAACTCACCAGTTCAAATGAGTATTCTGTTGTGAATGTCAAACTAACAATGTTAACACTCCTGCAATTACTTGCTTTTACAATAAGACAAAAATAAAAATGCACATATCATGGCCAATTAAAGAGGAATGAACACTAAAATGTCATGACCTCACTTGCCTTTGAATTTCAAATTGGACTCTCAAAAAAAGAGTTTTATATCCTACAAAAGCTTTCGTTTTACAACCGTGCAAGTCTGTGGGTGATATCCTACTATTCTGATAGTTGAAAAATGAGAGACCCTCATGGATCTTGAGGCCTTTGGAGATTTCCTATATTTTTGGGAACTAAAACAACATGCTTATCACTTTTAGTTCATTTAAATTAATGGAATCCTTATGCTTGTATTCATCCCGACTTGTTATTATTACGTCTATGCTGGACACAAATAATAATCTGGGCCGATTTTTTTTTTAATCGCTGGTATCTAGGTACTGCTGATACACCCAAGCAAGCTCTCGCATCAGATTATCTTCCAGCATGATTAGAAAGTGACAGTGGGTTTCCAAAAGATCGAAGCAATTTTCCTAGCAATAAAATCCAATATGCCTCTGTGGAGACCAAAATGTTTGAAAACCCCTGTTTTACAAACTTTGGCTGTCTCAGAAATATGCTGTTTGTGTCTAGAAGAGCGATGACCTTTTAATTCCAAGCTCGACAGGATGCCACTGCTTTGTTAGTTACAGGACACACTCGTCTACATGCATACTACTTAGTGTACCTGCTAATGTGTGAGCATGTCTGACACATTACCTCAGGCTTGCCGGAGGTGAAAAGTTTTTCTTTCACCCATTCTCTCTCTCTCTCAGAACAGTACACAGCCTCTGGAGGCTTCCGGTTTTTCAGGTTATGTCAACTTCATGCAGCCATCCAACAAACACCTCACAAGCCTTAACCTGCTCTGTGAAAAGCATTAAAAAAAACATAACATCAATTGTACTGTCAACTACTATGTGCTTTTTAGCACACGTAACCGACCAGAAAAAACTGAGTATTCATGTTTATTCATGACATTTGTAAACCATAGATAATGCCCTAAAGACCTTTAGAAAAGGCCACAGACTGAGTAACTTTAAGCCTTGACCTTATGTGATTGATTCTATTATATCATTGATGTTGAAACAAAATGTTTAATGGTTTAAACATGGTCCAGTCTCTTCAGGAAATGGTCCAGTCTCTTCAGATGAACATTTAACGTTTTTTGCCGTTAACATTTTCCACTTTACCTAATATGCATGTCTTTGGACTGTGGGAGGAAACCAGAGCTCCCAGCAGAAACCCACCAGAGCTCCCAGCAGACACGGGAGGAGCTTATATATATGAGTGCCCCTTTTTAAACGACACGTTTTTTTATTTTCTGCATGAAAATAAGTATACATCTTCTACACACCTCTGCATATTTTAAAGCCCAAATACTTTTTGTTGGATGAATTTAACATCAAACATCAAAAATGATAATACATAAATGGCGCCTGTGCAAATGTTAGTTTTTTAAAATTCATTTTATATTCTATATTGATCCTGGAGGAAATTACTTAAGTCCTCTGCATTTAACCCGTCCACCCGAGTGAAGCAGTGGGCTGCCAACAATGGCGCCTGGGGTGCAGTGTGTGGGGACGGTACCTTGCTCAAGGGTACCTCAGTGGTGCCACTGGCAGTCCTGGGATTAGAACCTGATCACAGCTGCAACTCCCTAAACACTGGATCACCAGCTGGCACATTTTATATCAAAAGTTGTATTAAATATAGCATTATGTAAAAAATTTGTTGTGAATTTATGCATTCAAATCATTGTAGAAATGTATATTTGACAGGGCTTGTATAGATAGTGGGCCAAAAAAGGTGGTGTTTAAACATTTAACCGCACAGCAGGAAAGTATGTTTTAAAAGTAACCAGGCTGCCTTACTTTTTGAGTAAAATTGTCATTTTAGTAACACAACAAAAATGTGTATTTGAAGTTCTGCTGACTCAGAATGGTAATGCGGACCAGTTGTGAACTTTTTTATAGGTTAAAACAGCAAATTTGTTAAACTTCTACGAGGCTCTTTAGGCAATTTCATAAAATGTTGAACAAACTGATATTTGTTGCAGAGAAGAACACTTTAAGCACCACCTCAGACTGACAATAGACACTCTATGTGGAGAAAGCCTGGAACAGAATGCCAACAGACTGCACTGAGGGTGCTGTTAAGAACACCGGTAGAAATGTCAGTGTCTGGAACTGTCTTTCTTACAAAGGTATCAGTGGGTTTGAAGCCCTCAGAAGTATACAAAGGCTACTTCACATTTTATTTGAATGAACATTCTTAGAAAAAAAACTGTACCTGCATGCATGTAGCATCTCAAAGTATATAAACTCAACTACTCGTCCAATATTTCTTCTGAAATCAAGAGTACTAATAAGGCATCTATTCCCACTGTGCTGTATTTACAGGCTCTGTATATCTGGGAAGGCTTTAACTAGATGTTGGTGTGAAGATTTGATTGCTTTTAGCCATGACAACATCAGTGAGGTCAAGTACTCAGGTCGGACGATCAGTCTAACTCACCCCGAATCCTCCATCGCTCTGGAAAATGCAGTTCCACTGCTCCACAGCACAAAGCTGGGAGAATTTAGGTCTCTCTTTATTTGCAACACTTTTGTATGCAGCGTGTGTGTGTGTGTGTGTGTGTGTGTGTGTGTGATCTAATGCCTGTTTATAGACGTTCGTGAACTTGCATGCACATTAATAACATTCTGCAATGCTTTGTATGCAATGCATGAAAAATCTGAGGCCTAACCCGACACATGAGTCATAAGGAGCCAGAGTTAAACTGACCCGACGGCCTACAAAAACAGCCTGCGCACTTCAGCTATGAACACCTGCTGAACAATCAGTTTGAATACCTGCGCTGCACACTGCTCCCACCCCCACACAGGCTGGAACTTATGAAAAATGAAGCCTGTAGAAAAACGCAAACACTCACTCTCAAGCGTGGCAAAGCTAGGACCGCATAGTAAACGTGGGTGTGGAACAACAAGACTGGCACTTTCTTACTTCTGGGTGAGGCGCAGACACAGCAGGGAGATAAGGAGAGGAATTCACACCAGCAGACACACAGTGACACATAACGTGTTGCCTTCTCACGTGATCACTTTCAAAACAATGTTTTTTAGGGTCAAGCATATGATATTGACCCTCCGACCATTTAATACCTTGCTTTCACAAATAAGTCAAATTGATAAACAGCAGGATGAATTAATTACCCTTCAAAGTAAAAATCCTCTTGTCCAGATCAAGGATATAAAACAATTTATAGCCATGCACAAATATATAAACTATATATATAAACTATATATATATATATATATATATATATATATTTATTTATTTATTTTTATACATACAGATTTCTCACTCACTTTATTTTTAGTTATATTTGTGTAGAGCTGCAAACATTTTATGCACTTTTCTGCAGAAATATTGGTTTTGGAGTAAAAGCACTGACTCCAAACTTTCGAATGTTGGTGTTTATTAAACAAGGTCTCCTGCCTTACTGCTTGACAGACATGTCATTTTTATTGCTCAGTGTGCACTGCAAGAAATAACTGAAGCCTAACTCATACTGTGCTTGCACCAGTGGTATGATCACAGCACTACAGAACCCTGTACATGAGACATAATTAGCACCGAAAATGCCCGGAATTAAACAAACCTGATGGCCTACTTGTGTTTCATGTTGTGCCAGAAAGAATGGTGCCAAGACTGTTGGTTACAAAGACTCTGGTTAAATACAGAAATGGTCTGGTGACTTCTTCTGATGTAAGCCAAAAGATGCTCCTTTTGGCTTAAATCAAATGTGTGACTGCAGCGACCCACTAGAAATTAAAACCACAAAGTTAACAAAACTTAAGGCCCAAATGTACAATGATGAGGCTTCCCCTTGATCTTGATTGCCTTATTATCTATGTGTGACCATCAAAGGCATCAATCTCATGAGTTCAATGATCAGCATAATGAAATATTTGCCCCCGGTGATAATTTCACCCTCTGCGTCCCACTAAGCGTGTATGAAAAATGGCATTTCCACTCCTAGAAACTGACCTTTCTTAATTCTGAAAACTCACGCAGTGACTCATATACACACAAAAAGAGCAGGAAAATGATGAGGACTCATCAGTGTATACAACTTCCACCACAAAATCCTGCCCCCCCCACGCACACAAACATTCTCACACACCTCAGTTGGTGGAAATATCCGCGTGTGACGCTTGCTCCAAATTCTTCTCAGGTACTGATTCAGGACATTAGTGCTTTTATAGCATCAAAAAAAGACAATTATTTCACAAACATATAACTAACTTCTCACAGGTACCTATTTTAGTGCTTATATGACGCACACTACTATTCTAAATATGTCTATTCAATAATCGAATTGTTTTTGAATAGTTTCTTAATTATTTTTCTTATATGCTGTATTTTTGTTATTACTTAATAGTAGTGGATACATTTTTATTGACATCTGAACGAACAACAAATACAGTTGGGTTTTTTGTAAAATTAATGTACTTTACAATTAATTTTAAAAGTAAACACATTTCCTTATCCGCAGTTGTGACATAAGAATATAAGATGAAAACATGTCAGCAAAACTTTGTTTTAATGCAAAAACCAAATTTCTTTACTATTTACAGTTTCCTACAAATCAGTTGTAGAGAAGCATATTATATTCATTTACCTGCATTTTCATCAAAAACCACTGTTACATTATTATTACACAGTGAATCCAGACTAACTCACTTGACCTCACCTCACATGACTCTCTGGCATTAACACGGTCAGCACAGATCTGTACACACAACTGATCTGGCTTCGGGCAGAGCGTGTCAGAGAGTGTGTGATGCATAAGTGTATGAACAAGGCTGCCTTCTTTCGCTTTGCTCGCTGTGTGTTTCATCACTGCTGACTGGGACGTGGTGTTGCAACATCTCATGCCATGCAGGTATCATGTGGGTATTATAAACTCTCCTCGTCTGGGTGTTTTCTTAGCCCACGCTGTGAGTCAGTGCAGCAAATGCCATTTCAATATCTGTCGCTTACACATCCATCAAGCACACATGACCGCCACTTCCAGGAAGTGTGAGCCCTCAAGTCTATTAGCACATTCTCCTTCTCCCCTGAAGTCCACTAATGATGTTCCTGTGGTTTCATGTTGCAAAAAAACAGGCATGAATACATTTTACATGCCCATTTTCCAACCTCTCTGTATCCCTACGTATTAAGCAGGCTCTTTTTGGTACTTGGCCTTGAAAACTGATTCCTTCATTTTCTGTAACCGCTTATTCCTTACTAGGGTTGTGGGTACCCAGAGCCTATCCTGGGGACTACGAGCGCGAGGCAGGGACCCACCATAGAGCCTTCAAAACCAATTTACCTAAATGTCCACTGTAATGATTGGCTACCTAGTCCAGGGTGAGATGGAAAGAAACTGTTAAACAATGTCATTCAGAGTGTTTGGATATGGAATGGTTCGTTCTAGAATAATGCAGAGGTAACTTCAAGGTATCTTTAAGGCATTGGTAACAGGAACCAGGGGTCACAATGCAAACATAGCCAATTCATTGCTATCCAAAGTGACCAGTGAACCTACATGTGTCTTCTGAGTGTATATGTAATGTTGAAGGTGGGAGAATAGTGGTAAATGTGAAAAGTTTTTTTTTAATTTTGCGTTAGAACAGCCTGTGTGTACCCCTCCGCAATGAATGGACTGCAAACAATAAGCTTTGTCAAAAAAGGTCTTGTCAAAACTATCGTAAAACAATGTCTGACACAATAGGGAGTGTATTCATAGCAATTCTTTGTCATTATTTTCTGCGAGAGAGACATTAAACCTATTAGACGTCTGGTTCCACCACCTCAGTTAACAATTCTGACTGTAAGTTTCTCTAAATGGAACATTTAACATCAGACCACTTTGAAAGACTATTCTAACCATTTAACTATGCAGAAGTTTAAAGAAATATAAAAGGAATTCCCCAATGAATCTATGGCCACCACGGCGAAACTGTTTGCAAACTGATTCTGAAGTGGTTTGTGAAAAGTCAAAATGTAATTCAGCTACACTGTAAGGTTTGGTTCATTTTCGTAGCTCACACCAGCAAGTCCAAGCCACCTTAATGAAGAACTGGATCCCGTTTGAGAGGTTTGGGAGAAGTTTTGGGGTGTATTCCCAGAAACAATTTGGGTGACTATTGACATCTAGTGTTTTTTGACAATAGCCTCGCAAGTCCAGTTTTAAACTACAAGAAGCAACATTTGCCTCCATTTGGGAAAGTGGAAAATTCTGTACTCAACTATTCTTTTATGGGGTACAACTAGTTTTAAAAAAGGTGTACCATAAAAATGTACCTTTCTTCTGGGAAAGTGAGTGCATGTTTGGACCTTAAGGACCATGTTCTTGCTTTCAGAGAACCATTAAATTGCTAAGTTCATGTGAAAACAGCATAGGAAGAAGTGAGGTGACTTTGGTAGGTTTTTGACCACAGTGGCAGTGGGTGTCCATGTGTGACATTTCAGTAGAAATATGCTTTCCCCTCATCACCACCGACTAACGCCACAAATAGCTCATATCAGAATTATGTAACCAGTTTCATTTCATAAGAACATTACTTACAGTAAGGGTGGTTTGTTCAAACATTCAGTAATATAGAGCCAGACAATATAATCAGAAAATTTCCAAAGGAATCAGATTGGGCTCTGCAGATGTTACTGTTATGGGGATGATTGTAAGTGCTGTTAAAATGTAGTGTTATGACATGTCCCACTTCATTAGAAAAATGCTGATTAGTGACAGGGCAGTGTGTGTAATGTTCAGGAGTACTTTCTTCAGTGGATTTCTTTATGCCGCAAATCTAGTGCTACATCCTACACATTCATTCACAGAGGGAGTACATACTATTCTGCAGAAAAGTGAATCTGGGACTTTCCACACAGACAGCACAGTCAATAACCCCTGTGACATTAACTTTGGATGAAGAACGTCTTACAAGTATTTCTCGAAAAGGTATACACTCCCTTTGGTAGATACCAGTCCTGTAGGTCCACACTGGTGGTGCAGTTTGACAGCAGGCCATCTTTTAGTGTTTTCCATCCTCTGGCCCTTCATCAGCGATCAGTTTCTGAGCAGAGAGCCACTCTTGTCTGGATATTTTTGATAGTAGACCACACTCAGCCTAGAAAGTAACACTGAAGTGTGTAAAACCCTCGGCACTGCTGTGTTTGAGGCAGTCATACCAGCTCCACACGTTCCCATGCCAGTGCTGAGAGTGGTCCACCATCCAAAAAATATCTGGTCAACAGAAGTGCTATGGTCAGTAGAGCAATGGTTCCCAGTCTCAGTCCTGGCTCCATTTTATTCAAATTTTTACAGCTTTGTGTCATCTGATTCCAACTAATAGTTAGTTAACCACAGTGATTAGTTAACCACAGTGATAACTTCTAAAAACCACATCTTTGTTCTAGGTAATACGTAAACAAACAAATGAGAGAAAAATATATTTTTACCCCATGAGATTCTAGCAGTATGTTAGCACTAAGCTAATGGTGCTGCATATGTGTGTTTTCTGGCTGTTGCAAATTAAACATGAACATCTGAACTTGTAACAGAATTACAGTCGATGTAGAAGCACCCACGAAGCTGGGCAAAAACAATACATGTCATGTTTCAAGCATTCTTCAACTAGGTTTAGAGAAGTTGCCTACCATGTTGAGATTTGCCTACCAAATCTTGCATATTTTTTTTCTTTAAGTGTGTTGATGAGCACAGTGTCCATCAGCCTGCAGAAAGGAGGAGGATCAAAGAGACAAAGAGGAACCCAAAGATCACAGATTCAAATTTGGGGTAAATATTCCACAAAAGAAGCATTTCCTAAGAGCAAGCCACAAAATACAGTGCCTGGACTTGTCATTCGGTGGGTCCCTGCCTCGAATTGTGTAATGTGGTCTGATGAGGCACAAATGAAATCTTTTGGTCTTTCACAACACAGTAACATATGGCCAAAAAGTGTAGGCATATCCAAGAAAAAGGACCTGATACCCACTTTCAGTTGTAGTGATGGATTGCTGATACTTGGCTGTTAGAAATATATGATTTTACCCCGTCTGCTTCTAGCAGAAGGCTGAAATGTAGGCACATGTGGCCCTTTCAATAGGACAGTGACCCTAAATCACATCACACAGAAATGGGCAACAGCCCTTTCAGATCCACCCCCTATTATAATGGTTCTGGCGCCCACGACCAATGAGGTATTGGTGTTTTTTAAACCTGTTTTGAAACAGAAAGCTGTAAATGTTTTGTTAAAGCCTGAAATATGACTCATTGTATGTGCGGCTTATTCAATATATTGATTTTAGCTCATTACCATGAAGGGTGGCAATAACTGAATTTTGGGACCAGACTGCTTGCGTTACACTGTAATAAAAAGGCTATAATACCATCAGATTGTTAGGTCTTCTCTGAAGCCACCGAGAACAGATTGGGAACCTCTGTGGTAGAGGGTGACAAGCTGTAGAGAGGACCTATATGGGAGGTGTTTCTAATAAACTGGCCAGCGTAGATGCAGGTTTCGCTTCTGAACACACTGTGATAAGACACCGGAGGTCCACTGCCCCGCACCTTTTAGTACTTCCAGTATACTTTTTAGTACTTTAGTACTTTAGTACTTCAGCACTTATCACCCCTGACCTGCTATGGGGTTGTAAATGACCTGATTAGTTGAATCAGGTGTGAGAGAAGGAAAATTAGTAAGATGTGCAGGGCAGTGAGCCTCCAGGATGAGGGCCCGAAACCAGTGCCATAGAACAGGGGTGTCAAACGCCAGTTCAGGAGGGCCGTGGTCCAGCACGTTTTGGTGATTTCCCTGCTCAGAAACACCTGGTTCACCTCATCAGTTAATTGTCAGGTTTAGTGAATGTGTTTGAGGAGGAGAACCATCAAACTGTGCTGGATACCGGCGCTCCAGGACCGGAGTTTGACACTCCTGCCATAGAAGAACGATTTTTTGCTCCCTAAAGAACCTTTTAATGGCTTAAACCAGAGGTCCGCAACCAACGGGCCGCACAGACAGGCAGAGTTTCCACACAATTTTACAGTTCTTGGAAGAACCCTTAAATTAGTAAAGGACCTTGACATTATGTCAAGGTTCTTAATACCTTTATAAGGTACTTCACACAAAAATATTTCTTCTAATCTATGGAATCACTCAAATGAACCATTTGTGGCCATTTTTTCTAAGAATGCAATTCTATAAAAAGGAGTTCTACAGGGTTATATAATAGTTCTGAAATGATACATAATCAATTTGCTAAAACAGAACAGTAGTATGTTGTGGTATACTGTAGCAATTGTCTGAATGTCCAAGATTAAAATGGGATGACTTCCTTTTGTAAATAGATCTTTATCATGGGTGGTATCGAATAATTTAAGATCTGCTGACATGCCAACACAGCTGGTGGCCTCAGTGGGCTCAACACAGCAGAGGTACACAATAGACAACAATCCACTTTTTTGATGAATACAAACATTTTGGACACGCCACTCTTCCAACAAGTAATCGTTACAGAATAAATTCCAGGGGCAGGTTGTGGCCTCATGGTTTGAATCCCAGGACTGCTAGTGGCACCACTGAGGTGTTCTTGAGCAAGGTACCATCCCCACACACTGCTCCCTGGGCGCTGTGTTACTGGCTGCCTGCTGCTTCACTTGGGTGAATAGGTTAAACACAGAAAAAGAATTTTGTGCTGTGGTGTCTTCACATATGACAAATTATCACTTCACACTTTAATGGACTGAACTGTGTCCAGTGTTTGTGTACTTTGCTTCGTGACCTGGTGTATTTTGGCATCTGGGGACTATCTATGTACTACATGATAAACACTACGCTTTTAGGCACACTAATCTTCCTGGAGTGATCATGTTGGAATTACGGGATTGGAGAGCATCCAGGGTTTGCGCACTTCGGATTTTGACCAGAAACACTAATCGTGCACTCGTACGATCTGCGTTATCAATGATTTCCGCTGCCCTGGCACCTCAGATGCCCTTCCTCCTTTTCACCACACACTTCTTCCCTTTCACTAAGGAGAAGTGTGGCGGCGGCACAGCCTCGACCCGGCTGACCCGCTTTCTCACTTGGCAGATAGTCAGCAGGGGCCGGGGGAGGTCACGGAGAGGGGAATCCCGGGGATGGTGACCCAGCCACACACACACACACACACTCTCTCTCTCTCTCTCTCTCTCTCTCTCACACACACACACAACCTTTCCGCCAGCTCTGACGACGGTGACAACTTTCCCCAGCTTCCCCTCCACGCTGCAGGGCTAAACTCGGCATGCGGACATACACTTTATACACTCTGTGTTTTATATGCACCTATATATACAGGACGTGCCTTATCTGAAGGAACTAAGCTTTTTTATCTAGCTTGCCTGTTTTCGTTCTAGCTTGCCTGTTTTCGCAAGCGATCCCTCAGAGTCGTCCGCAAAGGTGTGAGAGGAGAGCTTGGGCTTCGCCCTCTGAGCTCTTTTCACCTAAAAACCCTTTGTTATGTTACCGTCAGTCTTCGTAGCCGGACTAGTCTGTTTCTGGAGCCTAGGTCTGTTTCTGGAGTCTGTTCTGAAGGTCTGAGCGAGGATGCACGGTTGGGTTTCGGGACCCTGACCGCCTCTCCGGTGTCCGGTACGGGGCTGTCATGAGGCTGTTCCCTGGCAAGAAGAAACGGGGACACGCTTCCTCTAAAAATACCTGTCTCCGACTATATTTGGCTTGGCTGGAACACAATCAGGAGTCTAAAATAGCCGGACCCGCCCCGGCGCTCCGACCGAGGGCTCCTCGCGCTCCCCCCCCCTCGCGCCGCCCGCTGCTAAATTTAGCCACGGCGCTTGCGTCAATCACGCGCCTCAGTGCGTCAGCCTTCGCCCCTCCCCCGGCCGCTCCTCATTGGCCAGAGTTTTCAAGTCGTTCCGCGGGCTCTGATTGGCTGCCACAGATTTATGGCGGCTCGCGAAGCCACGCCGGCTCCTTTTAATCGATTACTTAGCGCGCGCGCCGCCACCATTATTTCCCCCCCACTTTACCTTGTTAAAGTGTCCATCTGTCACACATAAAAACACCAAACACCACAGCACGAAATTCCTCTCTGAATTTAACACATTTAACCCATTCATAAACTGAAGCAGTGGAGCAGTGTGTAGGGATGGAACCTCAGTGGTGCCTCTAGCACCACTGGGAGTCGAACCCACAATCTTCTGATAGCAGGGGCAACTCCTTAACCACGAGGACACCAGCTGCACCAGCTGTCTAAATAATGAAGTCTTGAAAGAGGTATTTAAGTCAGAAAAAAATAAAAAATAAAAAAAAAATAAAATAAAATAAAATATATATATATATATGCATTTAATCCATTCACCAAGTGGAGCAGTGTATGGGGACGGTACCTTGTTCAAGGGTACCTCAGTGGTGCCACTAGCAGTCCTAGGATTCAAACCTAACTTCTAATCACAGGGGCAACTCCCTAACCATTAGGTCACCAGCTGCCCCAATTGTCTAAATAATGAACTCTCGGACGGGGTATTTACATCAGAAAAATAACAACAACAACAACATCAACAATAAATAATAATAATAATAATAATAATAATAATAATAATAATAATAATAATAATACAGGTTTATATTTGCATGCCTGGTATCGTTTATTAAGACAACCAGTCCAGACAAGGCCATCCCCAACACCACCTGTCTCAACATCTTGACATTCTTAATCTGACCAGAAGCCCTTACTTACACTTTTAAAACACCTCTACAGATTTTGTACGATTTGTATGAGGGAACGCCCCCAGGAAAACACTCCGTTACAGCTGCACCCCCCCCCACCCCCCCGACTACA
>JBBJLS010000001.1:12135508-12147142 GCA_037577275.1 Bryconaethiops microstoma
CTCTCCCCCCCCCTCTCTCTCCCTCTCTCTCTCCCTCTTTCTGTCTAGCCCCCGGTTCGGAACAGCGCGTGCAGCCGAGCTGTGAGTCCCAGGACCCTTGCAGCGCCGCGCGACCTCAGAGAGCAACAGCGTCAGAGCCCCGCCGCGTGCCCGTCCCGCGCGCCACACCGAGCACGATTCAGCGAGCAAAGGGTCCGCCAGGTACCGTCCGGCGCGCGACACTCACCTGTCACTCACCTGTCCGTAATCTTTTCACCTGGCGAAGAGCCAAACCCTCTCCACAGAGCGAGTCTTTATTTCGATTATTTCCACTCAAGGGCGTCGGAACCATTATAATAGACTTTGAAAAATCATTCGTTTCGTGCCCCCCCGCCACCTTTCCACCCAGCGATAGCAGCGCGCGCTAAACCACAGCAGATCACCCACCCCCCACCAGTGTGCCCCCCCCCCATTAAAATGCTTCCTACGTCCCTGCATAATTCTGCATAATTGTTCACATTGTAATGCTGCATCGACTTTGTTTTATTTAGAAAATATCTTTCCTTTATTGTCTTCGCAGCTCGAGGGTCACCGCGCGCTTTTCATGTATTTGATTAATTTTTTAGTATATAAATATATATACACGTTTAAAAGCTATCAAGGTCGACGTGGCACTGAAAGCCCGTCGAGGAAAAGAATCGTGGGAGTGCTGGAGCGCCGGTGGAGCTGTTGGTGCTGTGCGTAATTACGCACGACACGCGCGTGGATTCTTCAGCCTCTTCAGGGTCTTGTTTTTTTAGTTTTTGCTCTACAGGATTACAAAAAAACACACAGAAAGACGGTAGATGCGTGTGCAGCCAAGACTTGCTCTTTTATTATTATTATTATTATTAGTATTAGTAGCAGTAGTAGTATTAGTATATTTTATGATAGTGAATTAAATGCTCGTTCTGTTTTTATGCGCTGTCTGTTGTGCGCACTTGGCGCACGTGCCCTGTGTAGAGGCCCGTTTGTGTTCCCTCATAAATATCTGATCATAGGCTCTCCTGTGTGTGTGTGTGTGTGTGTGTGTGTGTGTGTGTGTGTGTTGGTGGATCTCTTGTCTGTTAGATCTATGGCATTGTGACAATGAGCAGGCGAGCACAGTTATTGGAGCAGCTGCGTTTTGTCCATCTAAAATGCAGCCCTCGAGGTCAGACCCTCTCCTGCCTTTTAAAGTCCCTCTAAATGAGCTTGTGTGTGTCCTTGTCTTGGTTTGGGGGGGCTATTCTGTTGCATACACGCTCTCTTTCTCACACACTCTCACATACACACACGGCTCAGTTTGACTCAGTGCTGGTGTGATGTTTTCCACTGTAATGGCTTCAAGCGGTGGCGTTTGCAGACGCGTGTTTGTCTCTGCTTGAGGTGTGTGTGTGTGTGTGTGTGTGTGTGTGTGTGTGTGTGTGTGTGTGTGTGCGTGTGTTACTCACCTTCTGAGCTTTAACAAGAAGACGGTTTAACCGTGATAAAACAACTTTACTGAATTGCAGGTTAAAACAAAAAGTCGTTTATTGTGCCTGATATTTTAAAGTCACAGTTTTGTTTTTTACAGAAATGAAGAAGCAAATTTCAAAGAGCAATACATTTTGCTGACTTTACTTAAGTTAAAACAACAAATCTGTATTTTCTTGATACATTTGGACACACAAATCTTTAAGCTAGAACAAGAAATCAGTCAGAAAATTATATATACATATATAATTATATACATTATAATTACATTCATATATATTTTTTACGAATTTAGACAAGCAAGTTTTAAAAAGCAAAACATTTTACTGACTTTAAATTATATTTAATATAACATGGTTTTTTTTTGTTGCAGAATTAGACATGCAAATTTCAGAAAACGTTTTTTTTTCAGTTAAACGAGTCTTAGTTTACAGAGCTACAGTCTCAGTTTTTTCCAACTTTTAAACAATTTTCTAACTTATCACCCATTATTTACAGCGTGTCACTCAAATCCTATTAAATAACAATTTCTCTGACTTTTCAAGTTCAAACAACACAACGATCATTTTATTTCCCATTAAATGTGAACCGCACTGTTGTGGCAGCAGTTCAGCTCGCACAGGAAACGTTCTCCACTTTTCATGCCTCCAGATTTTTTTATGACAGCAGGTCCAAAGTTGCTCTAAACAGTGTCCAGCGCGCTGATCCCAGATCTGTTCAAATGCAGGCATTAAATAGTCAGCCAGCCCACTCTGTTTTTAATTTAATAATTTATAACGCTGTCATAAATAAACTCCCACTTTATTTATTCTTATAAAAACATTCACTTTCCATTCTCTAAAAAAAGGAAGTAAACTGTCACTGAGGTCTTGGGCTTTAATGAATAAAACTGAACCAAATTTCTTGACAGTTACACTTTTTTTGATCCGTATTGTCTCCATATTCCATTTTTTAAATTTAAAATCTCGCTATGAAGGGAATAAATGTGCCCAGGGGAAGTGGTCGTGGTGGTCCTTAGGGTGTGTGTTTACACGGACTGTATCTTGTTGAACGAAGGTGTGTTTACCTGAACTGCACCCTTCTTTTCCAAACGCATCATTCGGTTAAGGACCATTTTATATACATGCTCGGGGTTTTACCATCGAAATCACACGCTATTCAAACACTGACGTGCGGCTAAATGTGTGTGTGTGTGTGTTTTTGTGTATGTGTGTGTGTGTGTGTGTGTATGTGTTTGCATGAATGAGAGAATAAGAGGATGAATGAATTCGACACGGCTGAAGCTGTTAAACGACACAGTATCAAAGGGAGGCGTGTGTGTGTGTGTGTGTGTGATGTGGGTGGGTGCTGGGGGGTGTTAGTAAGAAAATTTGAGTCATTCTCCAAAAGCTCCATATAAAGTAGGACGCCCGAGTGACGTCAGGCCCCCCTCGCGCGTGAACGGACAGAGGCCTGCACCTATTGTTTTTATTATTATCCATAATTTAAAAAATAATAATAATAATAATAATGTCATTATTGTTATTTTTGTTATTTTTATTATTACGCGTTGTATTAAAATAAACATACCACATAAACCTGTCCGATTCGGGAAAAAACATCGACTTCTTAAATTCAATGACATTAAATAATTACATTAAATAGAAATTATTTATGGGCTATAATAAAAATGTAATGTACTCATAAAAGAGCGCGCGAGCACCGGTGCGAACAGAGGCTCCTTATTTTACTAAAGACTCCGTCACCACACACACACACACACACACACGCACGCGTGTGCAGTCTCAAGCAAATGCACGTGCGTTTAGAGGCTTTCGGTGCGTTTTATAAGGTTGCAGTAAACAGTGAGCAGTTTCATATTGGGATCGAAATGAAAGCTCTGCGGTGTGTTTGTGTGTGCGCGCGCGTTTGTGTGTGTATGTGTGTGTGTGTGTGCGTGTGTGCTCGCGCCATGGATCAGCTGTAACGAAACTGAAGTTAACTTTTTATTTGAATGTTCCGATCCACCTTAAATAGTGCGTCTGCTCCATTCAGGCGCTTTTAGCATCAGAGCGCAACTGCTGCGCCATTTAAGGTGGAACTGATCGAGCCAACTTCAACCTAATGTCACTGGAGCTATTTCAGAAGAATATTGTGTTTATTCATATTCATAAAATGATCATACATATTCGAACATTAAGGATATGCAATAACTTTACTGTCACAATATCAATGTTGGCCCGAGCCAGTGTGTGTGTGTGTGTGTGTGTGTGTGTGTGTGTGTGTGTGTGTGTGTGTGTGGAGGTAAAGGCCTGTGTGTGTTTATGTGCATGTTGCTTTTACAAAGTGCAGTCCATAAGTAACTGGAGAGACACAGTTTGTGCTATTTTGGCTCAGAACTTCAGCACCTTGGGGTTGAAATGGCCATGAGGAATGTCAGCTTAAATTTGAGGAGATCTGAATGAACCATACAGGAATCGCAGCTCTGTAGACAGTCGCCAACTTCTCTTTCAGGGGCCCATAATAGGACAAAAAGAACAGGAGCTTATGTCAAATGATCATGTTTAACACTTGCGTGCAAGTCTTCCACATTCGATGACCACCACATGCTCAGAACCTTCACTGATGATGAAGGTACCAGGCTTTGAAGAGTCAAGTGTCCATTTGTCATACATGAACACACTAGTGTGAACAGCAAAAAAATGGTTCTCTGCATTTAATCCATTCACCTGAGTGAAGCCAGCGATGCGGTGCCCGCGGGGCAGTGTGTGGGGACGGTCTCTTGCTCAAAGGAACCTCAGTGGGATTCAAACCCACAACCTTCCAGTCACAGGGGCAAATCCCCAACCACAAGGTCACTCCTGCCCCCTGCTTCTAATGCAGCTTTTAATGCTCGTACTTGCTGTGGAATGTTTTTATCTTCAGTCCTATCTTCAGCAAGTGAAGCTGCCACTCCTGTTGGCACAAAGTCATGGATTTTCCATTTTTAGACCCTGAAATTTTCAATAGCTGCTTCAGCAGACATTCTGCCGCAATGTGAACTGAGTTTTGGACGTCTGTGTAGAGCTGAGCAGCTGAGGTGTCTACATGCTGCCTACAGCCACATCATCAGTGAAGACAAGCAATCCATTTCCCCTGCAGCTATACATGCCACCATGTATTTAGAGATGAGGCGGTATGCATCAGATCACAAGCAGTTCTTTGTTTCTTCATACTTTCCGTTCTGCCATTCTGGTTCTGGTTGATTTCCACATCATCTGTCCAGGAGACTTTGTCTTTGAAGTGTCTTGCACTTTTTTTTACAAACTGCAACCTGGCCATCCTGTTCTCAGCCTGGCCTGTGCGCCATGTTCAACCTTCTGGTTCCTCTCTTCCTCTTTTCCATCCTTTCAACAGCCAGTTCTTCTAGTAAAGACAGTGATTCTCTACAGAACCAATTAAATGCACATGACATGAGATACGCTTACGGCATATGACATGAAATATTATAGTGCATTTTTCTGCACTCACACAAATGTCTACAGTTACACACAGTCACATGTGAAATCGGACAGAGCTTGTCTTTCTCTGACAGGTTGTGCCATGAAAGCATTGATATCAAAAAATGCACGTACATGTCATTCCAGTTTACAAACTGGTGTATGTATTGGTGATTTAATAGTTTTTATGTTCCCCTGGAATAGTAAACAGTTTACAAAGTTGTTATTTTTATGTAATTTAAGTGCAAATGCTGCCAAAGACACCCTTGTGCTGGTATCAAAAATTATTAAACTGGATCCTTATATCCTGGACCAATGGATAATTGGAAGAGCACAGCTCCAGTTTTCTAGTACCAAAGACTCTAGTGCTTTGTATGGTGGAAAAATACCCCATGTGGTCTACATAAAACATGATTCCTATATGGTTCCTCCAGTAGAGACTAAATTAAAAGTGATACATATGTTACATCCAATATGTTGGTGTACAGAGCCAAAACAACACAGATTTTATACTGTCCGTTTATTGCTGGCCTGCGCCATACCTGCCACCCTAACCTCATATTTCCAAGGGAATGTGTTTCTGTACTAACCTTTCACTAACAGAATGACACAGGGGGGTCGATGCTTAGTGGATTTTTTCCACCAATTTAACCCCTTAAACTGTAATTATTATCCAGTTATTCTTCTTAAGGCTTATTGCTCAGATACACTCTAAAATAAAAATAAAGGTTCCTTTTGACAGAATTTCTAAACTGTTTAAAGATTGCTCAAACATCTCATTTACAAGTTATTTTTTGAAGAGCCATCAGTTTACAAGCAATTCCTTTGATTTTTCCAAATCTGCATAATTTAATAGTTGAGATACAAAGAAATTCAGAGTGATTTGATGTCAAATCTTCCGTTCTAAGGAGGTCATGGTGGTCTTGATGGGATGCAGACATTGGATGATTTGAGTGCCACTAAGAGCTACATCAGAGAAAGTTATTGCACAATTGCAATTTCGGTGCCTGATGACTGAGAATTCAGACATTTGTAAAAAAAATTTAAAAAAAGGAAAAAAGTAGCTCTTCTATGGAACCCTTTGTGCACTTTTATTTTTTAGAATGTTTAGTAACTAAAGAAGAATAATAAAATCATTGTGTTTTTTCTGAATTACAGCAAAAATAAACAAAATAATCAGATAAGCTGTTGAGCACACAAACTGGCACTCACAGTTTAAGGGGTTAACCATGTGACTAGATTCTAATATAAATAGTGAGACTGTTTCTTGAAAATGTCTCATTCGCTCTTGCTGTCTCTCCCTGTCTCCCCCTCAGACATGCCCTGCGTCCAGGCCCAGTACGGACCCACGCCCCCTGGGTCCGGCTACTCTGCCCAGCCATTCGGTTACCACAGCGAATACAGTGCCGACCTCATGGCGACGGACTACGCCAAGTGCGAGCTGGGTGGGGGCGAGATCTCAGCAGCGGCCGCCACTACCTCGCTGCCCAGCTTCAACGTCTTCGTGGAGGGCGGCTTTGAGCCCAAGCCCTCCTGCCTTTACCAGCTGCCCCCTCAGCGGCCCACCATCAAGAAGGAGGAGGAGACTTACCCTTCAATGGCTGTGTCAGATGAAACTTTGAGCGGCTCTATGTACTTTAAGCAGTCTCCACCCTCCACACCCCCGACCCCACTGCATTCCGGACCGCCCGGGGCATCCTCCTTTCTTTGGGACGAGCCCCACGTGCTGCCCCCTGTGCCCCAGCCCTGCCTCATGGAGGGTGCTCTGAAGAGCCCACGTTTTCCACACTTCTATGAGCACCCACCACCCTCCTCCAGCGGCTACGAGGCGCCAATGGGCTTGCCACTCCGTCCTGAGCGCTCCCCTTCGTCCTCCTCCTCCTCTTCCTCACACCCACCTCCCAGCCTGGACACTCACCCACACACTCACGCGCATTCGCACATGTACCCTCTTAACATGGGAAAGCCCGGCGGCCTGACCTTTCGATCGCTGGGCATGAGTCAGTGCCCACCCTCGCTGCTGGGAGACAGCCTGCCATCGCCACCCAGCCGGGGCAGCTCTGGGGAGGGCACATGCGCCGTGTGCGGTGACAACGCCGCCTGCCAGCACTACGGTGTCCGGACATGCGAGGGCTGCAAGGGCTTCTTTAAGGTAAGACACCGGGGATCAGACTTAGAGCTCTTATTACCTTTTATTATGTAAAAACTGCAATTGTTTTCTACTGAGAAATTAGAAAAGTCTCCCTAGCTGTAGAATCACCCTGCTACTCAACATATGCCAGGCCTGGATACAATAGATCAGATCAAATGCACATTACATGGTTAGCTTTTAGCCCATATAGGGCCTATATCCTACATTTTGTTGGTGTTTCATTATTGTTCCTGTATCCAATTGTAACATTGGCATGGGTTTATGTACCAAAAACAGTCATAATCTGGTTTTACATGACTGTTTTCTAACCTCTCTTTGTCCCTCTGAACTTAATAACTGTTCAGTTCTTATTACAGTGCTTTTAATGTTGATGTATGTAAATTAGATCTGTTTTGAGTGGCTGCCCTGAATTGTGTCTTTTTGAAAAAGCGATCCAGACTGAAATACTCCTCATAACTTAAGTGTGAATGGGTGGGGCTAAACTACTGTTGGCCCAGTGGGTGGATTTAGGTGGATTTAGGTGGACTTTTGTGTTGGTTTTTGTTGCGGAAACAAAGATTTCAAAATGGGCTGGGTTTGCAGCATAATTTCCATGTGGTAACATATGCAGTATGGACCAAGGAGTGGATGGTGCATTTTGAAAATTTTACAATGTTTACATAGTACAATTCTAAAATGTTTGTTTGTCATGATATGGACCCTTTAAAAGAGTGACATCATGGAAAACCAAATTTACTTTTTTATATAAACAAGTTTGGAGCGCTATCAAATCTTTGAGTATGTTCACATTATTAAAGTATCGAAACCTATTTAGTCCTTACAGTCTATAATAACAGTCATTTTGGGTTAATCGTGGCTACGATGTCACAACCATGAATGCATTCACATATGCCAGTACATTCAGTCCACAGCAGTTTAGCTGGCCCATTCATACTGAAATGATAGGAAGTGCCGTTACTGCAGACAGTCTGTAGAGTTATCAGAGTAGAAGTTGATCAGAAACAGTTAAACATTGTCCTGTTCCAGGCTGTCGGGGAGCAAATGTATCACTGCAGCCCTCCAAACGATTTAGACATCCAAAAGGAGTGGCTGAAGTTTCCAATTTCCTTGAAGTATTCAGTTATAATAGCCTTAAACCTAAATAAAATAACGAAAAGTTGGAAAATTATGTTTATATTTATATTTATGTGAAACTTATATTTATGTGAAATTTGTATTTATGTGAAATTTGCCATGGTGTTATTCATTCCTGTGCACCTCAGATCATTTTTAAACCTACATATATAACTAAAACAATCTGGATTGCAAAATATGTTGTGAAACTATCCAAACATTTTATTAACAATAAAAAATCTATTGTTATATTTATATAAATTTATATACTGTTTTTGGTCACTGATCTGATTGAAACAAACGAGGGAGAGCTCATTTAAGAGTAAAACTAGTGCTGCAGAAACACAATTCTGATGTGCTGCCTAGTGTGTCAATTAAAACTAGGACAAATGGCATCATGATCATGCAGAAAGACCCACCGTCAATGAGAACATCTCTATGCACGCACAGCCCTCCAACTCTATTAATTGTTGTTGTGTTTTCTCATGTCTGGCTCGCATGAAATGCATATGGAAAGAGCTTGCTGTGTTGTGTGTCCAGTGGTGTGTTTGTGTGTGGCAGTGCGGTGTCAGTTGTTTATGCTGTGGTGTGGCCACCATGGTGGGTGTTGTTAATTGTGTATTCATTAGGGCTCATTACTGTTGTTCTTGGTGTGAATGGAGCTTTTGGCTGAAGAGCGGCATGCTGCTCCAACATGCTCTCTGAACGCGAGGTTCAGGGTGAGCCGGCTATTGTTACACACTCTGCAGGCTTTTTAACCAAGGCTGTTGCCTACTATGTTTAAAAAAGGCTCGCTGAGAGGTGTGTGTGTGTGTGTGTGTGTGTGTGTGTGTGTGTACTCGAGGTAGCATGTAAAATAACCTCTCCAAATTTTCAAGTACGACCCTTTCCAGGAGTTCATATGCCAGCTCAGAAGCGAGTGAATGCCGTTCAGTTATATAATCGCTTCTCTCTGAAATTCTGCAGTAATTAATAATAGAATAAGTAAATAGTAATATTATGTAAACATCAGAAATATGTAAATAGTAATAGTGTGTAAACAGTAATACTATGAAAATAGTAATAGTATGTAAATGAAAATAGCACATAAATAGAAAGTAAGTAGCAAATACTGTTAAATGTCATATGTCAGTGGACTGCAGCTTTGGTCAGCGATTTCTCGAACGCTGTGTTTTGAAAAGAGAGTGTGTGTGTGTGTGTTTGTGTGTGTGTGTGTGTGTGTGTGTGTGTGTGTGTGTGTGTGTGTGTGCACTCCTGCGCCCAAGTGCCCCCACAAATCGTCTGACTGGCGGTTGCCACGGCGCCTGTGAGGGTCATCTCCCCTGGCGACCAGTGAGAGGTGTGACAGAGGCACACACTTAAAATACAGCAGCCTGGGGTGGACACACACACACACACACACACACACACACACACACACACACATGCACATGCAAACACAAACACACATGCACACACAGAGAGAATAAAACACAGTCAGACGAAAATAAAAGCTACACTTCTTATACAAAACAGAAGGATGATATGGCGAGAAGGAGACAAACAGAAGGGGGTGGGGGTGGGGGTGGGGGGGTGGAGGGCTGGGGAACTGCAGGGCCAGAGATAATTGAAAATGGCCTGTGGTCTGGCGCTGAAATAATTTATCCCTGTTCAATTAGTTTCACAATTTATTTTTATTTAGTAATTAATAAAAACAGGGGTGGGTGGGCCTGAGGCCTTAGTGACCGTCACAGCAAGACACACACACACACACACACGCTTATAAGTAAATGACAAGCACATGTGCGCACAAACAGAGACAATCAATGGACTTAAATACATGCACACACACACACACACACATACTGGAAAGTAAGACAATTAGCATACTTATACACACGCGGACAAACAATTTCATTATTCCCTAACACATTAACACATAATACAAACGTTATTAGTGGGTGAATTTTAATGCAGCGCTTTGTGCGCCTGCCCATTTTCCTGCATGGATGAATCGAGCATTCTTTTTAAACAGGCAGTGGCCAAGAAGGCTTGTATGTACTGCAGTTTTGAATATTCATGGTCGAGCAGCCAAACCTTCCGCTTAATGGACTAGCTATACATACTGGGCCTCAAATTATTCAGCTGTAATTGCTGACTCATTGTGGGGCTTTTTGTCCTTTCGTCCATTAAATGCCCTGCTTTCTATATAAATATGCACCGGATTTATTCCTGCATTCAGCGACATAATGGCAGTAAATATTTGTGAATTCTCCTTCTTTCTTTTTTTTTCTTTTCTCTGTTTCACTCACTCCACTCTTTCACCCTCTTTTTTTCTCTGGTTTTTGTAGTTGGTTGGGTGAGTCATATTGTGCTGTGCGTGAGAATATTTATTCAGAATATTTACCTAATAGAGGGGTAGGGGAGACTCATTCACAAATCCTCCCGACACACAGACCCACGCACACATGCCCACGCTCCATAAGCTGCACCTTTCGCAGGACCTTTGCAGTGGTAACTCGATTATGAATACAGGCCTTTTTTTGTCGTGGGTGTGAGTAAAGCAGTAGCTGAGTATTTAATATACATATAGAAGGTTCTGAATTCATTGCCTGTAGCCTAATTATAGAAATTTGACTGGCTGATTCGTGCACCATCAGTAATTTCCACCAGATTACCACAGATAGGCTGAGCTTAAACACAAATAGCCCAAATGCATACGCCTGCATGACACCCAATAACACGGCAGACAGTGCATCTGTTAGTACTTTTATTACATTAGTAGATAAAGAGGTCTGCCATTATTAACCAGAATTATTACTTTTCTGATTTGTAAAAACTGCAAAGACTACAGATTCGAAATGGATTTAAACCATGTCAAAAATAGGAGTCATATAATAGAAAAATTAAAAAAGGAAATGTAGAATGTAAATGTAAGTTACAAAATGTAGCATTCACTTCACAGTCCAAACAATCCATGAAAACTAAGCTGATTTGTTTTCACTGTCCTTGTGATGTCACAAAAAGCAAACTAAAACATTCTATACAACTAATTTCACAATAATCACAGCATTTATCTGTAACCGCTTATTCAGCAGGTTAGCCCCACTTGTTTATGGGATTATTTTAGCCTGCTTTTTTTATCATAAAACACTTTTCTTTCACACTGTGATGTATTTCTGAGTGAAACACAGGATCACAGAGGGTCTTTGAGCAAACTGATATTATTGGTTAATATTATTTCCCCCGCAAATATGCATGATGTTGTAATGAAAAAAGATCAGGGGTCACTAATCTTATCCGCAAAGGGTCAGTGTGGCTGCAGGTTTTCACTAAAATTAATCAGAAGCTCACCTGATTCTCTTGTGATCTCAAACAACAACAACACACACACACACACACACACACACACACACACACACACACACACACACACACACACACATATATATATATATA
>JBBJLS010000001.1:12157376-12182939 GCA_037577275.1 Bryconaethiops microstoma
GATACTTTTTTACTGCTTTCTTGTTCGTTTGAGTTTATTCTGATGTTCACTTGTGTTTTTGCTGGCAGAAAGAAACCTGCTCTGATATAAACAGATTCAAACAATTTTCATAGATGCCTAAAACTTTTGCACAGTACTATACGCACACATGTCATATCTCCATTGCAGATAGACTTTTTAAAACTGAATGTACATTTCACTTTTGTGATTTGATGTATGGCTTTTCTAAGCTGAACTCATGTTGATTTTCACAGTGCAAGCGCAATTTGTTTGTATCCAAGTGACTCAGTGGCATTCTGATGTTGCTTAAACAGGAAGTGATTTTTTTTATGTTCAGTTCAGCTGCTCCCTATTTAACTAGCATTACTACCTCCCTCTCTCTCTCTCTCTCTCTCTCTCTCTCTCTCTCGCTTTCTCTTTTTCTGTGGAAGCGAGGGAGCAGGTGCAGGGAGGGAGGCCAGTGGGTGGTGGCGTCACAGCCTCAGTAGGGGGCTCCAGGCTGGGGTTCTGACTCACACTAATGTTGGGATTCATCCGGGCCTACGTCACACACTAACACACGCGCACACACACACACACACACACACGTACACATACACATTCACTCACTAAACCCACAGATGCTCCTTTAAATTTATGTCATGAGGTAACCCCTTAAACCATGGACTTTTTATTCAGTTATTAATCTTAAAATGACCCATTTATCATGATGAATTTTTACATAACTGCTATGAATTATTCAGTAACTACTATGAATTATTCAGTAACTACCACAAATATTTGGTAACTACTATGGCTTATTCTGTGAGTTCTATGAAGGTTTAGTAACTGCTAGAAACCATTCAGAGCTGCTATGCACTGTTTGTTAAATGCTATGAATTATTAGGTAACTTTCATGAACTTATTTGGAAACTGCAATGAATTACTCAACAACTACTCAACGATTAAGTGTTCCTCACACATACTCATGCACACCATTCATTCAGAACTCTTACTCCCTCTCTATCCACACACATACACACTCGTAACTGGCGCACATGGTAAAACCACAGATAGTAAATGAATGAACAGGCCAGTGAGTGAGTTTCTTTGACGCAGGCTCAAAAATGTGGTCTATAAGGACCTTTTGATTGTTTCTCTGTTTCAGTAAAGATTCTCTGTCGGTCATCCGTGTGTGTGTGTGTGTGTGTGTGTGTGTGTGTGTGTGTGTGGTGTGCAAGATCATTTCCATTAATAAAGCACATGTTCTGATTAGCTGCACTGCAGGGCTTCAGAAATTAGAGAGATGAGATTTTTAATATTGCTTCTTTTTCTTTCTTTCTTGCTCTTTTCAATTTTGCCCACTTTCCTCCTGCTCTCACCTCCTCCCCTGCTGTGTCTAAGAGTGTGTGTGTGTGTTTGGTGATTGTGAGCTAATGAAGAACAGCTCGCGAGCAGAAGCCAAGCACTCCACAGGAATAAACGAGGAGGTTTTGCAGGGTTGTGAGTGAAGAGGTAGTCAAGAGGAGTGATGAGAGAAGTAGAGGAGAAGAGGAACGATGAGGAGAGTAGAGTAGAGGAGAAAAGAGGAGGGTGAATTAGAAGAGAGGGGCAGAGGAGAGGAAAAGAGAGAATGAGAGGAGGAAAAATTAGAGTAGTAAAGAGGATAAAGGAAGGGAAGGAAAGCTGAGGAGACAAAGAGAGAGTAGAAGAGAAGAGTTAAAAGATTTGACAGTTTGAGATGACAGTGGGTAACACTGAAAAGAACAAGAGAGAACTAAAGGATAAAAGTGAAAGGGGTCAACTGGTTGGGGGGACTGTGATTGTTTAGGTGTTTTAATCTGAATTATTGCATCTGTCTGTCAGATAAGATCATGCTGAGTAAAAACGTAACTTCATCTGTTCTGTCTTACGTCCAAAAGAGAGAAAGTGAGAGAGTAAGAGAAGGTGATGGGGGGTGGAGAAGGAGAGAAATCTCAGGAATGTTTTAAAAACTTTAATTGGAAGAGCTCAAACGTAATTAAGTCCATTCCGATCTTTTGATGTGCTCTTCCCTGCGCTGGCTTTCATTTGTCGCCATGGTAATTGTTTCCGTGCATAACAGCTCAAACACAGACTTTTAGCATCCAATCAGGACTCTAGCCGTGGAGATGAGAGAGGGTTAACGTCTGTCATGCTTGTGCCTGTGCATACATATAAGTGCGTGTGTGTAGGTGCTAATGTGGAATCACAGACACGTAGATGCAGAAATGGAAACTGATACCTCATCCCTTTGGCAGAGGAAGAGACGGAAATGTGGCGATTAATTAAAAGATGAAAGCTGGTGACTGAACTCCAGCCTTCAAACGGCACCTTCAAGCAGGATAAATAACAACAATCAACCTAACCCCTACCTTTCTTTCTGTCCTTCTCTCTCTCTCTCTCTCTCTCTCGCTCTCTCTCTCTTTCTTTCCCTCTCCCGTTTTCTCAGATCATTGTTGGCAGAGGAGAAGTTTGTCTTCTGCACAGGGTTGGTGCTCCATAGGCTGCAGTGTCTGCGAGGCTTTGGAGAATGGCTCGACTCCATCAGAGACTTCAGCTCCCACCTCCAGAGTCTGAACCTGGACTTACCAGCCTTCTCTTGCCTGTCTGCCCTAGTCTTGCTTACAGGTAACACAGATAACACACACGCATGTGCATAACCATGCAGAGACGCCACAAATTACCCATCCGTAGTCTATAGTTACAGATTTACAGAACTTTGTCAACACTTTTGCAACCATAGCAAGCATCTGACAACACCCTTACAACCACATGGCATACCACCACCTATTGATCACCAGATACAATAGCAGATACAATAGCGAAACCTAGCAACACCCTAGTAACTGCATGTAAAGCCCACCAAAGTTACCCTAGCAACCACCAGATGTACTACAGCAACCACATAGCAACATCCTAAAACTGGCTGGGATACCACTGCAACCACATAGCAAAACCTAAGCAACCACTTGGGATACTTTAGCAACCACCTTGTATAACATAGCAATCACTAAGATAAACTAGCGGATAAAAAAAGTTGAAAGAGAAGCGGAAAGTGGCCTCTGTATAGACCCCCTTTAGCCTCTACTCCTATCTTTCATCTTGAGTAAAGTTTGAGTTAAAACCAGAGGACTCACAACTGAATATTCTAATCGACGTGCACTGATGTGCGTCGCTCTGGATAAGAGCGTCTGCTAAATAACATCATCTTGAGCTGGATAAATAGGGGTTTAGGCCTATCTTTAAAAAATATTTGGTTACATAACGAATCTACACCCAATCTATCATAATAGCGTGATATTACGTTTGACGATGAAAATTGTTGGAGAGTTCACACTCTAAATTTAGATGTCTTATCAGATAGTGGTGCGCTATAGTTTATTAACAGATTGAACGGGAAATTTTGCCAACCTTCTGTAAATCTTGCCCAGCAGTAGCTATGAAAGAATGCATTCATGGGGGCAACATGGATGGGTCAGTTGCATTGTATGAGGATAATCCTGACTCTGCCATCCTGTCACACTCTAACACATTCTCACCACTTTTCATTTTGTTCTTGCCTTCCCTTGCTCTCCCATTCCCTCATTCACACCTCTTTGTGCGGCCGCAACCGGTTGTCACGGCGATCACAGGTGCGGGGCAGGTGATGCCAGAGATTGGGTTTACCTTCACAGGGGAAATAATCCCCTATTTAATCATGGGGAGAGAGACAGAGAGAGAAAGAAAGAGAGAGAGAAACGGAGAAAGGGTTTTGTTGTAAACACGGGTGGGGTGTGTTGGCTATTGGGTGACAAAGTAGGGCGATGGATGAATGTGTGTGTTTTCGTGTTGTGAGGGTCAGCAGGTGTTTCAGGTTATAGGCACATGCATTATTAAGACCAAGGCTAAACAGCAGGTTGACCTGTATCCATAAACCCACAGTGCACATACGTCACATTTTGTTGCTTTTAAAGCTCGAAAACTCCTAAATGAAAAGGAACATCTCGAAATATAAGTTAGTTGTAGAAAACAGTGAAAGATTTCTGTAGAAAAAATCTAAATCTCTATTATTTACTGTATTTGTTGGACAGTTGCATTTATTAATCGTTTTTGTGATATTTGCCTTGCAATATATCTGTATCTCAGATATGTACATCGTGCAAATGAACCTTCTAACCAGGCGTTCCAATGTTTTTATGTTTAGATCAATTAAATGTGTGTACTCCAAGTAGGGATGCACAGTGATACTGGAATAGTGTCTGGATTGTCAGATAATGCTTTAAAAAATACTGATATTGGACATATTTAATGACGTATTTATTATACTGTGGAGAAACATTTAGGTGACGCTGGGCTACTTGAATTTCGTTTTCTTTCAGTTACTAGAACTGATACAGTTCCTTTCCATGAAGTTGGTCATGGGTTGATTCGAGACTCTCTGGAGTGTCAAATCATATGTCTAGGAGTCTTGAGTATTAGTTCAGTATCAAGTCTTTAGTAGAAAGTTTTTTAAACTTTTCATTTTAAAGCTTTTTTAGCTGCAGGTGACTAAACACTGACTAAAATTCTGTCAGATTCACTTTCCATTATGGAAAAAATGTTAATTCTCATCAACAGAAGCTCTACATGCAGCTAACATGGTGTTTATAGTGTTCCAAGGCGAGTCATGAGCCTGTAAAGGGTGACTTGAGTCCCCCTCTCTGGTGAAAAGCTTGAAAGCAAGCTCCCGACTTTTGCAGTATTTTGAATAGCAAAAAGTTGCATAAGTGTGTGAACAGTTGCTGACATTTAGATGCCTTATTATTTTATGCATAATTATACAGGAAGAAATGTAACTGTGTGACACACATTGAATGTGTTTTTAGTATATTGCATAGTGTATCATAATCACAATATGTAGCAAAGAGTACAACACCAGTCGCTCCATCCATATTAAACAGCTTTACTGGGGAAGAATTTAGAATTATTACCATAAAGAGTTTTGAATGTTGAATGATCAGTGTTTGTTTAACCATTTTTGTTTTATTTAGTAAAAATTACACAGTTTTGAGGCATATTGTATGTCAAACCTGTGCATCTGTCCCTTCATGTGCCCATTCACCCATCCACCACTTATTTCCCCTCCAGAATCTATTCTTCATTCTTCAATGGAACGTGTGTGTGTGTGTGTGTGTGTGTGTGTGTGTGTGTGTGTGTGTGTGTGTGTGTGTGTGTGTTGGCCTCCATGGAGCAGCACTTAGCTCTGTAGAGGGAGGAATCGACCGATACTCAGCAGAGATCTGCTCCCCTCCTCCATCCCCTGTATCCCTCTTTCTCCCTCTCTCTCGCTCTCTGTTCCCCCTCTCCACTCCTCCACTCAATCTATCGACCCTCTAAAAGTGTCCGCAGTGAAAGAGTGCCATCGATCATCCCCTAGAGAGAGAGGGAGACAGAGAGAGAGACTGAGAGACCTTGTAGCTACTCAACACCCACAGCATGAGGATAAATAAAAGCAACACATAATACACTATACACGCATGCACATACATTCATTTACAAAGCAAAGTTTAACCCCATGAACCACAGGCTTCATGTCCAACTATTAACCTTATAGCAATTCTCAACTGTTTCCAAACTAATCGCTTGTCTGCCGCCTCTTTATTGTCAAGGCACTTAGAACAGAAATCAATAGGCAGATGCTGAAGCAACCACCCATTGGCTTTTGCTATAAATTTGAGTCAACAAGTTTTCTGTTGTTTTACTGATTACAGGGATGTGTACATGGGTTATCAACCACGTGTACACCGGCAGATAGGGAGTAGGTTGCAAAAAGCCGGCGCTTTTCTTTAAGACTTAACAATTACTGTAGCTACTATAACTCCTGTTTATAGTCGTTATACTGAGCTATTTGGTAATTGCTATGACAAAACTTCAGAAATGTCCAATAATTTCAATATTTGAAAATGTTTGAATATTAAATTTTAATATTTGACCCCCCCAAAACTTTTTTTTAGACAGCGCTTTTCTCTGCTCTCATCCACTGCTCAGCACATGTTGCTCAAGACAGTGGTGTTAGATTCGGTCCTCTATTTTTTATGCAATTAATTATGAAAACAATTGCTTAGTACTGATGATTAATCTTGTAGTATTTTCATTTCTTTTTATTTTAAAAAAGCTAAATAAATCAATATAATGTATATATAACAATACAGAAAAAGTCAGTTGATCCTAATAATTGGAAGTAATCGATCAACATTATGAGAGAAAGAGAATTTTATTCTGTTTCATTGATTGAGGGGTGTGCGGATCAACCTGCAGGCCTTTGCCGTTTAAAAGGGGTTCAACGCTCGGCACTTTTACAAAAATTTACATAAATACGCACTCATCCACAACACATACACTCTGAGGAGTGAGAAGTGTGTGGAGTGGGCCGACTGGAGGGTTGTTATTGACACAATACCACCAAAGTGGTGGAACGGATGCTTCACACTAACTCAGTGAGACATACAGCTAGGAGGGAGTGTGACACAGTTCCAGGCCTTTGTCCCTATTGTAACCCTTATACACGCACACGCAAATAAGGACATTTTACATAACTCTCAAATAAATGTCAGATTGTTCCTTTGTTGTGTGTGTGTGTGTGTTTGTGTGTGTGTGTGTGTGTGTGTGTATGTGTTTTTGTGTCTGAAAGTTTGTGTGAATAGTTCAAGGGGTCATGTATTAGGCCCACATTAGAAGGCTGCTGGTGCTGTCGGAGATACTATTGGTAACTGCATTAGCGTCAAGTCCTAATGACATTTGCCTGTTCACAGCACCGCATAATCCTACTAATTGCACTACATGTGTTGATGGCAATCCTTTTAGAGATTAGTTGTATGGATGTGTGTCCATTGTGTCTCAGTTCTGTGTCTCAGTACCTTCAGTACCTTCTGTGGCACATTACCCAGCCTGTGCCTTCATATGTAGCAGCAACTGCATATGTGTAACAGCCCATGAAAGCATTTATTTTGCCCTACACATTATGTCAAAGAGTTGTTTGTATGTTTCAATATTATCTATTCTTTCCACCAAAAAAGTAGGTTTTTGTGTTATGGAGGGAGGCATGAAATGGTTGCAAATTTAGCTCAGCTTGATTCTGAATTGGCCCATTTTTTATTCTCTCTAGAGTAAGTTGGGCATTTAGCTAAGTTAATAGGATCCAGTAATATTCAGACTTTAAATCTTGACTAAAGGATAACAACATCCAAAGCAAAGGATGTTAGGTAAATGCCTGTTACAAGCTTCAAAAGCCTGCATTTAATCTAGAGAGCTGCTATGAAGTGCCAGTAATCGACACTGTCAGTTTGTTTCTAACCAAACAGGCAAATTTCATACCAGGCTAGCTTAAATAAGATTAAAAAGGCAAACATGGATTTGCCGTCCAATCTGTGATCTGAGACCGACATGGTCTAAAATGTAAAATATGTTTTCTAAATTTATTTAAGTCTAAATTGTGCAACATCATTTCATCATTTGTGCGTTGAAATTTCAGAATTTAGTACAAAACCATAAATGAATCCTTGCAAAGATAAAAATTTGCCCCAACAGTCAACACGTTTTTGTGAACTGGCATTGTGTGTTGTGTGTTCAGTGTGTTCAGTGTGTTCATTCATTCATTTGTTGTTCTCATAGAGCAATGTCCTGGACTCAAAGAGCCCAAGAAAGTGGAGGAGCTCCAGTCCAAACTCGTCTGCTGCTTGCGGGAACACCTCAGCTCTGGCGGGGCTGGAGGCGTGGCTGCTGTGGGCAAGGCCCCGCCCCCAACTGCTGCCGTACTGGGCCTGAGGGCAGAGCTTCGGTCTCAACGCACTCAAGGCCTCCAGAGGATCTTCTACCTGAAGCTGGAGGATTTAGTCCCGCCCCCTCCACTCATCGACAGGTTTCTGGACACCCTGCCCTACTGAAGGCTCAAAGACACTCGCGAAGCTCACAAACACGCCTACAAAAGCTCACTCAGACACGCCCACAATGGCTGTGCGGACGCATCACTGAGGGGCGGAGCCTGCAGTCAAGAGAGACTCATGAACTACATTTCCCATGAGTTTCTAGCGTGACCTTGGTGGCACAGGAGCTCTGATAGAGACGCCCTTTTTCACTTTGGCTCTGCATTGGATAATGTATACGAATGTGTGTGCATATCTGTGCGTGTGTGTGTGTGTGTGTGTGTGTGTGTGTGTGTGTGTGTGTGTGTGTGTGTGTGTGTGTGTCAGAGAGATAGAGAATATGAGCAGTGCTGTCAACTACGGTTCAGTGTGTTATGGGAAATTAGTGTGTATGAGTGTGTTTGTCAGTATGAGGGAGAAAGTGTGTAGAGAGGTTTCTTTTCAGTCAGAAAGCAGTCAGAATGCTTTGCTGTCATGTAGACTACGAGGGCAACAGCTGTTTAATCACGCATGCATACACACACACACTCACACACATACACATACACACACACACACACACACACACACACACCCTCGCTCTCTGTGTTAATGTGTGTTTAAGAAATACTGTAGCATTTTTAACCTAATCTTTGTCTGATATAGAATACAGTGGATTACTGTGGGCCCTGTCAACAAGGTTTCAAATGTTTAACTATTTATCAATGAGAGATTCAAAAAAGGAAAATGATGTTGGTTCTCAGTTCTATATTTAATATTTGCAAGCCCATACACTTTTCCTTTAATAAGGAAAGTGATTGTTATTTAATTGTAAAATGGTAAAAATAAAAAAATTAAAAATATAGCTGATATAGTCTAGGTGACCACGTCATCTTGCTTCAATATGCAAAACAACTACTGCTTTTCACTGCACTGCTCCACTGAAGCTAAACCGGCAAAGATGCCTGAGGTATCACACGCGGAAGCAAATGTCAACAAACTTGCACAATGCGACAGGATGAGATTGCAGCCACGTCATTTAATCTCAAATATGTTAGTATAGTGATACTAATCAGAGGAATCAGTGAAGGTGACATATCTGAGTTCAGCTGGTGGATGAGATGAAAAACTAACAAACTGAAACCTAAATAGCGATTGTGAAGAAAATTAGTGTAATTTGCTACAATTTTTGCTCAAATGCGGAAGCCATATTTGAAAGAGAGACTACATCAAGACTTCTATAGCAACATGCGCCACACAGGCAACTGGGATTCATATTTTTGGTTCCTTCTAAAACATAAATATTTTTTTTATGGTGATTTTGAGAATAAGTATTCAAGTTCTTATTCAGAGCCTTTCAAAATGCTATTCTGACCAGCCCTCATATTAATACAGCTTAACAGAAGTTAAATATTCCTTCTCATATTGTCACATTACACAGTGATAGACTGAATGACTTATTCTCAGCAATACCGTCATCCTTAAAAACAATATCTACAGCTCATACCCGTAATTTTAAGCATGTTTGTTTGAATGTAGTTAGAATGATCTTCATTTCTAAAGTCAAAGAAGAGCTGCACTACTTTTTTTAAAGAACACACTTTGTTCTGGCTTTATACCAGATGCGCACAACCGGCAAACTTCCTCTAAGCCAGCTCAAACTCTAACTGCAGCTGGCTTAAACATGTTGCAAACTGCGGCTCTTTGATGGATCTGATGTCATGTGAGGCAAATTTAGTCCCATCCTCCTCAAATCAGACTGAAGAAAATGACAGAAAATATTCACTTTTAACAGAAAAGGAGAACATCATCCTTTCTCTTCCAGTTTACATTGAATTCCTCACAAAACTCTAGATAATGGAAGATAATGAGTTCTTTAAAAAGAACACTCTTTGGTAAAAGAACAGGAAACCTGTTGACTCAGAACACAGTTATAATAGGAGTCAATGGTGCTCAGGCCACTGCCTATTGGCTTCTATTGACATTTCCAGGTGTTTCACTAAATGAAGGGAAATGCATTAAAATGACTGTCTGTAATAATCCACCGTATTCTAAAGATGCACAAGGACTAGGTCAGAGAACGCTGGAGTGTTCCTTTTAGTGTCTCTGAGGGACATTTTTGGTCATCTGGGCAGGCAGACAAAGTGCATTAAAATTTCTAACCACAGAATCACACTCTGGTTTTATCCAAAATAACTGCAAACAAGTGCAATTTACTAAGTGCTATTTAACATGGGAGGGAAAAAAACAAAACAAACAGATTTGCGAGCAGGACAGTGAAGAACGCAAAGGAAGAGAGGGAGCACGTGGGTTCCATTTCTATTTCAACTCTTAATCATTTTAATACTAAAAGACTCGCCTTGTGAGGTGAAGGTTTTAAAACTGAGCAGAAAAGAGATTTTCTCCGAGCAGTTCTGCGCACTAACTCTTCAATGACTGCGAGTTCCACAAACTTGAAAGGACTGTAGATTTTCTTTTTTTCATTTTCTGGTTTCTAAAAGACCAGAGAGTGGTAGGGGTAGGACTGTAAAAAACAAAAAAAAAACAAAAACAAAAACATATAAAACAGGTAGAGGAGCATTTGGGCTACAAGCACTTAAAAAAAGGAGAAAGTGAGAGGGGGATGGGGGGAAGAGGTCAGGCAGGAGGAACGAAACATTCCACGTTCATGCTCATTTTTTGTAAGTTTATACTGTTAATGCCATTTATTAATATGGAGGACTTGTTGCAAAAAAAAAGTGTTTTATTTGTATGAAAAGAAAAAAAAACGGATTATATGCATGGTTTTTCTCTTTCTCGCCTGTATTTATTTTGCAAAGACCGCCGGCTCCTGAAGGGCTTGGACACGTTCATCACTGACATGGGCTTTTCTTTTGCTAACGTTGCCCAGTAGGCGACACTTTTGAGACGAGACGGAAGAAGTACAAATTATATAAATATAAATATATATATATATATATATATACACGAAACAAAAATAATATTTTGAAGTGTTTTTATCCGATAGCTTTTTTCAAATCTTGTGGTACGAGTTGTGCATTTGTTTGTATTTTTGTTTGTTTTATTGTTTTCTTTTTGGAGAAAGAAACAAGATGATGAAAAAAAAGGAAAAAAATCTAAATCTATGTCTCTTCTATGTTTGTTTAGATTTCTTTTTCTCTTTGGTTCACTGGAGGCTCTGTTCAGCACTTTGAAATCATAAAGAAAAGAAAAACTCTGATTTGTCTGAAAGTGTCTGGAGTTTTGTTGGAGCCTGTGTGCAGTGTGTGTGTTCGTGTATGTGTGTGTGTGTGTGTGTGTTGAGGGGGTATCAGCATTGCAGCTGGGAGACATACTCTTCACACTGTTGTTCAGTGGTGACTGAGACTACAATATCTGCCTATTTATGTCTCTTTGGCTACTCTCGCGTGCAAAAGTGTGTGTGTGTGTGTGTGTGTGTGTGTCCATATAAGTTTCGAAACCCTGTTTGCGCCCACACATCTCGTAACTAAATATCTTCCATGTTACTTTCATGTACTGATTTTAAGGCTACCTACAACCTACAGGGGGACTTCTTAGCACACGCATAAGCGTTCAATAACATTAAAAATGTATTTATGGACAGCTGAGATCTTTATTATATTGAAGTCTCCCTAAACTAAAGTGATGCACATTTCATTTATAACACCGTTTTGAAGCACATTTCTCAATTAATGGAACTTCTAAGATGCCTCATACGGATGCAGGGAAAATATTTTGTGGAAATCTTTAATAGAACTGATATATGACATTTTTAATTAGGTATCTGCCTCATAAGTGTCAATAACTGTGAACGATGCTTCGACATTCAGTGTTGCTGTTATAGATCAACTGTCCATTAAGTTTACTTTAAGGGCCCCTATGTGTCATTTCCTTCACACCACATATTTTGTCATTCTGCAGTTCATAAATTTTGACTTTAGCAGTTCATAAATCCCTGCTTTCTAATTTTTATGCATGTGTTATGAAGTCTCTGTGTAGGTCGTCTTCAATTCAAGCTCGCTTTCACGGCAGTTACAGTGAAGGATGATGGTTTTGGAGAGATTCCATGAACGAGGGTGATCAGATCAGGGCCTCCAGCCCTTGTTAAGCCCCATCGATCCACACTGTGACATTTCACAGAGGTGGGCGCACACATACACACACACACACACATTATAAGCTCATGCGCACACACTGACACAGCTGCTCATTCTCTGTCTTTCTCCATCTCTGTCTCTGTCTTGATTCGTCAACAGCAAAGCTCCCCACCCATGCACATACACACACAAAAACACACACTTGCAAAGATGTGGCCAAACGCATGCTTGCACACACCCACTCAGTCAAATGTCAAGCTGTTTTTTTTAAAACATTTTTATCAGAGGTCGCACTAACAAAACGGTCCTGCATCTTCATGACAACAGCAGCTTACCTTTAAACCCTTTGAACTGCAGGCCTAATGTTCAGTTATCGTAACACATTTGGTAACTTCTACGGATTATTCTGGAACTGCTTTGAAACTAATGTGCACACACTGAGATGCTAGGTGCACCTACCTTCTGCCCGTTTGATCAGATACCCCTACCATATAGGTGCACTTTCTGCGTCTACAGTAACATCTACAGTTGCTGCAGAGTTTACGAGCTGCTATCTATCAGTTGAAAGGACCCACTGTCGGACCACCACTTAGATATTTTTGGAATGGTGGCCTGAATGAGTGCGATTGATGATTGTACACTACCGTGTTGAGAATAGCCCACCAATCAAAAATAGCCAGCCAACTGAAACTGACTGCCGATGAAGAAACAGAGGATGCAACAAGAAGTAGCTCTTTCCAGTAAAGTGGCCAGTAAGTGTGTATAGTGGTTAAAAACCCCAATAACATTCCTTGTATACACACTAGCATGCCACCACCATACTGCTGTCACTGCTGAGCAAAGAAAGTCCCACGATGCCCAGCGGTGATACCTCTATATCAGGGGTCCTCAAAACGTTATATTCAAAGGTCCAAATCTAATTTCTAGATAAGGTCAAAGGTCCAGGATAACAAGTGATAAGCAAATCCCTTTTATTAAATTTGCTTACAACACACTATCAAAAGAAATGGTTGCTTGTGAACCGAATCCACTCTCACTTTTGACAGGAAAGTGTAATATGTACTGTAGGTTTGTGAAAAGATTTAACAGTAACATTGATTAACCTAATTACTTTTATGGCTCAACAAATAAAGTGGCGACGGGACATAACAGCTCCTTCTCCGGTGACTCTTATAATGACGCAGGTATTTCTCTCACTCGTGCTCGCAGGACTGCACATGAATGCCTTTGAGCCTTAGCAGACTTGCTGATGTGAATGCGAAGCCTGAGAGTTGAAGCGCGCCAACGTTGTGTCATACGTGCGCCGACTGACAACCTTGCTTCGGTTAATCTCAGCCCAGGATTGCTGTGCAAAATCTAAAACTAATAATTAAACAAAACTAAACATGCACTTAATTGCATTGCGTCAATGCATTCCTGGTATAATGTATGGAATGACTTGCCGTTCGGTCCAGATACGGTCCAGGGTCTGAACTGTGAGAATTGCTGCTCTACACTGATGGACAGGGTAGAGAAGGGCAGTAACTGTAAACCTTCAGAGCACTTACAGACTCTGATGCAAAAGGTTTGGTCAAAATGCTTTTTTATTTGACTGAAAATAAGTACATGGTACTCAGGAACCCCCAGACAGTCCACATTTGTCCTTACTGTACATCTTTACTTTCATTTGGCACACGCTTTTATCCAAAGCGACTTACAACATGAGGAAAAACTCAAAGTTTCAGGACAGTGTGAGAACCCGAGGACAGTACTAAGTGCTAAATCTTTATGTAAGAGAACTGCAAGAAGATAGTAAATCAGGAGAGGAGACGCTCTCGGAATAGAAGAGTCTTCAGAAGGTTTTCGAAACTAGAGAGGGATTCTGCTGCTCTTGTTGGCTAAGGCAGCTCATTCCACCAGCGGGGACCCACAAAAGAATCTGGACTGGGTTGTTCCAGAACCAGATGTCACTTTGTAGGCAAGACTTAGTGACTTGAACTTAATGCGGATGGGTCCTCTGTTCATGTGTGTTGCAATTTTAGCTAGAGCGAAAGTATGGACTATATAGGGGTCCCTGATTATGTGTTTGAGAACCATTGCTCTACAGGAAACGTAATATTAGATATGCTCAACAAAACATCGTTTGGGTGCACTAACCTTTGTATACAACTGTATGGTTTGTGATGAAATGGTCAGTGATTTTTGGTACAAGGTTGGTCTTCCTAATTAACTGATAAATCAGTGTATTCATGAGAGGACCTAAAGGCAAGTGGTCACTTACAGCCACACGTGAACACACCACACTGTGAAATTCTTTCTCTGTATTTAACCCATTCACCAAGTGAAGCAGTGGGCTGCTACCAATGAGGGGTGCCTGGGGAGCAGTGTGTGGTGATGGTGTCTTGCTCAAGGGTAATACTAGCAGTGTTGGGATTCAAACCCACAACCTTCTGATCTCAAGCAAACTCCCTAACCACTAGGCCACCAGCTGCCCCACACTGAACCCACACTGAGGTGTGGGTCCACATACATTCCCTTGCTTCTAAAACAGAGGCCTGAATGAAATCCTTTTTTGTTCAAGTTCAAGTTCAAGTTTATTTATATAGCACATTATCATACACAGAAGGTCATTCAATGTGCTTTACAGAAATGGAAAATAAAATAAAGGTAAATATAATGAGAGGGATGTTTAGGGAGGCAGTAAATTATATCAGCTCTACCAAACTGGATGGGTTCAAGGAGGGCTGTTTACATGTGCAGGTGCATCTAGGATGTTACTGTTTCTAAGACCTTCACCACATGCCCAACCAGAAGCCATGGATGACTGTTTCGCACACCGCTGAAAACCCAAGCAATTGCCTTCAAATCATGTGATAAGGGATCCCTGAGAACAGTGTGAGGGACAACTTGTCCCAGGACATCAGAACAACAAAATACTAGTTTAGAAAATAGATGGCCACTTCCAGAGTCACAGCACATGTGGCAGGGTATCCAGTCCATCATCATGCCTGTGATGGTGAGGCCTCCCTTCCACATGTGCTGAATGTGTGTAACATCTTACTTGTGTTTAGAACATGTATAACAAAATGTTTACACTATTTCTCCTTTCATTTAGTTTACATCAAATATAGGCACATATTTTACCAAGCAGCAGTTCAGCCTCAGGTAAATACGTGGTACTGGTCAACCAATACTACCTTACAAATAATACATATAGGGATTGTCAGTTATTCAGCTTGTGAGTTATTTAACTAGGAACTGTTAAAAAAATTCATATCACAAACTGTTAACCTGGTAAAATGAATAGAAAGACACACTGAACAAGAGCATTAATACAACCATAGGATGTTTCCATACTGCATTTAGCATTATAGGAGAAAGTAAAACAATGAACACAGAACAATACAAATGGCAGTATGGAAATATATGCTTAACTGTTTATGCATACAAATGAAAGACATCACAGGGACAGCATGTGACATAGGAAAAGTCCTGATACTGTCTGATCACCTCCCTGTCTCTGTCAAATAAGATGGATAACAATGTTCAGATAAATATTAGCTAATTGAGATTACAGAAATTTCTCAAGGAACTACTGTACAGATATAAAATACAATCACACAGCCTGGAGTGTTTCTTTGTGATAACACTGGACCATCAGTAAGATCTGTTCAAAATTATTTGTGCAATAAAACTTCTGTCTCAAGAACAGTTGGAGTAACTCTTTCTTATCTGTCCCACCCAAGATCTTTATTGTTACAATGATGTACTTATTGTCACAAATGGTACACATTTTAAATGTTTGTCTGTAGCTTCTGTAAGTAATGGCTTCTATAATGTGTTTGAGTACTTTTCCTAGTTAAACCTATTGGTATTTAATTTCTTTACTGAACAATGCAGGCTGATAGGGAACAATGCAGGCTGATAGGGAACAATGCAGGCTGAAGACATTAAAGGTCTCAGGGGTTTTCCCATTCTGTTTCTTACCCCACCTCATCCCCAGCATAGTTGTCTCCAAAAACATGCATGCTTCTGATGCATGTGACATGTGCTTGTAATATGTATGGAATCTGGTAGGGTACTCATGCAATGTGTTATTTTTTAAAAAGAAATGAAAGAGTTTAAAACTTGCCCATGTTAGTTATAGTAGAATTTACAGAGAGTGCATGTCAATAACATCAAATAAAAGCAATATGCCATTAGGCCAGCTAGAACAGAACCGTTTTATTTAGCACTTGAAATGAGTCATTATCAATGTGATGAGAACTTCACATTGCTAGCTAATTAAAATCATCTCCATGAAAAACTGTGCCATCATGGTGGAAATTCAGACTCCAAAGTGGCTACTACATAGTTTTATCAATTTTTTATGGATGATTCTATACCTATTTAGAAAGCATACAAATAGATTTAATTCCTAATGACCAAAATGTGGACCACATGTCCATTACTTCTCTCTTTGATAGTCAAACAGTAGTTTCCAGTGGAAGAGTGGCCAGAAAGTTTAGTTTCAGTTTCATTTGTTGCTTTGAGGAACAGCAGGTTATAATAATCCCTCACTCTACACAAGCGAATAAACCATTTTAAAGACTTCTCTTTTCTCATAAAACCTACTATTACGGAGAATTCCCATGAGATTGACCTTTTATGCGGTGGGATCGAAGCCATCTGCAGAAAACGACAGTGACATTTGATTTAATTTCCTTTTAGTTAGTCTATTGTAAACATAGCAAAATGTTTAACTGGTTCAAAATTCAGTTTAACTTATGTAAGTTCATACAGGTTTTTGTTTTTGTTGTTTTTCACCGACCGTCTTTGTTTTCAAATATTTGCACTAGCCATAATACTGTAGAAATCATGATCAGACACCAGTTCACTCTACTACATTACATAGTATACATGCATCCCTACTTTAAATATTTTGTTAGTATTGTAAAAACTACAGAATACCATAACGAAGTGTTATACACCAACATTGGTAATAAAGCTTCAGATAGCATTGATGACCCCACTCTCTGAGAATGTTGCGATTGGGGAATTTCACTTTAGCCTTCTTATGGGACCTGTCAAACCTGCCTGTTGATGACTACTTAGTTTTACTACTTAAGTAATACATACATTCTGTTAGTTTGAAAGGCCTGCAGCATTGTGTAGGACCCCTCCTACGCCTCACATGAACTTTTCACATTCCTGCCATCCAAAAGGAGACACTGCAGTAATACTTGTGAAATAAAATTGAAAAAATCTACAGGGGAAAACCTCACAAAATATATTGTGAAAATAGGGTGCATCATTACACAGTGTATGTCTCCTGGTACTCAGACCTTCCACAGCCAGACACTGCTATTTATAAAACTGGGTATTTCCACAAAATAAGGAAGCATAGAAGGGGAGATATCCTATAAAAAGTGAAAGTTAAAACTGAGAGAGGAAAACCCCACTCTAAACATTTAAAACTAAATGAAGCACTGCTTCTTTCTCAAAGCATCTTAAGCAGGCAACAGAGCATCTTCAAGAACAACAGCAAAATGAAGTCTGCTGCTGCTTTAATTGTGGTCGCCTGTGTACTTACAGTGCATGTACAAGGTAAGATTATTATTTTTATTTCAGGTCCTCTAGATGCTTACTGTGGTGCTTTTATTGTTTGAAGAGCCTTAAAAAGGTGTAACAGTGTTGCAAACTTCTACGTGCAGGACAGGCCAGGCCTAGCGTAAGGAGGTGCTTATGTCAAGGTCCTGGGCTGAACATGGTTCGTCCACAACGTGTTGAGAAGATTGAAGTGTACCCTCCTGGTCCATCCTGTGAAAATGTGGAAATTATGTACGTTCAGTAACAGCTCACAGTCATGTTGTATAGTACCATATAATTCAGTTCTATTTAACCGTCTAACTTGATTGGTTTCAACCGTTAGTGTCGTTTTGAAGAACGGTGCAGGGAGGAAATGCTTGAATCCAGCATCCAGACTGGCCCAGAATTATGTCAAGAAGGCCATTGAGAAGAGGTGAGAACATCAGCTTAAATATATGAAGATGAATTTTAGTGACAAAGCACAAAAGACTAAAATTAATGTCTCTTTTTGAGAAACGTAATAAAATGGAGAACAGACTTACATTAATTTCCATGTTTTTAAATGTTTTTTTAAAGTGTTTTTTTTCATATTTCTTTGTGTTTTTAGGAGTGCTCACCATTTGTTTAAATGAGAATGAGTGGAAGAAGATCCTTTGAATTTCACCGTTTCAAAATCCTGCACCAATTTCTACCTAGTTTTTTTTTTATTTATAATACCTCCAAATATTTATTTTTGTGTTTTGTCCTGTTAATTTAAAATTCATTCGTGTATTTCCAACAACATGAGTTTTTAAAATGCAAGCTTTCTGAAAAAAATGTCTTTTATTGTATCTTTATGATTTTCATGTTTGAACTGTTGCACATACTTGAAATACAATAAACCTTCTAAATAGAGTGCCTGAAAACCCCGGGAATGTTTTTTACGTAACAGACGTGTTCTCAGGGATATCTTGATAACTTATGGGCATGTATAATTAAGCCAAAAATGTCCATCCACAACTTTGCTTCAAAAATCTATTGAAAATCAGTTTAAAAGTTCTGCAGTGACAAATGTTACATTACTTTGTGATGGGATTTATATTCTGGAAATGTTCAAAACAATGGAGTGCATAAATCTGCTGCCAGCTATATACTTGAGGATATTTAAATGAGCCATAACTTGATCTTATTTTACTGAATTAGATGTTAGTGAACATATTACTATGGTTTTCACATCACTTTCAGTTTAGTTTTAGTTTTATTCGTCTAATACCTTGATGTTACTTCATCTCTGTTTTGTGAATTTAAGAAAGAACTCTGGCATGGTGTTAAATATTTAACACTTTAAAAAGTGTTAATTAACTGTGGATCTATATAAACGCAGTAAAAGTTTTGAAATCAAGTCTGTGGGAGTTAATATAACACTAGACTTTTTCCTGTGTTTTGGGAGAGGCATGACATCATCCTTCGGATACGTAACAGGAAATCCTCTTAGAGTTCTATTTTCTCTGAAATCTTACTAATGCAGAGAATACAGAGCAGATGAAAGGCAGCAGCAGCAACAAGAATGACAAGAATGTAAAGTCACCTCTGCATGGAACAACATAAATATGATGTTTTTACACAGTGCAGGTGTGACACCGATTTCTTTGATGTTAAAGTTAAGGGTAGGTTTCACTTTCTATTTTTTGTTTTATGAATTTGAAGCAATTACGTTATGGTTTTCGCATCAATTTCAGTTTCAGCTTAGTGTTATAACTTAATGTTATAACTCTTATATTACAGACACGTTAGACATGTATATACACACATACTGACATGTTGAACGTGTATAAACACACACACTGCCACACAGGACACATTATAGTCACACATGAACACATCACAGGACACAGTGTGAAATTCTTTCTCTGCATTTAATCCATTCACCAAATTAAGCAGGAGGCTGCCACCAATAAGGGGCACCCAGAGAGCAGTACCTTGTTCAAGGGTACTTCAGCGGTGTCATTAACAGTCCAGGAATTCGAACCCATAACCTTCTGCTCTCAGGGCGAACCCTCTAACCATTAGGCCACATGCTTCCTCACATGCTTCCTCTGAGTAACAAGAAGCCAGACATCATCTTTTCAAACTGCCACTAACGCAACGCCATTGGCCAGTACAACACGCTTGGAGGAGATCACTCACTGCCAATTCTGTTACGTCTGCAAGGACAGTGGTTAGCCATGCCAGTCAGGAGCCCTCTAATATTCTATACCTGATCTGGATTACTGGCAAATAAACACAAAGACCTAAACACATAGTATTAGGGACATTTTTAAAAGGTAAATTAATTCAAACAAATAAATGGGAAACATAATTTGAAAACTGTAGGAAAATGTCGCTGTTACATGCAGATTTTGTTCTTGTCACTTAGAAAATCAACATGACAAGTAATATGAGTGCTTTTGTATCAAAGTATTTGTTGAATGTGTAGTTTTTCAAACATTTCAAAAGATTGCTCACAAAAGCATTTGATAAACATTTAGGTTTAACTTACTTGAAAATATTTATTGTATTTAGTGAAATGAATAAAGTGTAGTATGTTTCTATCAAGGGCAATATGGTGTTATTTCTAGGTACTGTTATAATGTATGTTACAATATGCTCTATAGTATGAATATTAGTACTCCAAGAAAAATGGGCATGTTTCAATTAAAAAAGAGAGCATAATTAGTCATGTTTAAAAGGGGTATGAAACCAAAATAATTTAAAATGAATTTGTACTCCATTTTCGATATTTTAAATGTAGCACCATTGTTTATTTTATATGTTTTACCTGAACAAAAGTCAGAGCAATATCGTCTAGTTAAAAGGCCGCTCAAAATTTATGAAAGGTACACTGAACATTTTCAGTTCACAAGTATTTCAAATGAACTTGCAGAAACTTCTTCCTTTCAGACATCCCAAGCCATGTGATGAAATTCGTACTGCTGAATCCAAGGAAGAAAGAAGTTGAAACTTAGAGGAAGCTGTACTGTAGAAAGTGAAAATCAGGAAAGTGGAAATCAGAAGCTGTGAGAGAGAGGGAAACCCCGATCTGAGCATATAAAACTATATCCATTACATTGAATGAATGTGTATTTAATGCAGCAAATATATTTAATCTATTTGCAGGACAGGCTAAGACTAGTGTAAGGAGGTGCTTATGTCAAGGTCCTGGGCTGAACATGGTCCGTCTACAACGTGTTGAGAAGATTGAAATTCATCCTGCTGGGCCGTCTTGTGAAAAAGTAGAAATGATGTAAGTTGCCTATCAAGTCATGGAAATAATGAAGTACAGTGACACATAATTCAGTTTAATTCAGCAATCTAAAAGGTTTCATTTTGATTTTTAGTGTCACTTTGAAGAATGGTACAGGACAAAAATGCTTAAACCCAGAGTCCAGTTTTGCCCAGAATTACATCAAGAGGGCCATTCAAGAGAGGTGAGAACATCATCAGACTATAAAAAATTTATATCAAAAAAATGATTTCTTAAAACATGTTCAAGATTTTTTTCTTTGGAGATAAAATCTAAATTTAAAATGTAAAAACTCTTTTAGAGGTGCCCAGTAAATGAAGATGTGGGAGAAGAGGCTACAAACATCATCTATTTTAAAATCCTGCACTGAGACACTGACAATGCAAGTGTACAGTCTCAATTTCTGACCTTTTTCATTTATTTTTATTTTTACATAATTTGTAAATATCAACTGACCTTTTCACTGTGTGAACATTTCTTTTACTGGAAATAGTTCAAAATTACATGGAATTTTTATTTTACCTTTATTTTAACTTATCTTTATTTCATTATTCTTGTTTTGACTGACTTTTGTAAGATTACTGTTCTTTTTCTGTATTCTGCTGCACATGGTGCAACTGTCTGAAACATAATAAACTGTGGACATGAAGAATCCTGAGATCATAACATGACAATGTATCACTCATTAGCAAAACATCCAGTATAACTTCACTGTCAGTAATTGTAAATCTGCAATGAGTAAATCTGTATGTTCAGAGTCTGATTACTATGGAATTTCAGTATGATAGGGGTCAGTATTCAGGCAGTTAGGATCAACACAGTAATCCATACTGAAGAACAAAGAAAAAAGGAAGGAATAAATAATAAGCAAATTCTGAAATTGAAAAAATAACACAAGATATTAAAATGTTTAAACATCAATGTAACTTTCAACATTTAAACAATGAGAAAGTTCATTTGTTTGGCTCTAGCTTTGACTGCTGAAGTGATAATGGTTACTTCAAATACTCACCGTGAGTTACTCGTCCAACATTAGTGTCTGACCTCATAAATGCGCTACAGAATAATTAGGCACAAATTACCACAGAAACTCCAGAATCTTGTGGAAAGCCTCTCAAGAAGAGTGGAGGCTGTTATAGCTGCAAAGGGGGGATCAACTCCATATTGAAGTCTATATATTTGAATGCAATGTCTTTAAAGTCCCTGTTGTAATGGTCAGGTATCCCAATACTTTTATGTCCATATAGTGTAGTATACATGACTAAATATGCACACATTTAGTATAAACCAGTTATTTCATATATAGTAATAGTAATAGTAATATAAGCTTCTCTCCACCTAGTAGAGTAAAACACATCAGTTTTTCAGTTACTAACCTCTTAAACTTACTTCTGTATGACTGTTGCTATCTTGGTAAACAACAAGATCCTGTTTACATGTATGACAATGTATAAATGTGAAAAATTATTTATTGTTCCTTGATTAGGATTTTTCGGGAAGAATATTTGAGTACTTGTTTGAAACCTAACAAGCATTTGAGGCCTGTAAAACATTGTGCAGCGAAGAACTACATTATAGAAATCACATCACCTGGGTTAGTGGGCTAGGAGTCAGGCACAGGATAACAGGATTTGTCTGCATGGATAACAAAAGAATAAATGCAAAGAATAAATGCATTGCCCACTCTAAAAATTACATCATTTACCATATTTGTTACCACAAACATTAAATAAAAAACATGACCTTAAGGCTGGTTTCCTGAATGGGCATTAAGAATAGTACTGTTAAGTGCTGTAAACAGGTGGACCTGACAGACATCCAAAGATTTAGGTTCAGTTTAGGCAGTCAGTTTTCTATCACTGCTGCTTTTTTTTAAAATTATTTGCTAGAAAAAAGGTCAAGATCCCATCTTCTGCATCAGTCTAAATGACCATTTAGCTAACCAATAACATTTGACAAGGAGAGTCACATAGACTATTATTTAACACTACACTGTAAAAATGCACAACTTCAAACAGCCTGCAGGTTGTGGTTCTGTGAGCCTTAGTATGTTTCTATGATGTGTCTGACATCCGTCTGTACACATCTGTTTGTTTTTTAGCCCATAGTTGGTAGGGTAAATATGATCAAACTGTGATCTACTCTATTAATATTCAATATATTTTGAGTATGTAGAGCAAACTGCAGTGCATTTCATGATTTTATCTCCAGGAAAAAATTCTTCTGGTGCTGCTTTCCTGTCATGGATATTTAGCACTTGAATGAAAATGACTAGAAATTTGGTCAAAATGTTTGATTAAATACATTTGTTATAATTTAATCTGGAACTTAATGAGGATTAAGTCGTTACAGAAAGTGATTGAGTTTTATAACTGAATCTAGCCTAACTAGTGTTCTAAACTGCAACCCGGATTATAATTAAATACTTTAAGAATTTCACCAAAAATTCCCAATTCATCACATCACCTTTGCGAGCTATTTGTAAGTAGTGAGAGAGACTGGGATGCCATTACCTTTCCAAAATGTGACCATAAACATCATCCCTGTAAACATTTACAAAAACCCCAATAGCAAGTAGTGAAAGTGTTTCAAGAAATGAAAAAGCAGAGGAAAAGGAACGAAGGCACTGTGAAAGAAAAACTAAATTTGATAGTGCCAAAAACACTGCAGTGACAATTTCACAAGGGAAAATCCCTGGTCTGAAATAAAATTGACCCTCTGGTTCACCTTCCCTTAGGAGTGAAATTTCAAGTCTTTACCTTTGTCGGATGAGTAGGTTGAAATACCAGTGATTATTAAATATAGCGTAATTTACACAAAACATCCAGTGAACCCACACCTGTCTTCCAAGCTTTTAAATGTAATGTTGACAATGTTAACTGTGGTGAATATGAAAAAGGTAAAGTTTTCTCTGTCTATAATTTTTTTAGGGCCTGCAGTAAGCTTTTCCCTGAGAAATACTAGAGGTATATTTTTTCTAATATTTCTTTAAAAAGCTCGAATGGTTATATAGTATTGTTATATGGTATATGGAAATGAACTGAACCATTTGTAATTGACAAAAAACACTTTTGAATTAAAAACCAATTAATCATGAATTTAATAAATTTTCTGTCAAATTAAAGATCTGCATCCCTCAATTCTACAACCAAGAGTATGTTCCCAGTGGCAAATTATAACACACACACACACACACACACACACACACTCACACACACTCATACACACTCATGCACACCAGCACACAACCACACAACCACACAACCACTCTGTTGATATTCCCACACTGACCGAACGCACTCACCCAACTGATACAGATACACACACACACACACACATACACACACACACACTCATACACACCAGCACACAACCACTCTGCTGATATTCCCACACTGACCAACCGCACTCACCCAACTGATACAGATACACACACACACACACACACACACACACCACACACCTCCACACACAAACCAGGGGCAAAACAGAAGCATGCTGTCATTTTATCTGATTTTGTCCTAAGACAAGAAGAAAAATGAAAATATTTTCAATTCTAAACCTTCAATCCAGACTTCATTTGTGTTTGTGTTTGATTTTTGTTTTGTTTTACTTTGTTGTGAGTTTGGTGAAAAAAGCAAAAACTTGTTTTCCGTGTTTGTTTGTCTAAATAGAAAACATTAAAAATGCAAACTTGAGCCTAAATGAATTGTACATGTAGGTAATTCCATAATCATGTGATTAATTATGCAGTTATGTTTTAATTGTATAGCAGGAACACCAGAAATAACCAGACTCCCATTATAGTCTGATAATTTATGGCTGTAGACTTAATGTGTGCTTTATGGTTACTGGGCTAAAAATAACAGATAATATAAAATGTTCATATTTTTTTAAAGAAAGACTGTATATTATTTCTCTATAAGAAAGTCCAAATAAGTCTTCTGCTGATTATTAGAATTTCGTAAGAAGTGCTTTAAAAAGGTGCCTGGCCTAGTTGATGGTAGGGGAAACACTGAATTCCCAGCTCGGTTTTGTCTTTGTGTTTTTGCTCATGGCACATTGTTTAAATGTGTGAATCTGACTAAATACATGATAGTGATGCATTCTAATGACCTGTCTGCTTCTTGCACTAAAACTATCCACCATTAATACTATTTACTCTCACTTTTAAATGTTAAATGTTAAAAAAAAAAGAAGCAAAAAACAGAACACCGATCAGAAGTTTATATTCATAGTTATGTAACTTAAATGCACATAAATACATGGGGGCTCCTCAAGGGGAAACACTTTCCTCGTCACCCACCCACACTCTCAGAACCCACCCACACACTCTCAGAACCCACCCACACACTCTCAGAACCCACCCACACACTCTCAGAACCCACCCACGCACTCGCTCTAGCCTATTCCTGGTGCTGGTAGTGAAGAGACTCTCTATGAATGCAGGGTTTGATCTGATAAGCTCTAGTTCTCTTCCGATAGGGAGGTCTTTTCCTCCCTTTGAGTTGTAGGTGGTCTACCTGTTTTACAGAAGCTGCAGTTTGCTGTTTTAGAAACCCTCAAAGCTCCTGAAGATTCTTCTGCAGCAAAACACTCCGCTGTGGAGAGTCTGCCTGCCCTGGACCGGGCCCTCAGCGGGAGCCGAGCTCCAAACAGAGCTACGTGCGAGTGTGTGTTGTTTTTGGTGTTGCTCATTGTGTGGAATGAGCTTTCTTGAGAAGTGTGTGTGTTGTATGTTCTCTTCAGAGAGGTGTGTGTGTGTGTGTGTGTGTGTGTGTGTGTGTGTGTGTGTGTG
>JBBJLS010000001.1:12190184-12200184 GCA_037577275.1 Bryconaethiops microstoma
CTTTCCACAAGATTTTGGAGTTTCTGTGGGAATTTGTGTCCATTCTTTCTGTAGAGCATTTATGAGGTCAGGCACTGATGTTGTATGAGAAGGTCTGGATCACAATCTCTGTTCCAGTTCATCCCAAAGGTGCTGGATGGGGTTGAGGTCAAGATTCTGTGTGGGACAGTCAAGTTCTTCCACTCATCCAACCAACCACGTCTTTATGTAGCTTGCTTTGTGCACTACGGCACAGTCATGCAGGAATAGAAAAGGGATTTTTCCAAAAGGTGTCCACAAAGGTGGAAGCATAGCGTTGTCCAAAATGTCTTTGTTTGCCAAAGCATTAAGATGGTCCTTCACTGGAAGTAAGGGGCTTAGCCCAACCCCTGGAAAAATGTATGTCCCAATACTTTTGTCCAAAAAGAATGCCCTTTGTGGGGCATTTCGTTCCGGCGCAGGTCGGACATATTTCACCGACGCACAGGGAAGAGGCTGAACGATGTTTACAAACAGAAAGTTGAGAAGGAGCGTCCAAAACAATAGATAAATGTGTGACTTCTGTGTCGACTTGGAAGACTGTTAGGTAAGGACATGTGTTTCGGCACTGTTCGGGGAGGTGAATGTTGTGTTTTGTCCCGGGTAAAGCTCAGTAAAGTGTGATAAAACGACTAAATCTGAGAAACCAGCAGAACAGCTGCTGTCAGGTCACGTGACCTGACTGCCACCTCCTTAAAGAGTTTTAGACTGAAGCAGAATTTCTGTCTTAACCACCAGTCTTGTCTAGCAGGAGGGAGGTCAGTAAATTGTAAAGTGTCCATTTGTCATACATAAACACACCAGAGTGTGAACAATATGAAACTCTTCTCTGCATTTAATCCATTCACAAAGTGAAGCAGTGGGCAGCCAGGAACACAGCGCCCAGGGAGTTGCCCCTGTGATCAGAAGGTAATGGGTTTGAATCCTAGGACTGCCAGTGGCATCACTGAGGTTCTCTTGAGGAAGGTACCAGCCCCACACTCTGCTCCCCGCGTGCTGTGTTCCTGGCTGCCTACTGCTTCACTTGGTGAATGGGTTAAATACAGAGAAGAATTTCGTGCTGTTCATACTGTGTGCTGTGGTGTGTTCACGTGTGACAAATGGTCACTTCACTTCACAAGGTACGTGACTGTATATTTAAAGACAAAGTTGCCCCGCCTTATCTGCTTTGCAGATGTTTTGTTTTGGACAGCGACTTCTTACAGAAACTTACAGGCCATTTTGAATCCATCTGGAACCTTCAGAAACCATCAGCAGTTTTTCTATTCACTTGGTTTTACATTTTAAGTCTGTTTTTAAGGTTTTTGCGTCTAGGGGCGTCCTACTTGAGGGCCTCCACCCCAACCACCTTAAATATATTCTTAAGTGTGTCAAAATAGAGCAAGATTTAATGCTTAAGTAATTTGGATGAAGACACAATATAAGAAAATCTATTGACTCTCTTGACGCTCTTATTCGTTTTACTTGTCAGTGGTTATAATGTTAGGACTGAATATTATACTTATAATCTGTATCCTCCACTGGTTCTATTTCTCTTTTTCTCTACAGCAGCGGAAGTACAGAAAGTGTGAGCTTGAAATGTGGGTCATGCATGTGTGGTGGAGCCTGTGACCCTTCTGAGAGGTCAAAGGTCATCGTTTAACATGGCGGATGAGGTGGGCAAACTGGCACTCCGTCGTTTGGAGCCGCCCATCCAGAAATTCATCAAAGTGGTGATCCCCACTGATCTGGAGCGCCTTCATCAGCACCAGCACAACATAGAGAAGGTAGACACACCTCCCTCACACACAAGCCCTGCACAAATGGCCTTTACGTATAGAACTACACATAGCAATCATTGGTATCTTTCATGATAGTGCAAGAGTATGTAACTGTCACATATGCAGAAATGACCTTGTGTACATTCGAGGGTCTATTGACATGTTGATGTGGGTTCTCTGTTCAGTTCCAGCGCAGCAGCCAGTGGGACAGACTGCACCAGGAGCATATCAATGCCAGCCGGACTGTGCAGGTATGACTGTACGAACACTACGTAACACACCGGTGACCAGCTGAACCAGCGGAATGGAAGTGTCATCAAGAGTTAGAGTGCAAAGTTTGTCCTAAACTATACATTGAGAGCAGTTAGTTTAAGACTAGTTTGTGTGGTGCTGATACCGTATCAGTGCCGATCCTGAAACCTAAATACTCCAAAACTAGTAAAGCGATATGCCAGTTGAAATTATTTCTAATCTAACCTTTCCGATAGTGTGACTGCACTTATTTTATCTGTCTTTTCAAAAACCCTCTGCAGCGTCACCCACCCTGTCACCAAAAACTAAATGTCCCCATTTGCATTCCAGAGAAGCCATGTAGATCCAAAACACCCCAAAGTCCTCAAATAATGACAGTCTTAATGTCCAGCAAGCAAATGACATTGAAAGTTGAAATTCAACTATGAATAAAGCTAATCAAGACTGCAATTGGAGTCAAAGTCAAAGAAGCTACAGAAGCGAGAGTTAAAAGAGGAGCAACTGGCATTCTCACGACTCTGACGGACAAAAAGAAAGCAATCTTTTAGCAGCCACCCACATCCTCCGACCTAGAATAATCCACAAAGAATGCTTATTCCGGCTGCTAAGAATCAGGACAGTTTGCACTGATGTCTGCTCGTCCCTGTCATGAGGTTTGTGTCTGACAATAGCGCAATCTCAGTGTCCTAAAATCTACACTGCACTGACAAAAAACACAGTTCTGCTATCCTATGACCTATATCCTAAAGACCTGCTTCAAACTAACCCTTCAGAATCTGTTTTGCTACAGGGTGCAAGGGTGTCATTTTTTCACAGAATGACTTTCAGTGACAGATATGCTGTTGATCAAATTATTGAAGTTAATTAAGATATTTCTGTATTATTTGGTTGTTAGTGTAATTTATCCAACAAATCCTAATTTCTGAATGACAGGTTGCCTACCGAGGCTCAGCAATGTACTTTAACAAATGGTGTTTGCATGACGGATGCCTTGCTCTCACTCAGTTTGCCTGTATGTGATGCATCTGTGTGTCTGTCTTAGAACCAGCATGAGCCTGTGTATACACCGTAGGACAAAGCTTGGATGCACCTTCTCATTGAAGGGTTTTTCTCCTTTTAACTCTTTCATATTTTAGAATAAAACTGATCACATCAAAACAAAAAAAAAAAGATAAAAATATACAAACACACACACACTATCAAAGCAACATCATACCTATTTCTGCTCTTACTGTTGTAGTCTCTCTCTGTCTCTATCTCTCTGTCTGTGTCTGTCTGTCTGTCTGTCTGTCTGTCTGTCTCTCTCTCTCTCTCTCTCTCTCTCTATTGTTATCTCTCTGCTGTCATAAAAGAAAAATAAAGATTTCTGTCTTGTATTTTTTGATCACCTCTGCTGTGTTTAGATACGTGATATGGGTAACTTTGGTGACTGGTGTGTTTTATTTGTGTGTGTGTGTGTGTGTGTGTGTGTGTGTGTGTGTGTGTGTGTTTGTGTGTGTGTTTGCATGTGTATGATTGCAAGGATGTGATGTTACTGTGATGCCTTTTCTCTTAGAAATAGTCTGGACAGGCGTGTAAGTTGGTGTTAATATCTCTTAGAGTCTGTTTGAAGAGCCCAGGGGAGTGTGTGTCTGTGTGTGCGTGTGTGTGTGTGTCTCTGTGTGTGTAGGTGTGTTATTTGGCTGTGACCTTGGCACCTGGTCTGTTTGCCTCCAGAGACTGTAGAGAGCTTTCCCATGTCAACCGCTGTATAGTGTGTGTATGTACTGTGTGTGTGTGTGTGTCTCAGTGTGACATAGATGGCTGACAATACACAGAGACAAGGAAGATACTGTTTAAGTGCCTCTCCAGAGAGAGAGAGAGGGAGGTAGAGACAGAGCAAATGCAGCTCTCATCACATATACACATTAGAGAAAAGACAAAGATAGAAAGAAACAAAGGAAGGCAAAAAGTGTTAGGCTTTTACCTTTTGACCCCTGGTTGTGATTTTTACCTGTAAGGCATTTTCTTAAGTGTGTCAGCTTGTTGTAGTGAGGGAGCATGTGACATACATTTGTGTGAGCTGCATTTGTGCCTGCATGTTACAGTATTGTAATACTGTATTTTGACAGACACTTTGTCATTATATTGGGGGTTTGTTTTTGTGTTTGTGTTTGAGATTAAGCCCCATGGTTATTCAGAGGCTTTAATGAGTGCACTGGAGTGTGACTATTTGATTGGCCTGCTATTGACCTCTGACCCCTTGGCCTGAGGCTGACGAATTGATCTGTAATCCCCACGATGTTGCTATGAGAGTGTCTCTATGCGTGTATAAAAAAAGAGGATTGCAGCATTTCTTTAGCTGAAAAGTTAACACTTTATAGACCTGTAGAAGGAGTAGTAGTAGATCTTAAAAAGTGTGTTGAAGTTAAAAAGTCAGTTGAGATATATTAGTCTGAAAAGCAAACCAAGCAAACTAACCTCTAGCAGATTGAGCCTTTGAGAACCATCATCTCCAAATGAAGATAGAAGTGAGAGTCCTCATTTGAAACAGTCATGAATCTTCCCAGAAGTGGCCAGCCTATCAAAATTCCACCAAGAGGTCATTCAGGAATACTAAACAACCCAGATGAACATCTGAGGAACTGTAGGCAAAACCACTTTTAACCAACAGGAACATAAAGGTTCATCCCACATTTGCAATAAAAAAGCACCTTGATGAGTTCCAAGCCTTTTGAATAATGTTTTGTGGATTGATGAGTCGAAAGCAGAACATTTTGGAATATAGGGACACGTTATATCTGGCACTAAGCTAAAATGTCATATCACAATTAGAACATCACACGAACAGTCAAACATGGTGGTGGCATTATGATGTTGTGGGAATGCTTTGCTGCTTCAGGATCTGGGCAACTAGGTGTAATTGCCATTATTGAAGCATGAAGCATGTCATTTGCAAGCAAATGTCTGGTTATCAGCACCCTATGATCCCATCAGTGCGTGATCTCAAGCTCAAGTGTACTTGGGTTCTGCTGCAAGACAATGATACGAAGCACACGAGCAGGTCCACTGCTCAATGGTGTCCATTACTGAAAGCAAAATTAGGGTTTTGGACAGACCTGATCAGGGTCCTGGGATGGTAAAAGCTAAAATGGGCAGTTTGTGCCCAAAAGCCCTCCAGAGTTGATTAATTCATACATTCTGTAAAGAAGAGTGGCCTAGATTCCTCTTCATGTATACAACACTGTTTCATGTATACAAAACTGTTTCATGTATACAAAACATTTAAAACTGTTTTGTGTTTCTTGTTTTTTGTTGTATTTTATATGAGGATCTGAAACCATTTAGTGTGACAAATACGTTTGTTTTCCGATCCGGTTACCTGATTGTAATACAGACGCAATAATTTGGTAAAATTAACTATAATTTAAAAATACTTCATTCATTAAAATAATTTTAAAATAATGTTTTTTAAACAGTGGTTGGTCTCGGTCAACTATGTTAACTAGGTTTATATTACGGAGTGTTTATAATTACTGTTTTACATGTGAGATAAGGGAGCGTTTGACATCTGTGCTCTGAATAAGAGAATTCTTATGTCTCCCTCTGTCTGTCTGTTTGTCTCTCTCTCTCTCTCTCTGCAGCAGTTACGCTCTAACCTTCGTGAGATGGAGAAGTTGTGTGAGCGTGTCCGCAGCACAGATGCCCCAGTGCTGGAGAAACTTGTCCAGCCAATCAGAAAGCGTGCCTCAACCGCCGCTCAGGACTTTCTGCGTCTTCACTCTGATTCTGTCAATCGTCTGGGGCCATACACAGGGCAGTCAGTCATCACAGACACACATACTGCTAACAGTGAGTGTCTGTGTCTGTGTGTGTGTGTATTTCTTCCTTTTTGTACAGTGTGTAGAGTGTGATTTATTTTTATGAAAGAGTTGTGAAATGTTTCAGGTGATGAGGATGTGGGCAGGGCTGAGTCACCTGTCACTCAAACTCAGCTTTTCCTTCCTGCAATCCCCTCTGAACAAAATGCTGCAGAATCTTGGGACTCTCTGGAGGAGGTAACACACATGCACACACGCACACACACAAGCAAACAGTTCCAGAGCTACATACACAGTTACGGCACAGATCCGTTCCTTCAACTGTGAGGTAACCTGAATTTTGGTCTAAGTTGAAACACACCCTAGCCTCAGTCACTTACCAATCCTAACACAGGAAAAGGAAAATTCTTAGACGCGTAAGATGCGGTATTGCTTTTTCTTCCAGCACACGCAACCAAACTAGTTTGCCCAAGTTGTCTGTAAGTATGAAGCTAACGGTGTTAGCAGAGTGGTAGTGAGTGTTGTAAACTTGAAACGTCGTATATCGAGACTATTGTAACTCAAAGACCCCCTTTAGTGCTACATAAAGTGCTTTATTTGCATTGTCTAATGCTTTTAATGTTTAAAATGTTTTAAATACATGGTGGCTGCCAGCATCCAGTCATCATTAACCACATTGATGTGTTTCACATCCTCTATAGTACACATCCTCTATAGAAAGTTCACTGACATATGGTATTGTTCTGCACTTATTAGTGCACAGTTTTCTGAGTTTAACATATTGAGAAAAAATAAAACAATATAAAATGAGAAATAACTTCCTATTTTCTGTTTCATTTTGCACAATATATTACATTTAACAAAGAAACAGTAGTACTGTGACAAATGTGTAGCATGTCTGTGTTTTCTGAAGATGCTGTGTACTTCTTCTTACTCATAAAATCAACAGAAATGTGTATTTTGACCTGGGGTGCACAGTCATTTGCATACAATTGTGTGTGTGTGTTGTGCGTGAGTTTTCTAGGACCTTCTGGAACTAAATGGCTTAGTGACAGAATTCTCCAGTCTCGTGCATGTGAGTAGCACTATGTCTGTATTTTGAAATGGGTGTGTGTCTTATAGAGCATGTTCACTGTGTGTGTGTGTATGTATGTATGTGTGTGTGCGCGCGTTTGTGCGTGCGTGTGTGTGTGCGCATGTGTGTGAGAAAGAGAGGGAGAGACACGGTTGATAAAGTGCAGTGACAGAAACGTTAAGGGTTTCCGAGGGCTGTTAGACAGGCGGCCTGTTGTCTTCTTAGAGCCAACAAGGAGGTATTGATCCCATCTGTGTGTGTCTCTGTGTGTGTCTCTGTGTGTGTGTGTGTGTGTGTGTGTGTGTTTTTGTGTGTGTGTGCGTCTGTGATTGAGCAGAGACACGGATGTCGGTGACAGTCCGTCACCCTTGCACTAACCTGTGAGGATTAATGAGAATCTAGACGATCTACCCACCATTATCACACACACACACACGCACACACATATACACACACGCACACACACATGCGCACACACACACAGTAGTCGTCCCTACTGTCCTTACTTAAATTAAGGGGTTTCTCTTTGAATTGAGCCATTATGTCAGTCATATCTGATGCAGTCTTTAGGAGGAGAAGTCTGATGTGTTTTCCACATGTTGAGACAAATACTCATGGAAGAGGACATTAAATCGTGGGATTAAATATCTGTCAGCTGCTGTTTACCCTGCCATGACGGAGTGGAAACTCCCTTTGCTGCTGACGTCTAATATCATGGCTGCTGACGACAAGCTAACATAAGAAGTTGTCGATTTGTTAACATTTAGATTGAGTAAAGTCTTTATTCAAGTTACATATTTTGTTGCTGTGAAGATCTGCAGGATTGTTCTAAGGTCTGGGGTCTCTATTCAGAAGTTTGGAATTGATCTTTTCAGTAATGAAAAGGCAGTTTGCTTGCAGATAGTGTAGTAATCCTTTGCAATGTAAGTAATTATAGATGTTTATTATTTTGTGTTTGTTTATTATTCTAAAATGAATGAAAAAGATAAATAGCATGAAGTAATATAAATAAAATTGATACAATGAATATCTGAAATATCTTATATTTCATAGAACAATCAAAAAAGCAGACAGATAAATAAATAAGAGCTAAATAGTTAATTATGATATATTTATCATTTTAATAGTACTCGTTATTCCCAAGACATCAAACATTGGAATAAAACTAAAAATACCCCTTGGTGTGTGGATATTCATATTTAAATCTACATTGTATACGTTAATGTTGTAGTTAAAATAACTGTAGAAGTTGTTCATTGAGGCATTATAGAAGCGAGAGGGGTGAAAAAGCGCTCACACCAGACTTCAAAATGTTGGCAAAAGTGCACCCAAGAGGTCCTTTTGCGTGTTTGTTCTCCTCAGTGTTACTGCAGGCCGAAAGTGAGCGAGAGAGAAAAACAATTAAATAGGCCAGAAACATATTCAGTACAGGCAGATGTCAACACCCAGCCACAAACTGCAAACATGACCAACCAGAGTGTTTGTTCTAGTGTATTTGTAGTGGTTAAAACACTCAGTACTGAAGGGGGGCGATAGAGAGCAAATCAGAGTGTCTGAACGGAATCTGCTGTAATCCCAACAGCCACAACAATGAAACGTGTGGGCCGTAGACGAGTATGTACTTTTTTTGGAATGAAGAGTCATAACGTGTTATACCTCTTCTGAGACAGTTCAGGAGGAAAGCTTGCTGCTTGTACAAGATGGCTTGGCCAGACTTGGCTGTTGCTATACCTGATGGTTGTGTTACTTTATCATTTGGATCGTGATACATTTTACAATGTAAAAACACACTAAACTGTTTTAAAACATTCCAATGCATAATATGATCCTTATGGCAGTTGAGAGAATAAGCAGCAATCAGTGGGGTCCAAGCAAAATATGTGAATTGGCCAAAGTAATGTGCGTATTGAATGATTCGCATGAACAGGAGAAAAAGGAACATTTAAATACTGTAAATGTTAATGTAAGGATTTCAAGACAAAATATATTTTGAAGACCAGACCATGTAAAATGAACAGAGGCTGGTTTGTTCGAAATTGGGTAAACAACATTGAAATGGCATTATGACTGAACCTGGCTATTCACGTTTGTATTTTCGTGACATTTGACCGTTTACATCACAGTGGAGCACTATATTTTTGCATTGATGTTATTCACTAGGTGGTGTTTCTCCACAAATAAATCATCAAGACCAACTTCCCATACACATGTGGAAAAACTGTGGGAAACTGACAATTAAATCGTTTCCAATTAAAATAATAATAAAATCATATAGGCTACCGTGTGAGTAACAAAATCTGAAATCCTCGACAATCCTCGACAATCTGAAATCCTCCTGTGCTTTCAGTTGTGTGTTCCGCCATAAATAATGAAGGACTTAACTGATAATCTAAGGTGGAAATCATCATTTGAATAAGAAGCTAAATTCATCTTTGTGGGAAGCATTTCTGTTCATTACTTTTAAAAATTATATGAACATTTATAGACACTTTTTTTTAGAGAGCCTATTTAGAGGATTTTTTTGCCCCCCCAAAAATTTCTCTGAAACTGTTTTTTTTTTTTTTTTGCAACTATTCAGCCAGAATTTTGCCGTGGCCAAAATTTCAGTGCATTCATAGTTTTTTTGCATGAACTGCATGTAGCTGATCAGGGGTCAGCCTTTATGGAATTATTTTTGAGTTATGTTATACATTTTTTCATCCTTCCTTTTCTTGAGCTTTAATAATTGCACCCATGCTTGTTAAATGTGGCACAGATTCATTCTCTTCTAAGCTTCCTGAGCTGTCCAGTGGCTCTGTGTTAGTGACAGTTCAAAAAGATTGACCCTCAAAGGTAGCACTGCGTGATGGAGGGAGACGTAGTTAGAGAGTGAAGTCACCCTTGACTCTCATGTATTTAGGTGTAATTTTTATGACTAAAAAGGTGGGAGTATGTGTCTATACATAGGTGAGGAAATTAGTAACGTGTCTGTGGGTTGTTTCTGTTTCTGTGCTTGTGTGTGTTTGTGTGTGTGTGTGTGTGTATGTGTCTATCTGTCTATTATGTGTATGCGTGTGTTTGTGTGTTAGTGTATGTGTGTGTGTGTCTGTCTTTGC
>JBBJLS010000001.1:12203263-12241834 GCA_037577275.1 Bryconaethiops microstoma
CCCTTTTGTTGTGTATGTGTCTCTGTGTGTGTGTGTGTGTGGGTGTGTGGGAAGAGAGAGAGAGAGAGAGAGAGAGAGAGAGAGAGAGAGAGAGAGAGAGAGAGAGAGGTGTATATAAATATATATGCCATAAAATGGTCCCACTTTCCAGTTTGAACACAAAAAAGGAAAGGAATGCTATTTTCCCAGAGACATAAACGTAATCAAAAACATAGTGGTACCAACTGTTTCATAACAGAAGTGTTCAGCATATATTTCTGTCTTACTTCCAAAATCCCAAATGTTTTTGGATAACATGACATCTTGTGTGATAAATATATCATTTTGTAAGATTTATATGCAGTGCCTTGGGAGTTTTTATAGACTGTAGACTGTAGACTCATTCTCATTCTGAAATCTTGATTTATAAGTAGACAGTAATTCTTTCAGGCACTCTGACATGACTTTTTTGTACCATGTCATGACATGGGAAACGATTATCCAGCTATTGTAGGATGTTGATGCAATTTCAAAAGCATTGACAGCATGTAACACTGCGTTTGGATGATCATAACAACCCCTGGTACATTGTTATGAGCTATTTCATTGATACATACTGATGCAAATAAACAAATCCATATATTCATAGCCATAGGTTTTTATTTTGTAACCACTTTAGGAACACTGCGTTGGGGCTGAAAGAAGAACGCGATTGGAATGGTTAAAATAACTGTACCTGGTGTGAACTGACTGATTTGTGAGTCGTGGTAATATCTATTCATATCTTTAAAAAAATACAGAAGACAAAGATGATAAATCTATAATTTTCCCCAAGTGGTATAATACGCGCAAAGTGTTCCTGAATCAGATATACCACTTTATAGATGTCCTGAGAACAGTCAAGGCCTTTTTTTGTACCACTGCATGACTTCAATAATATTACAAATATCAACATTGAAGCACAACCCCACCCATTCCAAAAAAAGTTTCTGAATTCTTTCCTACACCAAACATTAATAAAGAGTGGCAGTGGAGTAAATAGCAACACTTTAGATGTTGCCTTGTTATGCAGTGTTTTGGATTAGCAAATAATAGAGTTTGAATCCGCTAATAGGGCAAACGTGACTGGTGTTTCATGTGTTTACTTGGTGGACTTGCCAGGACAGAAACTCAGCCGCACTGGTGAACAAACCCTGGATAAAAAAAAAGGATAGACAGGAACAGTACGCACTACAGTTCAGGTTGGAAAAGCTCCCAGAACAAACACTCCTTTTCAGTGATGCAAAAGTCTGACAGGCTGGTAACATTGTACTCTTTAATACTCAGGCTAACCATCATGAGAGGTCTTACTATGAGTGCTAGTATAAAGGACCTAAAAACTTAAACCTAAAACCTTTGATGAGACAGTCAAACAAATCTTTCAGTCTGATGATTTTCAGGAGCAAACAGTCATCGGTATGGCAAAAGAAACCTAAGACCTGACATATATCTTTCCTTATAATGTAAGTTTATGTAAAGAGCTTCATAGAAATTCTAGACCATTTCTGTTGGTTTGTTGGAAAAAATGGGCAAGCATAAGGATCTGAGAGACTTTTATAAGTTCTTTTAAAAGTCGTTTCTAAAGGTGAAATTGTGATGGCCAGATGACGGAGTCAGAGCATCTCCAAAGCGGCATGGCAACAGTTTTCCCAGTGGCCTCTGTAAGCAGGATAGTGTGGCCTAGCACACAATGTGGAGTGGTTTGAGGAACATGACAACAGCTGCTGTTGACTTGGCCTCCAAACTCCCCATACATATACATATTTACATATATATACACACTATATGGACAGAAATATTGGGGCACATCAGGGTTTGGGCTAGGCCCCTTACTTCCAGAAGGGCTTAATGTTAATGCTTCTGCAGACCAAGACATTGGCCAATGCCATGCTTCCAACTTTCCTTCATAACTGTGCCCCAGTGCACAAAGAGAGCTCGTTAAAGACGTGGCTGGATGAGTTTGGGGTTGAAGAACTTGACTAGCCACACAGAGTCCTGACCTCAACCCCATCCAACACCTTTGGGATGAACTGGAATGGAGATTGTGAGCCAGGCCTTCTCGTCCAACATCAGAGTCTGACCTCATAAATGTTCTACAGAATGAATAAGCAAATTCCCACAAAAACAATCTAATCTTATGGAAAGCCTTCCAAGAAGAGTGGAGGTTGTTATAGTTGCAAAGGGGGACCAACTCTATATTAAAGTCTATGTATTTGAATGCAATGTCAAAGTCCCTGTTGGTGTAATAGTCAGGCATCCTAATTCTTTTGTCTATAATGTATATTTGGACAAAATAAAACTGATATTGCCAGTAATCTTGGGTGATATATTCTTGTATCATACTTGAGGACATCAGCCTCATTCAAAATTAAATTGCCCAGAGAACTATATATCCTATATGGAAGGGTGTCGAACTTATACTCAAACATCCGTTATGGACTAGCTAATATATTGAGAAAATTTGTGACACATTTATGTAACACATTTAAGTGGATGATCATTAACAGATTAAGAGCACTAACACTACTTGGTTTCGGAGATGCTCTCAGTAGTATTATAGACCGAAGATTAACTTGACCTTCCGCTGCACCCCCCTTTAATGAGCTGACTGTAAGTGATATTATGACACTTTTCAAAATAACATTCCAATTAGGGTTTCCCTTGTCCGTGATCAGTTCCTCAAGATAAAGGTTTTTTGTTTTTTTTTAGTGTGGCTGCATGACTCAGCAGTGCTGCCTGTTTTCTTCCTATTGCAGGTGTCTTTAAATGACGAAGCCTGCTATTTTGCTAATTTATGCTGGACTCCATGGCACCATGTTGGTATTATAGGGAAGACTTAGTGACGGCCTTTGCTGAGGGCTGTCATTGCCTTTTTTTGGATTGCGGAAGGGGTTCAGTACCAGGCACAGAGTTAGAATATTTCTGTTTTTCTTCTGAGAAAGACATGTACCTTTTGAAGTTAACCAAGTGACAGTCTCTCTGCCAAACTGTGACTTACAGCAGCAGGAACTCTGACTGCCCGGCTCTCCCTGCTTTCTTTTACACAGCAGTAACTATCCATCCGGCAGGCTTACTGTCCACTGTCTAGCTGTCTCATTAGAAACAACTAGCTCCCTGTTGAAGTGACTGACTTTCTAAGTCTTTGTGCTTTCCTCCCAGAAAGAGCTGTTTCTCTTGGGGCTGCCATGATACCAGAATGTTGAGCTTTGTACTATTACCAAAACGATGCAGTCTCAAAAAAATTGTTATTCCAGCTTGGTTCAGTTTATATTAATATCTATAACTGTAATGTCTAATGTCTTCAGCTCCGGAAAAAAAATAAGAGAGCACTGCGCTTTATTTTTAAATCAGCATCTCTGAGTGTGACCACCGTTCCATGCCAGTGTCTGTTAAATTCCTATACAAGCACCTCATTCTGCTTCATGAGGTATTGATTAGTGATCACCTGAATCACATCTTATTTAATGAGGAAAAGTATAAAAACACTGCTGTAATCAACACTGTCCTCTCACAATGAGACCAGCTGGATGGTAAAACACTACTAAAACTTCGTCAAAGATAATTATTGCCGTTTTGTTCGAGTGATTTGTTGAGATTTGTTCTCTTTGAGTGGTCAAGTTCTGTAAACACTGCATCATTTCTCTTATTTTGATGCTTTGTCATTTCCTAATATTCCCAATATTTTTGTTTGGAAATTAGGAGAAATATTGTCAGCAGTCCTTAAAAACTAAGGCAGAGCTGTTTAGTTCAATACTTGCACCTTTAAAAGATCAAACCCGAGAAACTGAACATTTTTGCAGTGGGCTCTTCTTTTTTCTGGAGCTGCATGTATGACCTCTGTGATTGTAGTTTTATTACTGTTTTCTTGTAATTTACTGCTGCTGTTCAACCCACAACATCTCCTGGGCTGTTACAGACCAGCTAAACTTTCCTTAAAACAAGCAGTAAGTGGATTTTTTTTTTAAATGCAGTGATCTTTCTGAGATTTTTATTCATTCATTTAGGGTATTAATGAAACATTGACCATGATGTGACCGCCGTAGCTCTTCTGCTTGTTCTTATATTGACTTTTCGACGACTTTGCAAATGTCCAAGTAACCATGCTCGTACACCCAATTGCCAAACTCGTCAAACACTTATCTGATATTACCAAGGACAACGTCACTGAACTGTGGGACCAACAGCTCCGTACTTGTTTAATGTACATGTGGCTTCCTTAAGGCTGTGACAACAGAGGCCACTGTGAAGGCAAATCTAATACGGAAATCAATTCACTGTGGGGCCTCCTTGAGCACAAACAAGATTTAAATGTTATTTGATCAAAGTCCTGTAGGACTGGTGGAAAAGCTGAACAATAACCTTTTGTGCTTTATTGATTCTCATTTTTAGCCCCAACTCCCGGGAATATAATATATTATTGCTTATTGCACAGAGCTGGCTGGCTCAAGCCCTTTTATTCCGTTTGCTAAGCTGGCCTGCTGGACGTGTTAAGGACGTAATATGTCTAAATGATATACACAGTCCATCAGGCGTTGAGGGATGTCTGGCTTTTATCTGGCTGCTCTTAACAGAGGTAGACAGAACGTAAGCAACTCCGCTTCATTGCTACATGTAAGCGTGATGTGTGCTAGGATTTCCACTTGTAGCTCAACCTGAGTTACATTTCCAAGAGGAAGAACATGTTTTACCCTGTATGCCTTCGTTTTCACATGTCAGGCCAGGAGATTATTCTCAATGAAGTGTCTTTGCCTTTATTTTCAATCTATTTGTTTATTCAAACACATACATTTGTATCAGTGTAATACGAAACTGCTGAGGACTTTGCCAGTTTTTCTTTGTGTTTCTCAAAATTCTCCAAACACCTGAAAGAGAGACGTGGTTCTTGAAACACACCCAAAGTATCATTAAATAAGTTTATATGGTTGAAGAAAATCATTCATTGAAAAATGACTGAAACACTTAAAATTCATTGATCAGTTCCAAAAGAAAGCAAAGTGTCCCCCAAACTTTGGAGGAAAATGTAGGTCAAAAATGAGTTCCCTCTCAATTAGGGAGGCGAGAGAGCTTTATTTTGGTTGTTCTAAGACACATGCAAAGCAGCAGTTGGTCCCAAGCCTGGGGGCATGATGTTTTTTTGGGGGGGAGAGCCCCTATTGCGATATAAGGTCTGGACTGAGCTAGAAAAGCCAGCCCCCACGCCTTCCTCCTGAGAAACGCAGGACTTCCCCTGCGCCCCAGTGAGAGTGTGAGAACACGTGTGTCTGACAGCCTGGAAGGGGGGGGAAGTCCCCCCCCCCCATCCAGGTTGCGTCCGTGTCCCAGACACCACACACTTTCCATGTTCAGAGAGACACACACACACACACACACACACACACACACGCTTATTGGAAAAGGTGGCAGACCATCTTGCGCTTCTGAGGCGTCCATATGATATCATCAGAAGCTGTGACGTCATGGGTTTCTGATGTGGGCAGGATGATGTCAAGAACCAGCTATAAGGCCATTGGTTTAAACGCCCACTTCTCTTCATTTCCACTTTCCTCAGAGTGGTCGTCGGATATGATAGCTAAAAAAAAAAAGCCCAACTTACAAAACGTTCCTCAAATGCTTGGTAACACATGAGTCAATATTTCCTAGTCTACTTCCTGCCACAGCGAGCACTCCTTGTTCTTTAACCTTAATAGAGTTGCTTTCGGGGGGGAAAAAAGAAAATCTTGCCAACAAGCTATAGCTCAACTGTGCCACCTGCGATGAACACGAACTTCACTGTTTATACAGTGTTTTTTTAATAGGACAAAAATGATCTGGGGTGATGAGGCATTCTGGAAAGAGCTGGTTTTCAAACGATCTAAGGAAAAACATTTAAAAAAATGTTTTTTAAAGGTAATATTGTCATTTCGACCCATGTTTTATTGATCATTACACCTCATGCAAAGAGTCACTGATATTTTCACGTTTTGAAATATGACAGCAACCAATATGCTTGTCATGTGCAACTTTCCAATACGTGGCTATACATAAAACGGTGTACATTATACACCAATCAGCCACAACATTAACACCACACCTGTAGAGGGCTGGGCTAGAAAAAGCAGTAAGTGAACAGTCAGGACAGGACGTTGAGTTGGGCAAGCATGACGATCTCAGCTATTTCGACAGTTGGTGATGGCTCGCTGTCCGAGTTTGGGCATCTCCAAAACAGCAGATCTTGTTTGGCGTTCCTGGTGTGCAGTATTTAGTACCTACCAAGAGTGGTCCAAGGAAGGATGCCCGAAGCTTGCTGATACCACCACGATGCACACTGAGGAGACGGCTCGCCGTCGGAGGCAGCATCGCAATCGTGCCAACATTCTGCTGGGAAACCTCGAGTCCTGTCTTCTCTGTAGAAGTTACTTTGCCATGTATCCCATGACTTTTTAAGTGCAGCCCTTCAAGGCAACGTTCTCTTTCAGCAGGATGTACCCTGCCACACTGCTAAAAACCTTTAAGAATGGTCTGAGAAATGTGACAAAGTGTTCAAGTTGACCTGGCCTCCAGATCCCCCAGCCCAATCCAGGCAGGCCCCACCTCGCAGCTCACAGGACCTGCTGCTACTGTCTTGGTACCAGATACCACAACACACCTTCAGAGGTCCTGTCGAGTCCGAGTCAGAGATGTTTTGGCAGGTGTGTGTGTGCGTGTGTGTGTGTTTATATACAAAAAAATGATCACCAGTACAAAAGCTCAGATCTCCATAAATGTTACAGAAGAAGAAAAAAAATGTCTAGTGTAACAAGATTTCAAAATGTCATCCGTCTGTTCATCATGAAATTTATTCCCAAATTATGTTTGGATCCAGTATAACTTAAATCCAAATATTTCACATCTTGAGACATTGTAAATATCTAATGAGGGTTTTTTTTGTTTGTTCAAAAAACAAATCTAAAATACCCTTTGGTATTTAGTTTAATATTTCAATGTATTTTGTACAAGTTATTATTTTTATTATTATTCTTAAGTATTAGTACTAAAATATGTCAATAATGTAAAATAATGTATCAATCATATGTGATTCCAAATGGTTGCATTTATAACATGCTTAAAGAAAACATGTTTAAAGAAAAATAAATCTGGATATTAAGCACATGATGCAGTAAAATCTTGTAAAATGTTTTTTCTTTAATTTATCTTTTTTTTGTTGTTTCCATTCCCCTGCTGAGATTTACAAATTGCCCACCCCTTTAAACCCCACCCCTGTCAAAACCTCACCCCTAACCACTCATCCTTGTGGAATGGGCTGATATGAGACTACCAGGTCTGGATCGTGATGAGTGAAGACTTTTAACGAGTCTGGAACCCCACAGTACATAAGAATACGGACTACGAAACACACGTACCAAGGCGCTCACACACACACACACACATACATACACACATACATTCATTCACAGTCACACACTTTCACACACTACTGAGGACTGAAGTCAGGGACCACAGGTTGACCGCAGAGTCATCTGGAAGCTAAATTTCCCATGATTCCACAGGCCCACACGTGAGATCCGAACCGGTTTGAGCGCGTGGACCCCAGCGGGGTGGAGGAGACCATCAATGTTTATCTGTCTATTTCTCGTCCTACAAAAAAGTGGATAGACAAAAACCTAGGGGTCAACAACAAAAAAAAAAATTAAAATTAAAAATAAAAAAAAAATCCATATTTAATTTAAACGAGACTGACCCACAGAGCACATACATATTTACAAGCTCCAAAAATAAAAGTAAAAACATCTTCCTTTCTCTTTCTTTTCCCCATCTTACAAAAAAACTTCAGATATTCTCCTTCCCTCTCTTTTTTTTATCCAAAATAAAAGTTGTGATGAGAACAGAAGAGATGCAGCAGCCGCAGCAGAGCTGGCCACGCGGGTTCTGGGCTGGGTGATGATACGTAGCATTGCTGTCCTTGCTCGGAGGTCACAGTTCGTCCCGGTCCCTGAGGATGGTGTAACGGGTCTCGCTAGGGGCCAGCTTCTGGAAGGAACTCTCAGGAGGACTACTGGCCACCTCTTTGTTCTCCTCCTGCCAGAAGATGAAGACATACAAACAAAACCTTGAGGGCTTATGGTCATTTACAAAAGCTGCACATTTCCAAAATGGAGAGAAACTCACACCTGACCTGCTGTCATAATGGTACATTCATTGGACAATGTGGAAAAACGGCCACAAAAATAGTTTTGGCTAAGGGGCTGGGTTTGTTTGTGCAATTAATTTTACATTTGGTTGAGATATGCAATTATTTGTTGGAAAAAAAAAAAAAAAAGTCAAGCTATGAAAATATCAGGAGGCCTCTAATCATTCCGGAGCTAGAATGGAAGTCTATAGACTGACTCCTTTCTGCTCCCTCATTATCTCACTTCTGACTGAGCTCCCAAAGGGTCAAAGTCCGGCAAAAAATCAAGTAGTCTCTGCCCCATTTTATTGGCTACAGTCTAATTTTTCTTGGCAATGAAATTCATTACAAACAGTACAACCAAATTTTCACAATCACAGTCTTTAAAAAAAAAAAAAAAAAAAGTGTCACTAATGCAAAGCCAACTCTTTAAAGCTCCTAAAACTATGTGAGTGCCAACAGCACCCCCTTGTGGGAATTTTTCTGCCTGCTAAACGGGCGTGTGTGTGTTCGGTCCAGGTAGTGCTTTGCATTGAGCTAGAACAAAACAAGGAACCATTTTAAGACATTAAAAATGAGGTTAATTAATTAATAACTCATTCTAATGAATAGAGTCCGATTAAAAACAAATCATTTTGGCTTGTGAAACAGAAACAGTTGCTTGGCCAGCTTTGAACATTATTTGGATCTAGTTCATTTTTGCAGAATCAGGGATTTAACATAAACAGAACATTTATTTATAGCTTTATATCTCCATATTTATATCGCTATACATTTATTTAAATAAAAGAACAGTTAATGACATTATTCTGATGTAACCCTAGTATGCATATAATAGGCAGAATACAGTAACACCAAAGCAGTCACCGACGCATTATTTAAAAAAATTCTACATTACAGAACAATGCCATTAGCCACTCAAACGTCTTGAAATAAATGCAAAAGTGATTTTGATGTTTTTAATTACATTCTGTGAAAAATATTTGATTTTAGGTTTCCAGTTAATGGTTTCTAATCCCTGATCACTACACACATCTTGGCCCTGAAAAGGACATGAATATTCAATGAAGTATGGTGTAAAAAAATTGTTACCAGGCCATGTTCCGGATATGTATGACTACACATAAAAGTATGATGATATTTATTGTTATTGTGATTAATTACATCAATATGTCCTAAAGAACACACAACACCTCTGCGCTTTATAACAAAAAGAGAATAATTAGTCTTGGTTAATATGATTGAGTGTTTGAACTGATGATTAAAATGTATTTGTACTCAGTTTTTAGAGTGTTTTTTTTTTTTTTTTTAGAGTGCTACTCAATTGGCTTCTTTGTCCCTTTTACCAGATGTCAAAAGAAAATATAAATCTTGACATTCTTGACTCTCCAATTCTTTTGCCATATCATGTACCCCATATTAAAGTGTCGCATGCGATTTCTGCCACTTCAGCCACATATAATATGAACATGTGCTGATTTTCCACACATGGATTAAATTTCACTGTCTACAGAGAAGTAGCGTTGGACATTCTTTTAGACTAGGTCTGACATTTTAACCTATGTTTGGAAACCTGTAACCATTACAGAACCATTTCTAAGTCAATAAGCCTCAGATAGGCAGGGGCCTCAAAAGCTCTCAGAGTTAGTGTTTGGAGGACTCTCCATTCTAAGCATATGCAATTCTGCAGATGTCACTAGATCCTGCACTGGCATTTCATTTACATATTAGTCCTAATTAAATGAAGACTGCACCCCTTCCATTAGGCTCGGGCGCTTTTGCTGGAGCTTTTGATGGAAGGATGTGCAGAGCTCCAGTCTGGACTTGTCAAATAGCTTTCTTTGATCACACCAAAGCCGACACAAATGACAACAAAATATCATCTAAAGGGGCGCAGGTACGACAGATAGCAACTATAATGCTTTGATGATAGTTCAAATGAGGCAGCTGTCTACTACGGTCAGAAATTTGCTACAGAAAGAAAAACGAAATGTGTTTATGCTTTAGAGCATAAAAGGTCAGCCGGTTTTGTAATCATTAACCCTCAGATGTTGGACTTATCGTCAGCGATAAAAGCTTGTCATAATTCTATATTATTTCTCGTTTCATAGTTCATTGAAACAATCAGAGGAATTCTGTTGATACACTGGATCCTCATCTTCACCAGTGGACCCTCTGCCATCCTGTCCCAAGCCTAGTTAATCTCTGACCTGTCCTGGGGTGCTGTCTGTAGGGTCGGGGCCGTGGTGGAACTCTCTATGCAACTTTCCGGAGTGAAGGTCCAACACAAACTGCCTGAGTTTTCCAGGAACCCTGAAAACACACAAGACCCACACAAACATACACAATCACGTCTTTGTCCGTAAGCCAGTTGTTTAGATGAGCAAACAGACGAAAATAAAAGTAAACTTGATGAGCGGCTTTACTGATTAGATAAGTGATTGGGTAAGAGCTGGGGAAAGCCGGGCAGTCTCCAGAACCACGCGTCCCTAACAAGAAAATGACATTGTCTGTCTTGCCACAGACGCCATGGTAACCCAAAATCCTGGCCAATCAGCAACATCAAAGAATGGAAAGAGGTGGGCTGATAACAGCATGATTGAATAATGGAATACAGAACATCACGATTGGTTAATGAAACACAGCGTGTGCTGCATTATAATACTTTGTGGAGCAGCAGTGCCTAAGAGCATATACAACATGAACTTAAACATGCATTTTTCATTTGTTTTTACCATTTGAAAACGACAGCCACCCAATATGTGGTTTGAACATTTCATGCCTTGATAGCTCTCTCGGACCCACTGCACTCAGTCAGGTACGGCTTAATTAATTGAATTTACTAGCAAAAAGTTAAGGCCTAGAGCACTTGGTGTGTGTGTGTAAGATGGTTTGAGGGTGAAGGAATAATTAGTGTTTAATTGGTAGGTGTCTGGCACAGCAGATAACCTGCAAGGAAGGAGGGAGTGGCTACAATTATTCTCTATATGATAAACTCAATCATGCATATGTGAACACACAAGCTTAATTAATATGTATGTATAAGAGTGAGAAGGAGAGAGAATGAGAGGGAGAGAGAGAGACAGAGAGAGACAGAGACAGAGACAGAGACAGACAGAGAGAGAGAGAGAGACAGAGAGAGAGACAGAGAGAGAGAGACAGAGACAGAGACAGACAGAGCGAGAGACAGAGACAGACAGAGAGAGAGAGACAGACAGAGAGAGAGAGACAGACAGAGAGAGAGACAGAGACAGACAGAGAGAGAGACAGAGACAGACAGAGAGAGACAGAGACAGACAGAGAGAGAGAGACAGACAGAGAGAGAGAGACAGACAGAGAGAGAGATACTTACGAGAGGTCGCTGAATTCTGGGAAGACATACATGTGGCGGAAACTATCGATGGCAATGACGGGACAGTCAGCAGGAGTTTTCTGAATGTGTAGCAATGGATGCCGGAACTTTTCACAATCGGCATGAAGGAAATTTATAGAGCCTGAGAAAAAGAGAGAAGAACAAGACGACAGAAAGAGAGTGAGTGAGAGATAGAGCAAGAGCGAGAGGGAGGTAGTCAAAATAACAGTGTTTACAGGGTGTCCGCAAGTTACAAACTCGACATACGTTTCGAGTTTACAACGCTCACTCCCACTCAACTTACACCGTTAGCCTCGTACTTATGGAGTACGTGGGTGAACTAGTTTGGTTGCGCGCGGTGGAAGAATACGCAGTAATGCAGTGTGTGAGTGAGTGAGTTTTCCTTTTCCTGAGGTTTAGTTGTGTATGATTTTACAACCGTGTAAGGATCGGTAAGTGACTTAGGTCAGGGTGTGTTTTGACTTATACCAAAATTCGGGTTATATCACTGGCGAAGGAACGGATCCGTCGCGTAACTTGTGGACCTCCTGAATATACAAACTGACAATATTAATGGGGAAACCCAACGTGGGTTTTTGTGAGGTTATGGGCCACCACCAGTCACTATAATGCAGTCACTTCCATGTGTTTTGGCATAGATTCTACAAGTCTTTGGAAATGTACTGGATGGATGCAACGCGCTGCGTAATAAATCAGTTCAAAATCTCCTATAAATCACATAAGATCTCTGCGACTGCGCTTGCCGTAGCATCTGATTTTTTTATCTTCATCAAACCATCCAGTGACCCCTCATGCTCTGTAGATGAGTGCGGTCTCTTCCAGGATGACAGTCCTCCCATCCACAGAAAACTAGATGTCTCAGGATAAGGTGATCAGTCAGGATATTGATTTGCAGTGACCCTTCCCTCTGAGGGGACAGGTAGATCTAAACCAGGCCACCAAAATGCCCTCCACAGCACCACAGAGCCATTAGACGCCCTCACTGTTACCCCGCATTGTTCCATTGCAGTTCTGAACCGAATTTTAAACCATTCATTTCAACCAAAAATTAGTTTCTAATTTTTTCCTGGAAACACTGTTTCAGCCTGGACTGTTTTTTGAACCAGGCACGATCAGTCACAGAAGTTTTATTAAGAGTTTTATTATGGCACAGCAACAAAAACTTTGTTTTAATTCTAAAGGATAAAGACAAAGGAAAGTAAAAATGTAAAAATTAATTAGGAGGTTTGGTACACAAACTACAAAAATGTTATAAGTGGACCTTAGTGGGGAACAAAATAAAATGCAATACACATTGTAGGATAGGAGCATTTTAAACTGCATTGACTGTCATTTCACTAGTCATTCTTTTACCAAACCTAAGTGAATTGTACATAATTTGACCAGCAGTGTGTTCCATCATGGTAGACCACCAACCACACTGCATGTGGATAATAAACTTGAAGAAGAAAGGGGTTAATAGGGTCATATTCTGGAAATAAAGCTGCACCCAAAAGCCCCTGGTGATCTGCACCAGTAAAATATCAATACAGAATATCAGTTATGGAGTGATGTTTTACTAACTGCTACTGATGGCGGTATTTGTTTACCTGTAATAACGAAGAGATTATACATCCAGCTTTTAGAGTGTTAAAGCAACCCTGTGCCACATCTCTGTGTGAACATGGAATTTTGCGGACCCTGATGACCCCTGCCTGCTGTCAGAGCCCTGTGTGTGTGTCTCCCCCTCCCTCCATGCCCATACTATGACCCTTAGACCTCTGACTCCTGTGTGTGTATCCCCCGTCTCCATGCCTGCTGCTGGACCGCTGTGTGTACACACCTTTCTCACTAATCAGCTGGCGAGCCACCTCGTGCTGGAACTTCTCCAGGCTGTCCGTGTCGTCCTTCTGATGGAACAGAATGAGGAATGGAATGCCCTCTTCTGTCAGCTCCTACAAAACACGCACACACACTTCAAACATTAAACATACACTACTCTTCAGGAATTTGAAATCACCCAAAATATTAATAATTGTTTATTCAAAGCTAACTGAACATAGTGTAGACTGCAATACTATGAACTGGACACAAGAAAGTACTATGAGATGTGTTCTGGGGACTTCAAGGAGTCGGGCCACGGACTGGTACCAGTCCTTGAGTCGTTTGGTACTGGGCCGCACAGAAAGACACAATAAAAAATATTTTATTGATTATAGGAGGGAAACAAGCGCAGGGCTCCCTTATTCAGCGGAATGGTGAGTTGTATTTTTACACACTTGGCATCTATACTGATTTAAATAATAAACAATTATCTACATATAATAATTTTCTTAAAGTTCTGGATTCTTTTAAGGTATCTGCCTTGATCATCACATTTCAAATAAAAGGCATTCTGGGTGTTCATTTTATTATGACCTCACTCTCTTCATAAACCAGCTTTCTCATCCTGCTCTCATCATCAATCAGGGGACATAAGGAATGCACACAAATGAGCATTTTCAAAGAGTAAATAATGGCCAAACTTAGAAAGAAATAATACAAAGGTTCGATTGGCCAACAATGTAGTGTAAAACTCAGTTTTACCAAAATAAGTATTTTTAATGACAGCTATTAAAACTCTCTTTATTCCCTTTGATTTACACAAAGCTGAAGTTAGCTTCTTGCTCGCCAGTTTCTGATTAGAATTTTCCGTTCCACCTTAAAAAAAATGCAGCGTTTGCATTCTGGCATCCGAAGGTTGCACAGTTTAGGGCTTGTTTGCTGTCCTGCCTTTGTTAGCACAGAGTGGCGGCAGATCCACAGTGAAATTGAAACCATTTCACACCCTCCAAGAACTTCTTTACTGAAAGTCCGATTTCATTTGAAAGTTTGATACCATCTTTGATATGCAGAAACATGTGGAAACACCGTTTTGAAATTACAAATTCACAAACAGTGCAAATTAAAACCTATTTATTGCTTTGAATAACAGAAAAGCATTTCCTGCTGTTAAGGATGTGTGACTTTGTGACACTGTTGCCAATGAGGTGTTTTAATGTCAGCTTTATTTTATCCAAACTGTTTTCAGTTAGGACTTATTTTTTAGTTTTTTTTTAATGTATTCACTTTTTCTATTTCATCCAATTAGATTGAATCATTTTATCCACAAACCCACTATAATTTTATATATAATAGGAGTGATTCAGAACTGTGTGCTAGCATGTCCCCCTATATGTACTGTATGGTAAATCCAAGGAAATGAAAAGAAAGTCAGAGAAAAGGGGTGTAATGAATAAATCTAGCAAGTCCTCTGCATTCATTTTGAAACATTAGGATTAAAGTTGAATTATTGGACTGTTTTCGAATCTTAAAAATCCAAACAACGAATAATCTAAACCCCACTTCAGACTGTCGGGGTCAGAGATTTACATCCCTACAACACAGCCATTGGTGTGTATATACACATACTCGCAGCACAGAGTGTGGGAAAAGTACACTAAAGGCAAAGGGGCTTTTCTTATGCTAATGAGTAAATCACTGTACAGCTGGAGAGCCAACACATATGAAAAAGGTAAAATGAAAAACAGGAGGAAAAGAACACAGCTGTAACACCTGTGAAGAATGAGAGGGAGAGGAGAGAGAGAAGAGTGTGTGTAAAGGTGGTGGTTGTACCTCTCCATTCTCAAAGGTGATCTCTCTGACAAGCGGCACACACTTGTCCTGTGCCCAGGCATAGATGAGGTCGAAGTTTGTCAGTGAACCCAGGTAGACCATATCAGGAATGCTCTCTCCTATTGGCTTATAGATAACGTTATCACCACTGAACCGCTCCGGCTTGGACACCTCACTAAAAGAGAAAGAAAGAGAGTAAATACACTTAATAATCATGTCTTGGTCCTGCAGGATTGTTCAATTAAATTAATTATCAATTGTTTTATGAAATACTATTGTTCACTCAAGTGCTTTTTCTGCCTTTCTGCACAGAAGCATACAGCAAATACACCCTCGCCCTATAACCAATTAATATTATATTGTGTTCTATGAACCACCTAAATATTAATCATTTATTTTCTATAATGTACGCAATTGTCCCTAGGAAGTTGCTCTATATGTTACTAAGGGGGGGGGTATGGCTTTTACCCAAATGCAGCCATGAAGACACAGTCATCTCGAAGGATGTTGGCCACTTTTTCATAAGTGTGGTAGTTGCTGGTATCCTTCTGGTCAAAGTAGCCTATGATGGTTCGTTTAGACCTCTGAAATGACAGTGATGAGAAAAAGGGAGATGTAAGCAGACAACCAAGGTGGTTTTATATTTATGCAGTAAACAAACTTTTTTTTTCTTCTTCTTTCTAAATAGGTTGATCCTGCTCTTGAGTGCACACAGTGCTCATGTACAAAGTGTCCAGTGTCCATTAAACAACTGATGTATTTTCCATAATTTCACCTCTGTGTGACCTGGGCAATCCTAATTTGGGATCACGTGTACGTCAGGAATCCTCTCAGCAATTACTGAAGGGGGTAATCTGACTAGCAAGTGTAACTGGGCTAGCAAGTGAAGTGAATTTCGCTCCCACTGTTGTGGTCGGTTCTGCTTCAGAGCCACTGTAGAATGGGAGTCAATCATGCACGCTCTTCAGAATATCAGGACCACACTCAGACAGTTCTCATGTTGGATACGCGGTTCAAACATTATTACCTTTCTATTGTTTTTTCCCCCAATTAAACTTTGCTGGATGTCTAATGTACTCTGTATTTAAATATCATACAAACATTCTTGACATTTGACACCTGGCACTTCAAGCCCTATTGAATATTAGTTTTATCTTTAAAAGTATTGTAATTTTTACAGTAAATTTAAATTTGTGATACCGGGATACATCATTTTAATCCAGTACCAATGTGCAATAATGTGACAATAATAACTTTATGACAAGAATAACTCTGGGGAAAATCATCTTGGAGGTCTTAAGAGCTGTACCACTGATGTGGACATCCAGGTAGTGACGTTTCAGTCTGTGTTCTGTTGACGTGCAAATTGCAAAGAATAAAAAGAAGATATTCGAACTTTTGTGTGGCAGAGTACTCACATCTACTTTGTTGACCTCCTCCAAGCTCTGAATCTCTTGGATAGGGTCCACCTTCTGCTGCCGGATAAAGTCTGCGATGGCAGTCACTGACCTCTGACCTCTGTACTCCCTCTTCATCATCATTCCATTCCTGAAGAGCTTCAGGGTGGGGTATTTACTGATCCTGTACCGCTGCGCTATATCAGCTAGAGAGGAGACAGAAAAACTGCATTCACACAACTTTCCTGTACAGCTTTTGTAAAGAACTAAATACCACTGGGCCCAATCAACCATCTCAGCAAAGATCTCTTAGGGAATCAAATTCAGATGCTTTCATAGATTTATAATGAAAGTGAAATTATTATTACCAGAATATAATAGAAATTACCCTAGTAGGAATGAACTCTATTTGCTTTATGCTGTTAAATGTTTTATGTTTAAATGAAAAGAATGCACCATTAAGAATAGTGACTGAATACAAACAGTTTGATAGACATTTCAGGGCTCACGGTTCGACACACAACATTTTCAATTAACTAAGAAAAATGTTAAAAATTAATTTATTACTCTCACAATATTTAGAGTGAAATTTGAAATTCAGTTCTGGCTCAATTTACTAGTGAAAGCTGAGAGCTGGAAAGGTGGGGTGGGGAGGGTGGATTGGTATGACACGAACATGTTGGAATGGGCTCTTGATTTACACTTAAACACTATAAACAATACTGATATATCAAAAATCATAATTAATAGAACGTTAATGGAATGCGGCCACACGCAAGAGGCAGTGTTTAAACCGGAACTGACTGAATCCATAAGGAGAGTCCCACTCCTCTCTCTAAGAATGAATACACAATTATACTTAATATTAATTTTGTCTCATCCTTAATATTATTCTGGTTTGATAATTTGATATGGTAAAGGGGGGTGAGATAGATATAGAGATATATATAAATATATATATAAATAACTCCTAGATTTGAACGTATTTTCTTTAATGTGGCACTACTGTTTATTTTTCTGTTTCAACTACAACTATGAATACAAATTTTTATTCAACATTTTACAAATCACTCTCTTTGAATGCGGTACTTCTGTGTTCTGTAAGCACTGACGTGTCCAGAGTAGCACACTGTGACGTAATTTAGACATTAGACACAATTTTTATTATTAACGTTTTTGCGGAATTGCTGATTGAACTAAATAGAGAACAGGATCCACCCTCCTCAGACCACTTGCTGTGCTAAAGTCTCTCTCACTGCTGAAGTCACTCGCAGCAATGCTCAGCATTTACCCTCTCTTCAAAACCCAGAGCTATTCCGAACGAAGTGAACATCTCAGAGAGCGTGAGAGAGAGAAAATGCATGAGGCTGAGCTAAATATACTACTTAAAAAATCACACACTTGACATGTTTACTTTAGGTCAAATGTTTGCATGGTTATGGGGTAACTGATTGTGTAGTTTTCTGCCTGTGGGGCTTCACAGTGGCTTGGAAAGAGATTTCACACAATGGAAAAATGTGGCCTCACTCCCTTTGAACTGACTTGCAACAAATACAGAATATTTATGACAAATAGAGAGCAGTGACCTATGATGCAAACTACCTACAAGTGGCAATAAGAAAACTGAAAAAGGGGGCCTTTAAAATGGTCTACACAAAAAAAAAAAAAATTGCCCACGGATGCTTTTCCGACTAAACAAGGTTCAGCAAGAACCTGTTTATTTATCTTGGTTCAGGTGTTCGTATGTAAGACAGAGGAAGGGCGGGACTGCTTCTGGCTCTCTGAGGCAGAGAGTCACAGAGAAAGAAAAGAGAAAATGAGAAATGGGGGAGTGAAGAGAGAGAAAGGGAGGAGAAAAGATGAAAGCAAACCCCATACTGGGGGTTAAATACTGCAAAGCTCATCGGGTGGAATCTAGCTCACACATACATGCGCGTGCACACACACGCACACACACAGCAGGGCATCTTTGAGCCGCCTTTACTTCACAGAAGACGCAGTTTTGTCATTAAACCATCAAACACTTTACGGGTCATCAATAATTCTGTTTAATTTATCAGAAAGGCTAAGCTGATGTGTGTGTATGTGTCTGTCTGGGTCTGCCTGGGTGTGTTTGTGTGTGTGTGTGTGTGTGTGTACACTCACTATGTTGGTCACAGTCCACCCGGGCGAACACAACCTGTGATGCGTCTGGATACTCCTCCCTCACCACATTAGAGGCTTCTTCAAAGATTGGGTGCAGCATTTGACTGAAGCGACACCTACACACATAAAAACACACACACACTTACTTTAGGCCATCAAACTCCATAACCTGTTACCTTAAAGCAACTGTCAAATATACACCATTCATTACTTACACCAGTGCCAGAAACGCAAAATGAACTAATAAACAAAACCGAAATTTATTGTAAAAAAATATTTGCATTATTAGAGAGAGACACACAAACTGGTATACTCAGGGGCGTACTCACCAGTCTGCATAGAAGTTGACTAAAGCCACCCCTGCATTATCTGTGAAAAACAAGAGAGTCGATTACGACTATGTACAAAAATATGATACACTCATTTTTGGACAACATCAAATAATCAGACTTCTTTTTAAATGTAAAACTGGTGTATTTATTTTGCCTCTACTGTTGATTTCACTACTGTGCAAATCAAATGTCACAAAGGACCAGTGTGGTGAGACTTCAGGTCTTCAGGTCTTCATTCCAATAAATAGGAAAGCACACCTATTTCCAGCTGTTTAATTAGATGGTCTCCGTCTTTAAACATTTAAGTAATATAAAGTGAGGCCCTGCATGACTGGAATGAAGCAGCAACACCGGTTCTCTGGGGATAAGATCGGCGCCCCCTAGAGCAAACAGTTACTCATGAGGAATCGTAATGACGTCTTAAGTGAGGCCATCGCTTCACGCCCCTGAACACTTACTGAGTATGTCATCGATGTTCCCCGCATCCAGACTGGTAATCTCTCCCCGCACTGGAGTGTACAGTCCGGTTATCTGCCAAGCACAAAACAAACACAGAAAATTACTTCCTACTCAGGACGGATATGGGCACAGCACCTGATCACATCATTTTTATGCATTTTCATATGTTACTTTTACGAAATATTTATGACAATTCTGAATATCTGAATGTCTAATGTAAGTAGCTATCTATTCTTGTTTGATTCTGAAATTTATACATATATATACACAGACATACATGAATACACAAACATAAAAGATAAAGTCAATAATCAGTACAAGAGCCACTGAGATAGGCTCAGATATTCCAAATTTAATACCTGAAATAAGACCTTTATGACCTTTTTTATGCCTAGAATAGAGAAGAATATGTTGTAAAGAGAGGTTTCCTAATTTAACCCCTTATCTTTTCAATCACTGGGGTGGAACAATATCACAGTGTGTCTTTGTGTAAGTAGATGCAGTTACACCAATGCAAATGTTACCAAGAACCATGGATTTAATGTCTTATTACGCAAATTCCTGGTGAATGTAAGGTACATTCAGTCATCTCGTAGCCTCGGCCTATTTGTGGTTATTTGCATGTAGTGCATTATGGTAAAAAAAAAATGCACCTTGACAAAGATAATATATTGCCACATTGTCCACCATGACAGGCACATAAGGGCTAATTGAAAAGTCAGACTAACTTCAAAATTATCCTCTTTTTGGATTGGCAGTCAGGACAGTCATCCATCAGTGGTCTAATGAACAGTATTTCGCAAAGACCCTGACATCATCCCCAAGCTGATTTCATTGGTGTAGATGACGAGCATCAAAAAAAGAAATGTCCACAGTCTGTGTTTTTAATCAATCAGTCTTGAAGATCACAGCTCAGAAAAAACAGTCGTAACAACAAAAGCATGCAACCAAGCCAATTTTCGACAAACTGTGGCCCTTTTGAGCCGGATTTGTTAAATCGGTTTGATAGTCCTGTCCTGCCCTGCCCCCCACAAATACTGAGCAACAGCCCATATCCGGTATTTGTCATGTATCTGTCGATGCTGACCATATCCAAATATTCCAAAATTCTACTTTAGCATTACAAAGAAATGTGAGTAATGTACATTAAAAAAAAATAAAAAATTTTAATGCAAACATTTTGTAGCATAGTAGCCCAGCATTGCGGAATCTGCAATGTCAGTTTACAGATTTTTCACTTTGCCTAGATGTTAATCTAGAAAGAATAAAGTACCACTTAAACCAAATGGGATCAGACTTAAGCACATCCTTTTCACGAACAAGAAAGCTAGTGGAGCAGGTTTCTCAGGTATGAGGTTCTTCATTTTACTACTTCCTTTATGAAAAGTCTGAAAATCTCACTTGACCTGTTAAGGATTTTAGGTGATCCGCCCTTTATTTCCTTGCATTTCACATCAAGAAACAATTGTAGTTGTGGTACACCGAGGATTATTTAGGCCTAAATGTCCAGCCAATTTTGGTGGAGCAAAACATTTTGTGAAACCCATTTTCAAAAATGATTTGTTCGCCCAAAAGCGACCAGTCTAATTGAGAATGTAAGCTTGCCAAGTTGCAGGAGAAACTTAGGATCATGGTGAGTAAAGTGAACCCAGTTACGCCGAACAGAGCCCATTGTGCAGTGATGGCATTCTTGAAATGTCCCAGATGTCAGTAAACTAGGTTTCTTCTTGTCCTCTTTACACATGGCAAACATACTATTACATACAGGCCTATACAAGTATACTTACAGCATCACACTTATGAACTCTCAGTACCTGAAAATGTATATAAAGGTTACGGGTGTAACGGTTCTCTAAATCCACGTTTCGCTTCATCCCTCGATTTGTTTAGAATTTGGAACAATAAGTCCACTAAAGAACACAGTAGGTGAACGTGGACACATTAACAATGTTCTTGCCTTTGTCACAGGTATGGTGGTGTTTGGTTAGTCAAATTTCCATTCTGCTAGAATTTAATGTGGTATTTCTGATAAATGGTGTGTGTAGAGAACAGGCTTTGCAAATAACCAGTTCTCAGCAATGTAGTGCAATGTAACCCGTAATTAACCTCAAGTTCCAACAAACTAGCGATCAGCTATTGCTTGACTGGACCAATATAGTCACATGACATGTGGTTGGAGGTTGGTGTAATGTGTAACATTTACCAAAATACAGTTTGCCCTATTTGGGTTATAGCATAAAATAACTTATTTTTAGCAGTGGTAGTGGGTTGGGGTGCAGGTGCGTGTGGCCTGGGCAAGGAAGACCGTGATCTGATACCATGGACGTTCATATCTCGGTTTTCAGTTCGGTTTCAGAACCATTACACCCCTACATAAAGTACTGTTGCTACTTCAGACCTCAAACTAGGGTTTACCATGTTTGTTGTGCAGTATTTTGCAGCTCATCAATTTAAAATTTTACATAATTTTCAGGATTTTTTTCATCAATACTCTCTGTTGTCAGACAGCCTGGCCACTGATCCGTTGGCATATACATACAACCATAACTCTGTTAAACAAAATCATAATGAAAAATGTTCTTTCACCTTTATTTAAACACAAAAAGGATGTCAGAGACACGTTTTTACCCTTTTATCTAGAGAAAAGACTGAGGTACAGGATCTACATAACCATCTTCAGCTTTAAGTTGGTGGAGTCAGTTCTGTACAGTGTCTTCACTGTAAAGATGATTTGAAGAGAATTACCACCACTTTACAAGCACAATAAGATATTCAGCTTCCTGACAGTATTGTTACCTCTCTGGCTTCCATATCCATTCGCCAGCTTTCAGAAAAAAAGACCCTTAAAAACTGGATACAGTTCGTGAAAAAATGTGAAGTGTAATTGCACGGTTGCTATAAAACTAGTGTTTGGAGGCACAAACACTGGTTTTACGTGCAAAAAAATTTGAGTGAACACACCGGCTCTTACCAAACCATTAATGGTTAAGAATGGCTGAACATGTAGCAGCATTCACGGGCTGATTCTTTCTAGTTAAACCACACCAAACAATGACACGTCTTTTATTAAATATACAGTAATTCCTCGCTTCTCGGGGGGATACGTTCAAGAGCACCCGCGTATAGTGAAAAACCGCGTTGTGTTGTGGTTAAAATTTTTTTTTAAAAACGCGTAAAAATGCCTATTTTTCATAGTGTAAATCCTAAATATACCCCCAAATATGCTCCCAAAACACTTTTACATTTTAAACTCAGTTTAATACATTAACCTTAGCAAAAATGTAAAGATAAACCCATATCTATACTTTACAGTCTACACTGAACTCCTGCAGTGCTAGAATGTAAATACCAATATTACCCCTGTACAGACTGTACTGTAATTCACGTACGGGCATTTTCTTTGGTAAGCGCTGTCTTTTTCTTTGGTATAAACAGCTAAATACAGTAATAAACTAGTGTCATTTTTAGTAATAAAAATACAGTAAAATATAGGGGTAATCGCCAATAATTTTTACAGTTCAGTAATTTACTCATCAGCAGCGCGTCTTATTGAGGGGCTTCAGGAGTTGTATTGTAGAGACCCGCTGGTTAAAGCAGACACTGAACGGATATTGAGCTCAACAGTCTCTTTTAATTTAATTGAGAGTAATAAAATACAGGGCTTTAAGAAGAACAAAACGAGAAACACTCGAGAGGCTCCATGGGGGAAATTCTGGTCTGCAGCTGCCACAGATGCATCAAACGGCATCAGCCAATCAGCAGCAGGGAGAAATAAATAGCCTTCTCGGATTGGCTACTTTCAAACCTCCTGCCTCTGAGTACAGCGGTTTTCACCATCCCAAGACACGCTTTCTTTGTATTTCTCTGGACAGTACAAAAACATTTATACAGTTATATTTTATATGAAAATGTAGCTAAACTTACTTTAATATTTATGTTACAAAATTAGTAAATTATATTTTTCTTAATTTAAAACTAAAATGTGTTAAAAAAACAAAACAAAAAAAACCATATTGCCACGAAAAAAAGCAAAAAAAAATAAAAAAAAGGAGATTATTGTTGGGAGTCACGAAACCGCGTACAATTATCAGTTAGGTTCTCAAAAAAATCCGCGTAAGACTGATTCCGCGAGTCCTGATCCACGTAAAACTGGGTGATTACTGTATATAAATGCTTTTTGTCCATTTCTGGCCAGTTATCCATGAGGTCACAGACTCACATTTTAAAGCCTTAACCATTCTCCCTCTCCCCGTATATTACAGAGGGGACTCGACTACAAAAAAAAAAAAAGATTTTTTAATGATAAATACTGATAAACCAATCAAAGTAATATGCAACTATGGATATTCACAGACATTTTGACGTTGGAACCATTCCAATATTTCAAAAACTGTAGGAGGAGAAGAGGCACCAAATTCAGCCATATAAAGAATAATAATAAAAATAAAACTTAACAGTAGTGTAATTGCTAAAACAATCGCAATAAAAAAGCCTAACTCCAAAAATCCACCTGAAACTGTATTTTAAAAGTTCCTCCCACCTTCAAGATACTTCAAAAGAGTTTTTTCCCCTAATCTTTAACTTGAAAATCCACTGCAGCATTGCAGTGGATAGTGAGAAGGCATGCTCACAACAGATGTAGTGACGGTTAATGTTTTCATTTTGTCTGGAGCGTCCCTTTAATCATTTGTAATGTATCAGTATGCAACTGACTCCAAGGGATTGTTTTAAGACTTGAGGTTTCTTAATTTTCTGATACAGTGTTCTACTCTAAACGAGGTGTCAGTTGGGCTCCCGATTAAACTAAATATCTGGTTTGATTCCAAATGCTGGCAGTGAAACAATTTGCTTAAAGGCAGGTGTAAATTTGCTTAAGGACTGGTCGTATATGTTCATAAAACAGATGCGCTGTGGCTGAACCTCTACACACCTACAACTGTAATATCTGACTATGATACTAATCCAGTGGGTACAAGCAACAGTTCGGCAACAAATCCCAAATGTAGATGATGGGCCAAGACATATTTGGTGTCCAAAGGTTTTAGATCTGGGCCGACAGGTCTCACACAGATAAAAAAGTATACACAAGTATCTTGATGAGGAGTGAGTATACAGTATGGTGTCAATAAATTGCATTCCGTATGGTGTCAATAAATTGCATTCCTTATGGTTAGAGGCATGCAGTTAAGCCACTGGGTAGCCTCAAGGTTTGCAAAATGAAGATACAATCATTTACTCGCCAGTCAACTTTATGTGAAGTCGGAGGAAAAGTGTGCAAAGCTGATAATCTGCCAAACTATCACCTTGAATCCTTTTCCTCTCTAAGCTGTTCATTATCATTCAACATCTTAAATCTGTGTGAAACAAAGCCAAGAGTCTCGGTGTGTTCCTAAGCTGAGAGTGGGCCTGCTGACCCTGTAATAAAAAGGACTACCAAAGAGGATCTAAACCATCAGGAGGAGGAAAAAAAAAAAAAAAAAACAGATTCTAACACAAACACAGTCTGTGAGCCATATGGCCGCCTCAGCCATAGCGTTGGCAGCCGGTGAACAGCCCTGCTTAAATTCATCAGCTAATCTCACAGCGCGCTCAAACCTCCCACTGCCACCAAAACATAACACAACTACATATGAGCTGATCTCTGGCCTCATCTACAATCCACACAACACGGCACACTGCCACAACCAGACCGCCCAAGACACACAGCAAGAAGACCAACAAACAGGCATCTGAAACCAACCCTGCTATATAAGCCTAATGTGGTAAAGCATAAGAAGGCTAATGAACTCTTCCTGAAACGCATGAAGTGATCAGATCTATCAGAATGAGCTAACGTTACTCTTACGCACAGCATGTTCCAGTACAAACACCGGGCACTGGAACATTTTCAGCTGTATCAGTTCTGTTCAATAGAAGTATTTATCAGCTACTTCCTGACTAGTAAGTAGCTTGTCCGGGCCCAGTGTTACAAACATGAACGAGCTACATGCTGAATTAGTTTCAAATACAACCCATTCTGTAAACATCTTACTGGCTCATTTAAATGTTAAACCTGAAAAATGATGCTGCAGCCTATAGAGCTATGTGGTTAACTTACGTACTATTTCAGATATGGTTTGACACACATGAAACAAATCAATCATACTTATACTTCTGTCAACCATTTGGTGCAAAAAATAGACACATCACATTAAAAGACATGGGAAGATCCAACAGTTAAATTATTACAATTTAAGGAAATAATCGTCTTTTTAGTTTTCTGTATAACGTTTGAGGTAGGAGCAATCGCTGTTTATTTTGTTTATTTTCTGCTTTTTGTTCTTTATTGTTGTTTATCTACTTGCATTTCTTGTACAGTGTCCTTGGGTGCTAGAAAGGCATCTATAAATAAAATGTATTATTACTATTATTACAAATGTGTGGTACCAATTCAGGATCAGTCCTATGATTGATGCACATGAACATTTGAATATTCATTTTTCGGTGGCCTACTGGGTAGGATACTTGCCTCTGGACCAAGAGGTCATGGGTTCAAATCCTACTGTCAGGATACCTCCTCTGGGTTCCCGACCAAGACCCTTAAAACACAAGTTGCTCCAGGGAGACTGCCCCCTGTAGTTAGGGAATGGAAGTCGCTTTGGCCTCTGCTAAATGCCGTAAATGTAAATGTAATAATAATAATAATAATGTAATTAGAAGTGTTGTCACAGAAAGACCGGGGATGAAATGCCAAAGTTTGGTAGCACTAAATAACCTGCCACCCAATGAGAGAAGTCTAGTGTGTGTGAAGTTGCCAGGTGACCAGATACTACAGTGAAGCCTGAAGGAATGAAGAAGCTCAGCGAAACATGCAGTGTTATGAGAGTTTTAACAAAAGAGTCTAGATACAGGTGGTGTCCTCTCATTCCAGGGAAAAACTCGTAACACCATTCCATTTAGCTCGCTGCGACCTCCTGCCCCCAGGGCAGACATTCCCAGTGACAAAAAGGCTGATGTAGGGCCACATTCCGCCCTTATTCACAATGACCTCGTTGGCAGGAGCCCATCCTCGATCGGTACTCCTACTCCGAGAAGCTTTATGAATACAAGTCCTGGTTATTACATGAAGTGTTTCGGATCATGCTGCATAATCACTCATTACAGAGCAATGCCTTCATTCTTCATGCTCTTCTGTTATTTTGTTTACGCAGCCAATATAAAAGTGACAAGATGGGGGAAAATGCTTCACCATCATGACTATCAGCAGATAGAGCTGTTCCACAGGTGTCAGCGATTACACAAGCGAGTGAGTATGAGATCACATGCACCAACACTGTCCATCTTGAAGGCAGAGGTGAAAATGTTTAGAGGCAGAAAGTTGGATCAATGAGAGATTTAACTGTCAAAAGATGCATGTTTTTTTTGCTTTTGCTATGGCACCTCCTCATTTCAAATAGCATAGTGTGCTGATTCTGCACCCAGACCCTTAACCGGGCCGAAGCGACAGCTTAATTGTTTCAATTCAACGCATCGGGATGTAACTTTACATTTATCTGGTTTTGATTGGTTATCCTGTACTGTCTTTTAGTCCAGGTTGAAACACTTCATAGAACTTGGATGGCGTATAATTTAATTAGCTAAACTGGCAGATATATGAAAATACGTTGGTTTTCGTGCCATCACAAAAACAAGAAATCCAAACTTATCAGAAAACAACAAATCCAGATATGGCCCAAATGAACAGGGGAATGACTAGTATGTTTTAAAACATTTATGTACTACACTATAGTCATTTTAATACATGAGAAAGACTTGGTTCTAATAATGCTAATCAGACTGGAGAGCAGGCTCACACAAAATAGCACTTGACACAAAGTTAACTGTACATACGGCCAGATTTTTTGATCAGTTGACAATCAGAGTGTTCAGTGATAAACGCCTGGGCTCACAGATTTGACCAAATTTTACAGGTTTTTCATCATCCGTCTCGCTATTTTTTTGATCATCCAATAAGAGTGATATAAATTCACACTGTTCGGATTTTGGCTGCACAATGAGATTAGAATCATACCCACAGAAACAAAAGCTATTTTCCAATGTAATGCTGACTCAAGTGGATTCAGCATGTTACAGTATTGACATCTGCACATAAAAATACTTTAATACCAGCACTAGCACACAATTCCCATGTTTTGGCCTCAATATTTTAGATAAAGATGCCAGAATATGTACATATGCAGAAACACCAAGGGGGTTGTCATATGTGAACACACCACAGCACAGTGTGAACAGTGACATTTTTCTCTACATTTAACCCATTTTCACCAAGTGAAACAGCGAGCAGTCAGGAACACAGCAGCCAGGGAGCAGTGTGTGGGGACACTACCTTTCTCAATGTAACTTCAGTGCTGCCACTAGCAGTCCTGGGATTCAAACCCATGACCTTCTGATTGCAAGGGCAACTCTCTAACCACTAGGCCACCAGCTGCTCATCTTGTTAAGTTTAATACTTGATATTAGGTTTTAAAAATTAGTTTATAAAAAGGTAAAGATTCTCTGTAATGGTCCAAAAGAAGAGGAACCCTTTCAAACTCCTCTCCTGGTGGCAAGGCCCATGCTGATTTCACTTCAAGCAGGTTCCGGGTTGCCAGCAAATCAGATTCGGCCACAACAGAGAACTCCTCCAATCAGCGCCTTCGCTGCGGCACAGACCGCATCCCAAAATAAATCCCCTACAAACTTGTGCTCCACTGAGTATTACATACTGTGGTAACACTGTTAGGTTTATAGCAAACACATCGAAAATATCCAACAAATCCTAACGTTTTAAATTACTGTCTTTCCTGAATGAAGCGAGAAATAAAGTTCTAGCTGCTGTTCCTGCCATGGTGAGATTACCTGACTCAGTTCTCACACTAAGTTTTAGTTATGGCTGGAATTTTACGACTTCAGTGCACCTTTACTATTTTTATATCCTACTTGAGTAACATTTCAAGAAATCTCAGCTCATATGAGCCCAAAGGTGCTCTGAGCCTGGGTGTGCTCCTGATTTTGCTCCGTGAAACTGAAACTCGCTGCTACTTCTTCAACTTCTTTAATGAAGTGACATTACATCTGAGGTCTTCTGGAAGATCTAGAAACAAAATGAACCACAAATAGTCTGCAAACAAACATTTCAATCACTCTAAACCCTAAAGATAAGGAGCTAAGTAAGCTAGGTAGCCAGCCACACGATGTCACGCCTCCTGGAGAAACTTAAGATGAGTTTCTTGCAGAAAGAGTTGGAGAACTGAACTATTTTAGGTTGCTCCTCTCTTCAAAGGCTCATTTTCTGGATCTGTTTTCATTCTGGCTAAGTTAGCCGGTTAGCACAGCTGAGTACAGCTTGCTGCAGCTCTGGTTCTGCCAAAAGACTGTGAGAAACAACACAGAGACGCGATATACGAGCTGACAACCATCAGTCTGAGACTATATCTGTATGTTTAATCCACATTAAATCCCTAATAAACTCGAAATCCTCCCAACTCCAGCCTAGCGCTCCGTGCTAGCTCGCTAGCATGACTTTCCACAAGTCCCTACAATATCCAAAGTGTGTGCTTTTACTCACCAGGAGTAAGGTAAAGTAATGGAGTTCGTAGGCAGGCATAAATGAAGTTAATTTCATCGTCTAGTGATTAATTTGGTTGAGGTTCAGGTGTTTCTGAATGTTCCCAGTCTCTCGACACCTCCTCCTCTCCTATGCTGCAAGGAAACCGACTCCGGCACCGAGAGTGAACTCCGGCTACTCGAACGGGCTCCTGGGAAAGGGAGTCCGTTCGAGACTGATGTTCAGTTGATGGAGTTACATTAAAACTACAAGTCCCACACATCCCTCCGGAACACAGGAGGTTGTCGTTGGACGGTACTTGTAGTTTTCTTTTTAAACACAAGAGTATCCAGATGTGTTAGGGGCAGAAGAAAAGTTTCAGTAGACAGATTAGTTTTAGAGTTTTTGTGTTCCCAGAACTTGTAAAAAACTGTTCAAAACAAGACAAGAGCTTAAGAGTCGTTACAATGCGGCCCGTGCAGCAGGACGTCCGATGGACAGTATTGCATCTTGAATGAGGTAAGTTGCATCACCGTCAAGGGAGTTTTTAGACTTTTCAAGATGAGCGTTCACTTGTGAACTGCTCCAATGCAAAATTTTAAGGTTCAAATATGGTGTGACTTCCAGAATCGGTCTCTATATAGCTGTCTGTGGCTCTTTTTGCACGTCTGTTAATATTCCTAGTTCATGTAGCGATTCCGTTCACAACAGCATGTGTAAAGTGTCCTTTTGTCTTACGTGAACACACCACAGTACACAGTGTGAAATTCTTTCTCTGCATTTAACCCATTCACCAAGTGAAGCAGTGAACGCAATGTGTGGGGACGGTACTTTGCTCATAGGTACCTCAGTGGTGCCACTAGCAGTCCTGGAATTCGAACGCACTACCTTCTGATCGCAGGGACCACCAGCCCACCAGCTGCCACCACAACATCTCTGATGAAGAAGCCTAGTAGTGTTATTTGTTACTCCTACACATAGACGAGGTAGCTGGTAGTCTAGTGTTTTGGGAGTTGTCCTTGTGATCAGAAGGCCGTGGGTTCAAATCCCAGGGCTGCTACTGGCACCACTGAGGTACCCTCAAGCAAGGTACCATCCCTACACACTGCTCCCTGGGTGCTGTGTTCCTGGCTGCCCGCTGCTTCACTTGGTGAATGTGTTAAATACAGAGAAGAATGTTGTGCTGTTTCCACTGTGCTGTGGCGTGTTCACTTATGACAAATAGAGATGGTTAGTAACTTGGAAGATGTTTTTGATTATGAGGGTAGAGTTAGGTATATTAGTCCTGGGACACATATCTTTGGCCCTGAACGCTAATATTTCATTCAAACGATTTTTTCTGATGTATGTGAACCCATTTGCAACATTTTATTTATTAAAAAAGAATGTGCCAGCAAACATTTGCTGAAATGACAGGCCCAGAATAATTAAATCTACTACCATAAGCCAACTGATTACTTTTTTTAATGTGTCAAATGTAAATTTTGTGAGAGACTACTTTCTTTTCTAGCTGTATAGCACCTTGTTATCTAGTGTTGGTAACGTGTGTAGTGCTATATGTGTTTTCATGGCCCCCAGTTTCTCATGACTGCTTATCATACATGTTACTATGGGCCCCAAATTTCTGAGTCTTATAACTACATAACTTTAATATGTCCTCTCAATGTCTCAGTCTCATAACTACATAATGTACATGTCATTATAGCCCTTAATTTCTCAGTGTCATTACATAGCATACATGTTAGTTTGGACTCCCAGCATGTTAGTATGGACATTTATATGAGTATAGGCCCCCAGTTGCTTAGTCTCATAACTACATAATGTATGTGTTAGTATCGGCCCTTAATTTGTCTGTGTCATATGGAGTTGACCCTGCGATCAGAAGGTTGTGGGTTCGAATCCCAGGACTGCCAGTGGCATCACCGAGGTACCCTTGCGCAAGGTACCGTCCCCACACACTGCTATGACAAATGGTTTATGACAGATACCTTAGATTTATATCTGAACAATAAACCAAGGTAATTAATAAGTTCAGATCAGTAAACGCAAACGGAAGAAAACATGAAATTGGTTTATCACTTCTTATGAGGACCTCCAGCATCATTCTGACCCTAAGTCCCCTTTTAAAGAAGACAATCACTGTGATGCGTGACCATTCATTTGTGAAGGCACAATACATCCAGTCTGGCCTGGCATGTGCCTTTGGCAAGCCAGTTTGGAGCAGGTGGTTGGTGCTCGGTGTGTGAGTGATCCACTCTGTCTCCCACAGGACAGTGCAACAGAGCTGCCAGGGAAACCTGCAGCGATTCTCGGCCCAGTGAGGGTGCTGAGCAACATCTGCTGAGGCGTTTCCTTTTTTCTGGACACCACCATGGTAAGAGCTAACCCAGTCAGCTGGGGCTGAGAGTAATTGATGGCACGATGTCCGTTTCTTTCCAACTGAGTCAAACTTATTTCTCAGTCCTTCTATTTGTGCTAAATATTGTTCCATCAAGTGTGAATAGGGGATTGTTTTTCTGCAAAGGAATCACAGCCATTTAAAGTGTAGCATTAAAAAGGCGTGGCCTAAAGATAGGATTCAGACTTGAAACAGTGTACAGTATCATATGGGCTGTAGATTTACACTTCAGATAGTTTTACATAGTTGGATCAGTAATGTATCCCATTATTTTGGGACATCGTGTAAAAAGGGACAGAATTCAGGCCTCATCCCTATGTGACTGAACGCTTGAACGTGTTGTTGAAAATAGGGCTGTCGCAATTACTTTATTAAACTTGATTCAGAATATAATGGACTAGAGTGTGCCTTCTCTATGCTTAATAAGCAGTTTCTATGATGATAATATATTTTAAAATTCTTCTACTCGTCTTTCCTGCGGTAAAACCAAGAGTTTGATGGATCCTCCTATTTAAAATAAGCCTTTTAAAGGCTTTATTGCTTATCTACCTGCAGCTTGCTATCTTTGAAAGTCTATGCATGATTTGTTATTGTTCATTATCCATTTTAATTGTTTAAATTTTTTTACCTCCGGTTTCTGAGCTTATTGTTAACATGAGTTATGCTGACATTAAATAATATACTGAGCTTTCCTGCCAGATGTCTACAATTGTATACAATTATGCAGCATCGAATCATAGCTTGTATTCAGAACAGGGCTGAAATGGAATGGAACTCAAGTATTTGGAATATATGTTCAAAATACAGAGATTAAGTGGCAATGAAAAAATTTTTTAAACACTAAAGTTCCTGCAGAAGCCTGAGTAGACTGATAAATCAGTTTTACTAAGCTCTTTTAAAGGGAACAGTGACAAGCCTTGAACTGGCCTTACTTGGCGTTTCATGTTACATGATGCATAATGTTAAATTACATTTCAAATACATTACATTAACTAAAAATCAAAAAAGGATTTTGTTTTGGTGATGTAACAGTGTCGAGTTGTAATTGTGGGCGGTGCGGTGGCACCGTGGATAGTGCTGACGCTTCTCATCACAGTTCAGTACTAGGGCTGGGAACCTCAGGGTACCTCACGATACAATACGCGATACATGCCTCACGATAACAATAATATCACGATATGGCGATACTGCAATAATCGATATATTGCACAACATAGCCTATGATATATATCTAATTTTTTAAATAAAGACAAATATATGTATTTTTAATTTTAACTTTATCTTGCACTGAAATTACTGAAATACAGTCAGTTAAGAATCAACTGCTTTTAAATGTCTTTTTAACAGTGACACTCTGTGCAAAATCAAAGTAAACGCAAATTTAAGTGCCTTACAGTTACATAAAATTTATGTGCCTTGGACTTAAAACTTGCTGGCGCATCTCTTAATTCCTTTCTTTCCCCGCTGCTTGACTCCGCCATTTTGTCTCTCGCATTGTTTCTTCTTCACCTGGTGTTTTCCTCCCGCTTTACTGTCATTCTCATGAGGAGCGCCCCCTTATGGACTTCTGCGATAGTGGTTAAACAACCGATACAGGGAAAGAGCGTACTGGGACTCGTTTGTGAGTTGAAATATCGCGATATTTCGCTAAATCGGTATTTTGTCCAACCCTTATTCAGTACCCGGGGTGGTCGTGGGTCCCTTCTTAAGGAACTTCTTTATGGAACATATGTCTGTGGGAGACATTTGAAAAAACAAGTCAGTCCACTGCACTGTGACTTATTATTATACCATGATATACATTTTTGTTCATATTACCCACTTCTAATGGCTCCCTACATTATAATCACATTAGAAGGATTTTGTCATTGTTATTTGTGTTGAACCTATATTCAGTTCGACACACCTACATGTGAGAGGCTTGTGACATCTCACAAAATTACAAATGACAAATGTCCCCTCTGGAGCATTTATCAAGAAGTATTCCACTCCTGCTGAGGTGGCAGTCCCACATAAAGTTGTTGTGAAACATTGACAGAAGAAAATCACCAACAGAGACAGTGAAGAACACTGTAAGGATCAGATTTAAAAAATGGTTGTGCCATGTGCCCCCTAGTTATATTCTAACTGTATTCTGTATTCTGAATACAGTTGTATTAATTAATACATTTTGAACAATGTGTCTAGGATTGAGCCATCTATACTTTTTTCAAAGGATTCTGCCCAGCCATGAGTATGAAAATACGAGTAGTGCTAGACTAAATGCTAATAAGATTAATGTTAACTTCTGTTAACATTAATGCTAACTTAATTATATCACCTGAGATATAAGCTAGAACAGTGTCTTAAAGTAGTCATATAGTAATAGTCACTTATCGGTCATAATGATTGTGACTTGCTACATCTTGCACCTTGCTGTTTTGTTATTGGCTTCAGCTGCGTGTGCCTGAAGGCCAAGGAGACAACCTTCAGGTACCTTTCGGTCCTGTTTGTTCCAAACTGAGCAGGTACAAAAAACCACAAAAGTGGAAACCACCCATGGCCAGTGGAAACTGATGAAAACCGCACAGTTCCAGTGTCCTGGTGGTACTATATCCGGTTTAAAAAGTAGAAAAAAAATATCACAATGATGCCACTATTGTCACCACTGCCACCCTTGTAGAAGCCTCAGCCTGTATGAGGGAGAACAAATGATTTTCTTGCATTGCTTTGTGTGGGGTTCCATGCTGACTGTGGCCCTGATGTTAATACTGGATGAAGTGTGGGCTAAGTGAGTGTTTCTTTGGGAAGCTTATCTGTCTCCAGGGTTAAACAGGCTGTTAATAATTGATGAGCTGATGATTCTTATATGGTTGTGTGAGCCGGTTAATAGAAAAATGCAATAACACACTTACTGATTGTCGGCAGAGGAACATGTGAGCATGTCTTTGGAAAATAATATGATTAATGTGTGTGTGTGTGTGTGTGTGTGTGTGTGTGTGTGTGTGTGTGTGTGTGTGTGTGAATGGCTATGAACAACGTGCCAAGCACACATACAATCCTGATCGTCCTATGGCAGTCTTCAGGTCTTGCTGTTGCATATCCATCTAGATTAGCCCTCTGACTGTCTCTCTTCTCACTACCATCGATTTTCTGTTTGTTTTTCAATCACATTGTTTCCCGCGTGTGGCACCGCCGCCAGCGGCTAAATGGCCTCTCGCTTTCTAATTTGACGTTTAATTAGATCACAGATCTGCCCCTCATTAGGTGCTGTTGGGGGGCATGGGGTCAGCCTGGGGGTTGTTTGCGATGCATCGCATGCATCCATGTATGTGTGTGCTTCTGCGGAACAGAGGGAAAAAATAGAAACGTCTCTGTCTAGGCCGCCTCATTATAGATGGTAGATGAGGCTGTGCCATATTATCCCCCTCCTCCCTGACCGAAACCTCCAGTGGCCTAGCTCCTGTCCCTTCTCTCCGCCATGGGGGAGGGTATAAGTCACAGGAGGAGCCACAGTTGAAATCAATGCAGCGCTACCTGCTTCCTATCGCACCTCCCTTGTTATAGATCTGCCATTGATCCTATTCCGTCGTTGAAATTTGAGGCTCTGTCAGTCACACTGGTTTTACAGGTGTGATAATGCGCAGAACTGTCACGTAAGTGGATTGGCTTTGAGGCTGTGAGGTTTTTACTTTCCTTACCATTCAGAGAGGCATGACGCGAAAGATTACACTACAGTGGTTTCAGGGTTCGTTATTAGTGATATGTTCAGAATCAGAAAACACGAAGACCCCCAGAGGAAATTGCTTAAAGGAGGAGCGTCATGATTGAATATTCATGAAAAAAAAGATTTAACTATCATCCTGTCTTAAAAAATAAATGTCCCTTGTTTTAAGCCACTGCCACCCCCTCCCTCCAGCACGATAACCCACCCCACCCCCCATTTTTTCAGTTCATTGCTTACTTTGCTGACTTCCGACTCACTGCCCGCATTAAAACACATTGTGACTGGTTAGAGACTTATTTGCATATGCCTTGTTATTGCAATATTGCACAATATTGCAATAACAATGACCAAACAATATATTTTGCGGCCCTAGGTGAATCACAGAATGTCTGTTTCTCTTTGAATGAGTTTTTTGTAGACACTTTTTGTGTTCACTCACTGACACAGAAAAGCTCCGCAACAGGTTGCCTGGCATGAAACTATGTGCCTCGCATTCAAGCCTCACTGTCAGTCACTGTCAATGACCTCAGCCATGATTCTTCTTTAACTACATTACTCAACCAAACCTGCAACCATTTTCACTTCCATTTGCTGTGCTTGTGAGTTTCTGATTTCAGTCTCATTTTCAACCTGTACAGTGCATGATTTCTTAAAACATAAAACGAAAACGGGCTTCATAATACCAAACATTTCACTTTCTTTGATGCTCTCATCATTTTCCTCAACGTTGTCCGGCACTGTATGGCACAATGTTGCCTAAAAGCAGTGGCAAATCATGACTACTAGAGGTAAGCCTTCATGAAAATGGGCCAGTTTCTACAATAAGGCTCATTTTTGCTAGTGTCCCTTTGGAGTTTCTAATATTATGTTACTGCAATGCTAACACTGGTGCATTTGAATCTCATTCATTTCTCATGACTTAGTCCCACCCTTTTTAAATCAAAATCTGAATAGTTGATTCTTTTGTAGTTTCCTAATTAAGTTAGAAGTTAATGTCATTTATAGAGACTGTCGTGGCTGTAGATGCCTAGAACTTCTATAATGACTAGACTTTCCATCTGTCTAAAAGGGAAAAAAGGTTTGAATAACATACTGTTTATTCAGTGCAATATACTTTTGTCAAATTTTATGGATGACAGGATGTCATACAGCTCCAGACTTTACTTAGGAAAGCCTGTTTAAGAATATTTAACAATGAATTAGATATGCAGTCTGCACGGAGCTAACTGGTGGAGTATACGCTTCTATTGCTTTTAAGCTACATTAGCCTACAGTCAAAACGAAGGAAGCAAACTTCGGATGCCAAACATACCTCTCATGATGAATAACATTGGAAAAAAGAAGGAAATTGTGTCAAACATTTTTGCCAAATCATTATGGTAAAGTTAATTTTTCTTGAGAAATTTATGAAGAAATATTCCATGGTGGTACAGTGTGTAGCGCTGTTGCCTCACACCTTCGGTGTTGGGGGTTTGAACCCAAGTCCTGGTTTTGTAATGCCTGTTATGTTTCAAGGAATACATTTCTTCTTTCTTCAATCATTTGTTAGCCTTAGACTTGTTCGCCTTAAAGTTAAGATTGCTTTTTAGCTTCTCCTGTTTCATCCATTTTGAACACGCTTACCTATACATATATATATTCCAGCTTGCATGGTAAGACCCTCACAGCTGGTTCAGAATGCAGCTGCTCGGCTGGTTTTTAACCAACCCAAAAGGTCGCATGTCACCCCCTTGACAATTGACCTACACTGGCTACCCCTCGCTGCCCACATTAAGTCATTAGCTCTTGCCTACAGAGTGACATCTGGCTCTGCACCCAGCTACCTTAATCCCATTATTCAGTCTTATGTTCCCACTCGCTCCCTCCGCTTCTCCAAGGAACATCATCTGGCTCTGCCATCCCTACACACAAGGTAAACCCAGTCCAGATTCTTTTGTGGGTCCCGCTTGTAAAATGAGCTGCCTAAGCTGACCAGAGCAGTTGAATCTCTCTCTATCTTCAAAAACCTCCTGAAGTCTCATCTGTTCAGAGAGCATCTCATCTCCTAATGCATTATCTTCTTGCATTACTTTTACATAAAGATTTAGCACTTAATACTCTACTCTAGTTCTCACACTGTCCTGAAACTTGAATGTGTCCTTATATTGTTACTTTGGATAAAATCACTTTGTAATGTAATATAATGTAAAAGTATATTACTTATGTATAATTGCGCATTACATGATATCTGGTTATGCTGGTGAACTTAAACACCCTGGGAGATAAGAATAAGACTTTGTCTCAGTGGTAATATAAAGGAAAAAGGCCTCTGTGCCACTGCAGAGCCCCAGAAGTGCTCTGGAAAACCCAAGAGAGACACACAACCACATGCACAAACACATGTTTTCCAGAGACAGTGGATATCATTAGTGGATGTCACCCCGGGTTTCGCCTGGCGTCCTTACCCTGAAACACACATTACAGCGAGTCTCACCCTGAAACACACATTACTGCAGGATCACTCACACCACTAGAAGCTATATGTGTATTCATAAAAAACAAAAAAAATGAAGAGAAATGCTTAATGCTTCATCACGCTCATTATCAGCAGTATTATAAATATCAAAACTGTGAATTTTTTTTTTGACATTTATAGGACATAAAAATAAGCCAAGAAATTAGGTTGAATGTGTGGGTTCTAACCGTTGAATAGAATGATTAAATGTTTAGTTAAAGTGCATTTAAATAGTAAATGGCAAACAAACAATATTAACTGTAACTCCTGTGGGTTAATTGTGCTGTGTTTAGCCTGTTTGCCCTGATTGACAGCTCTGGAGGGGTCTAATTGCATTACTCAATCCAGCAGTGGCCACACCTCTTTTACCTGAGGGGCTGATTTGTCACGATGCATTATGGGAAGTATTGCCTAATGAGGTGCATGGCGATCGTGACTCTCAGACTCCATCCCCCGGCGACCAGATGCTCCAGGGAAGTATCATTAATGATTGGTCCTTTGAGATGGAAGTGGAATCTCATTGGTCAGATTGTAGTTCTCGTGGTTTAGTGTGGGTAAAGCGTTGCCCCTCCCTTGGTTAGACACAGAAAACTGCAAAAGGGAGTTTGTTGCCTGCCAGAAAGTTTGTTATCACTGTTGAACAAAACCTTTGTTTATTTTTTGATATCATTTGAAAATACCCAATTCCAAATATCAGCTTTCTCTCAAAATCTTCAAAAATCAAAATTAAAAAATTTCATAACAAACAGCCAAAAAAAGAAAGGATGATTAGATTGCCTAAAATAACATTAGTACTTACATTCAAAGTTGTGAAAGCCCATTTTAAAAATGCATTTATATATATATATATATATATATATATATATATATTAGGGCTGGGCATGTTAATGCATTATTGCGTTAAT
>JBBJLS010000001.1:12258053-12276117 GCA_037577275.1 Bryconaethiops microstoma
AATACTTTTCTGTGAGAAATACTTGATTTTCTGGAAAAATTTCAGGGGTGCCAACAATTTTGGCCATGACTGTATGTTGGGAAAACGTACACCTGAATATATTGTGCAAAATAAACAGAATGTATACTGTGTAATCACAATCGTATTTATATGCGTGATAAAGTGCAGGGTGCAATATTTTGATGATTAGGGCACATAAACAGATGGGTATAGATATGGAATATGAGCGATTGGGAAGACGTCCGGTTGTAGCCGCGCCAACCTCAATTAATCGCACCACATGACTTTAACCCGGTCTGGTGTTCTGTTGAAACATGCTACTCATCGAGATGTGCTACTGGGCCCTTCTGCGCATGTGCAGTGCCACGGTCCTGGGATTCAATACCTCAGGACTCTGGCAGCCGTATAAACTTCAAGGAAGCATTTTTCCACAGAGTAGAATGAATCAGAACATCCTGCTTCACTTTAGCATTTCTCAGTGTTAGAACCTAACTGTATAAACTGTATAAGCTACAGGGTAGCATTTTTCAACAAGGCAGCGTAAATTGACAGTCTCTGCTGTCTTAAACGGCACCTTATAGATGGACTTAGTTCTATCATTGTTCTTGCTGAAGCATTTTTGATTTTTTTTTTTCCCCTCTGCATATTAGGTCATATTTTTTATTGCTGTGACTGTTGCTGCACATGAACAGTTATTAAATAAAAGAGATGCTGAAAGTCTGTAACATTTATTATTAATTCACTCATTCATTTGAATTTTTAAATATTTTACAATAAAAATGTGTGGGATTAATTTAGATTAATTAATCAGAGAGCTTGTAATTAATTAGATCAAATTTTTGTAAACGCATGACACCGTTTATATATATAGATTTTTTTTTTAATTTTTAAAAAAAAATATCTTAATATGTAAAGTTCATCAAATAAACAGCATGCAGTTTATTTGATGAAACAGCATGCAGTCATTTGACAAGTCATAACTGTTAAATACAACTATGTCTATAAATATGGACAAAAGTACACAAAAACAGGGGCAGTGCCAGCAACAGTAGCCACCTCGTTGGCACTTCTGCCAGTTTTTAGAAGTAATTCGATTTTTAGCCGACCCTTCACTTTAAGAGGACATGACAGAGGTTTTAGCTACATTTCAATTAGCGCAATGAATAATCTGTTAAATGCGGGAACAGATAGTAGACTGTTTAACATGATGAATGGTTTGTATATATGAATATTGGATCTGGTTTAATATGCGAATATTTGCTAGACACCTGCTCATTAATCTGCCTGTCTGATGTGCAGTATGATCAAGCATCACCATCAATTTCTTTACTGCCAATAGTGGGAGAGAAAGGGAATGAGAGAGAGAGAGAGAGAGAGAGAGAGAGAGAGAGACTCCTAATAATTGGGCAGCGTTCAGCTGCTTCATGTGACATTTAGAATCTGTCAGGCTACAGGATGAATGAATACACACACGCTCTAAAATGACCTCTTTGTACACACACACATGCACACTCCTGACTTCTTCTAACAAATTTGCACTGTTCATCATTTAAAGGCTCGTTCTTTCTCATTTTCTGTATTCTATATCGTCTGATGTTGAACGTAGTGAGTGTTATGGTATGTATAGATAAATCTTGGGACAGATGTAGTAAAGCCATTGGTGAGCATCTATGGTTGACTGATGCAGAATAACAGCAAAGCAAGAAGACGACACTCTCAGGAGGGCTCACAGTGAATAGCCTCATTTCCCAGTACCAGCCCAAGCAGCAATGTTTTAGAAAGGGTTTTTATCTACATTTAAAAAATAAATAATTTTATCATATTAAAAATGTAATGACATGTGTTCCAGCAGTGCTTGCTTGTGGAATTTGTGTGTTTTTATTCACCAAATATAGCAATTTATTTTTACCCAGTTATTTTCTAATTCTTTTTTTTTTTATCCCTTAGAAATAAACAAGGTGTTTGTTACTGTGCCTTCAAGGCTGATCTATGTAAATGACCTCTGTTCCTACTGGCTGTAATGTTCGGTTCTGTACTGTTTCTAAAAATAAGACCATTCTCTTAACCATGCAACAGTATGCGTCCATGTTCAAACATTTGAGAGTCCTCAGACGGCTTCAGGTGCTTGTTTGAGTTGTACATTAGAATAACAGGGGTGTAGAAATAAATACATGTATCCAGAAGTATTGTTATGTTACAGTACGAGTACTATTTAAATTAAAATGTTTGCATTGTAGAAATACTAGTAATAGTTACCCTAACATTGAAGTCAGTGCTTGGTCCTTACGAGTACAGTAATAACTGTGTGTCTGTGTGAGTGTATGGACATTGATGTTGATTTCAGGTCTTCATTTGTTTGCAGAAAGAGGGAAGAGGAGCGCCGGCGTGAGGCCGAACAACAGCTCTCATCGTCCGGAGCAGAACTGCAAGAACAGAGGCCACTGGTGCAAGTGAGAGGCAGCGGGCCTACTCTGACAGAGACAGAGCACATCGAGGTCACAAACCTGGTGTCCCCTAAAGGTCACAAACCTAGAAAACTAGCTAAAGCACATCACAACCAGAGCAGGACCGATAAAAAGCCCAAACATCCAGGTATGTGGTTTGCACATACTGCCCATACATTGTTTTTGACTACTTTTATTTAAATCCAAAGATTCAATAAACCCCTCAGGTTGCACATAAATGTAATATTTAACAATGTGCTTGTCCTGTGCAATTTTACTGGTTTCAAATACTACTACTACTACTAGTAATATAATTTAACCTGATATAATAATGCATAGGAATTCATAGGAATTTACATAAGAGTAATTTTTGCAGCTGTACTTTAAAAACTACAAGGGGGTTAGTTGTCAAGCAAAATGTTTCTCTTTGTTTACAGCAGGGGTGTCAAATCTTATGCACAAAATGCTGCTTGCGCTGCAGGTTTTCGTTCCAAGAAGCAGGAGCTCACTTGATCTTGTCTGAAGACGGAGGAAAATGGAATCAGGTGCGCTCCTGATTGGTTGGAACAAAAACCTGAAAACCTGCAGCCAGTCCGGCTTTGTGTTGACGCCTCTGGTTTACAGTAGCCTGACCACTTTCTTTTCCTTTCCCATTGCACCAAAACATGACTGAAAAACAGCAGAAAAACTTAATCAAGTGGCAGTATTCCTTACTAAACTTCCTCGGCCCACACTCACGGCCTCCAGATCTCTAGACTGTCACGAGATCACATCTGGCCCCATGAGACGACGGCTACATTTACATTACAAGCCTGTAGCACAGACCTTATTTGAAAAGATTTTGTGTGTGCACACAGCTCTGTAAAGCTTAAGTCTGTGTCACACTAAGTATACGCAATACTCTGAGTAATCAATTCAATGCATGTAAATCAATTCAATGCATGTAAAACATATAAGTTACTTGAAAACTACTACATGAATTACTCAATTATCAGAATTGTTTGTAACTTCTTGCCACAGTCCCTGCTTACGGGTAAGTGTTCTTGGGACAGTCCTCAAATTAGTGTAAATAGATAATAACAGCATATTATTTAACATTTGTTTTGAAAATGCTTGAACGTCACTGGTCACCAAAGCCACAGGATCAGTGGTGAGCAGGCAGTATTTGGCATTATCTGAGTGGTGGATCATTTTTAGCACAGCAGTACCATTCACATGATAGTGGAATGTCTGTTTGTGTTCAGTTTCTGTCCACAGAGTGTTCTGTGGACAGAGTGTCCTGTGAACAGAAACTGATCATTAGCTTGTGTCTAATAAACTGGGCAGTAAGGGGAAACAGTGTGCAACACACACACAAACATGCCACTACTATGTCAGTGTGTGTGTTATCCAAACTGTGCAACACACACACACACACACACACACACACACACTAACATGCCACTTCTATGTCAGTGTCAGTGCAGTGAGCAGAATGATCCACCACCCCGATTTTACCTGCTCACTGGTGGTCCTCTCAGGGTCCTGACCACTGATTAATAGGGTAAAACTACAGTCTGTAGTTGTCAAATACAAAGTGCATGTACTAGGTCAGTGGAGCTAATAGAATGAACAGCGATTGTAGATATAAAGTATGTCCACTTAATGATGTGTATGTAGGTGTTAGGTACATGCTCTTGCATATTAAGACCACTTTCTTTCAGAGCAAAGGAGGGAAATACTGGACACCTCTCACCCCCCAGTGACCGTTACCCCACCAATCAGCTCTCTGGGTGTCAAGCACAGGTCAGATACAATGACAGGGGTGTGTGAGTCTGAAGGGTGTGTAACCCGTCCGGAGCGCCATTCTCCTGCTGGTTCCAGCAGGCCAGGTAGTGCCAGACAGGCAAACATGGGGTCCCATCCTGCACCTGGATCCACAGAGACCACTGCGGCACTCAGAAATGCAACCCACACAAGGCCTAGAACTTCAGGGAGCACTTCATCAGCAGCCCGTTCCAAAGCCCCTCAGACTGCGTCCTCAGAAACTCATTCCAAACCAGTATCCAGAAGGAGCTGTCCAGCTGGAGCTGCCCAGATAGCCAGCAGCTCTGGGTCCATGGAGAAGCCATCCAGATCCAAGAAAGAGAAAGACAGAAGGACTGAGAAAGAGGCTGAGAAGGTCAGTGTGACTGAGAGAGAGGGGGAAAGAGCTGCAGAAAGGGAGAGAAACAAAGGCACATGGCCCGAAACAGAGAAAGGGAGACGAAGAGAGAGTGAGAAAGCAAAAGCGGTGGAAAAGGAGAAGGAGCACAGGAGAAGTCATCTCCACAGAAAGAACCAAGCGGCTAGGACAATACAGACTGCATGGAGGAGGTACGTTTTATCTTTAACTGTAAAGATCTGTGGTCTGTAAACTTAGAAAGGAAAAACAGTCCAGAAAAAAATGAAATCTACACACAGGAATTCTCCGATGGCCCAAGATGTGGCCAAGACGTGTTTGGTGTGCGAAGTTTGTTTTGTTTGGAGTTACGAGAGTAATGCAGATAACAAGGAATAAAAGTATGTTACCCAAAAATGTACGGCTGTTAGGGAATCTCAAATTAATTAGCTAATGGGGTTTTTAAGCACGTAGTTGGAAAGACTCAAGTCATGAATTTAATGACTTGAGACTCAATTTGACAAAATAAAAAAATATAGGACTTTTGCCATAAAAAGACTCGAGATCCATGGTGTAAGAAACATGAAGAAGCGTCTATATTGTCTATATGATTACAGACTACACTTATCTGTACTGACTCAGGACTGGATCTGTGACATGCTTTTATTGACTTGGGACTAAACTTGAGATTTGCCTGCATTGACTCAGAACTCGACTTTAGCCTTGCCTTTATTGACTTGGGACTAGACTTGAAAGTTGCTTGTACTGACTCTGGACTTGATTTAGTCTTACCTCTATTGACTTGAGGCTTGAGGATGGTTAGCCTCTTTAACTCCAAAGCAAGAGAACTTCAGACTGGCTGACTGACTGCAGTCAGGGAAAATTAGATAGTTCATGGAACTATTCCTTTAATGAAAGTTTGATGGTAGTCAAAGGATCCAAAAAAAACAATGTTAAAAAGAGGATTAAACAAAGATGACAGTATACTTTAATGTTTGTGGTCATATGTTGCCCACATGTGCCCTCTGTAACTGTGGTGTGGCACCATGCCCACCTACAAATCAGCACCTTGGAGGGAGTTTCAGCCAGGTAGAAGTGTGTGTTTCTGAGTGTATATGTGCAGAGTAGAGTATGATTAAGAGTGGCTTAAAGTTCATTTTGTTGGTCTAAACTGTGCTTGCTGATGGCTTCACCAAAAGATCTTAAGAACACAGAAAAACACAGAATGTCGTGCTAATTTGTGTTTAATTAATGTCGAGTACTGTATTCCTGGGCCATATGCTGTTTTACTATTGTAACACTCATGGCTTTTGATTATGATTTTTCTTGCCATAAAAAACTCTAAGCAAAGCTCAACACAAAAATGTCAAACTAGCCAAATAAAATCAATAAAATAAATAAGGGCGTCCATAAACCCAAAACAGAATAAAATGGGACGGAGATAAATAAATGGATAATTCTAATTCGTAACTCTGGTCTCATTCGTTACCATCTACATAACTCATAAACGGAATGAGAGGGCTACAATCGTGACTTCTATAGTAACACAAGGCATGTGAGCAGCAGAGCTTCAGTTGACTATTAATACATTGTTGCCACCTACTGGATACATTTTGAACTGCAGTAACAAAACTGTTAAAAATATCCTTAAGGGTGATTTTAAAACGAATTATTGGAATACTCATTTAAAGATACCAGTGAATGTTCAAAGCATGTAAAATGTTTTAAATTCTATATAATATAAACATACTAGATGGCTTGATAAAAGATCCAGGTGTGTTTACAGAGTATTCGTAATTGTGGCCTGGATGGCAGAAGCTGCGGTCACAAAGATGTGGCAGGTGTTTCAGAAGAAGCAGTAAAGATATCAGTTAATTGTGGTTGAGTCATTGGTTGAAAGCACACATTCAATGGGCATGATGCTTACTGCAGCACGGAAGGAGAAGCAGAAGAGCAGATGTTCCACAGGTGGCTGACAATGTCAGTGCAGGATGTGATCAGACTTTGTCAGCAAGAAGAGTCCTTCCTGCACTTAATTTGATGCTTGTGAGGTTCAGGGTTTTTTTTTTTCAGGTCCTGCATTCAGAGACGCCTGAGGGAGGTCCTGTGTGCCGGTGTTAAACAGACCGAGCCTGCAGAGGTCACTGCCATTCTGATTCAGTGTTTATGGGACCAGCCAGTGCATACTGATCTCATTAACCAGAGGAGCGTTTCTGCACTGCAGTCGCCCCCTCTGAAGGCCACGGGGAAGAAGAGCTCTGTGCTGCAAAATATCTATGGTATGCTCTCATCTCAGTACTGAGCACAGTCGCACAGCTACACACACCTTTCAGAAGTTAAAAGAAGTCTGATTCTTCAAGTTTTCCCCAAAATGTATAAGTTCACGTTCAGTTCCTTGTTGTGTTATCAGGCCCTTATAATTCAGCCAGTATTTTTCTGCATACTCTGAAACTGGACACATCCTTATAAGCATGAGGACATTGGTGAAAAGAGAGCAGCAAAAAGAGAACTATGGCAAAAAAGATACACATTTCTTTAAATGTCCATCTTATAACCACAGCATTTTTGGTAAATATCTGCCAAAACATTTAACCAGTTCTCAGAATTTTGACTTTATACATCATAGTCAAAACACACTGAAGAACAACTCTTTTTGAACTTTTTGACATTGTGAGTGAGATTCTCAAGCTGTGCCAGTGCTCTAATATCCCCTAAATGCAAAGGAAAGAATGTACATATTCATGTTGCTTTGCTGTATTGTTGGTTAGGCAGTTGCCCCTGTGATCAGAAAGACATGGGTTCGAATCCCAGGACCTCTATTGGTACGCTGAGCAAGGTACCATCCCCACACACTGCTCCCCGGACGCTGTGTTCCTGGCTGCCCGCTGCTTCACTTGGTGAATGGGTTAAACGGGTTAAACACAAAGAAGAATTTCACACTGTTCGCCTTGTGTGCTGTGGTGTGTTCACGTATGACAAATAATCACGTTACACTTTATACTTTAAAGTAAAGTGGCCCATTATAGTCACACATGAACACACCACAGCACACAGGGTGAACAGCACTTAACCCATTTAACCCATTCACCAAGTGAAGCAGGGGCTTTATTTACATCTTAACTGTTTAATTCTGCAGAAATTTGACAGTGTTACAGGAATTTCCTTTTAATAAAAATCCCATATCCTACCCGGCGCTGAGTTTGTTCCTAAAGAGCACTTTTAGGATGATTTATAGGACTAATCATAGGACGCTAAACAAATACGGTCCAGGTGTTGCATTTTGATACAGCATTCCTCAATCTTATAATCTTAGACACTCACACACACACTTTCATATCAGTAGATAAGGCGGAGTTTCGACCTAGTTAACGCAACTGACCTTCACAGACATGAACAGGTGATGATGGCTGAGGAAGGTAGAGAGACATACACATATACACGCACGTGCACACACACACACACACACACTCTTTCTCTCCCCCTCTTCCCTGACAGTCGCTCTGCTTTGAAAAGTTCAACGCTGTCAGATGGAATGTCGAGCTGTCTCCTTGTGCACACACACCTCTCCAGTCTTGCACAGTTCTAACACTCAGTCAAATTGGACACACACACAGACACACACACACACACACACACAGACATATACAGACTCGTGCTGCCTGAATCAGAACTACTTCTGAGTTTCTCTTAGGTATCACAAGCATACAGGTGTGTGTTTGTGTTTTTACCTCAGCTCTGGACTTTCTCCCATACAGGTGGAGCCCAGGCCAAAAGGGGGCGTCCTCTCAGAACTGTGTCAGCCCACAACACACAGAGTCAGAGTCCGCTACTGCTGGACCTGTCACTCAAGACCAGCAAGCAGTGTGAGTGCAGACATGCTAAACAAGTGGAGGGAAATACTGTGTAGCAGTGATAGTGGTTCACTTAGCTAGACGTAAATGGCCTAAATGAATGTTTTTTTAGAATTAATTAATCGCGATTAAAAAATGTGATCGTTGCCCAGCATTAGACAAAACATCCACCTCTTACTGTGCAGATGTTATTGTGGCATGTAACAAGGATTTTTTTTAATCGGCAATGAACCTTAAAGTCTTGTGTGTTGTCTGTGTGTCTCTCCCTCAGTGAGCGGTGTGGAGTGTGTGCACTTACTGGACTCTTTGAGCCAAGCCAAGCAGTACTCCTATCATCTCCGGCCTCAGAGTGCCAGCAGCCAGAGCAGTCACAACAGAACCAAGGACTGATGACTCCATGCCAAATGCCTATCCACACACACGGCAGCGACCGGCCCACATACTCCAAACACATACACAGAGTGAACTGAGCAGCGTATTTACACACGTCACCCTCACCACAAACTGAATCTAGCAACTGACCTACATGCAAACATGAAAGCCAGAAAACAATCCTGAAAACTGCTTATTTATAATTTGGCTTTCAATTTTATAGTCAGGAAAAAGGTCCAGGGCTGGATGTTAAAAGACGGACCTCAAAGGTGCAGTGTCACTGAACACGCTTCACCAAAGGCACTGCTGCAAATTTGACAACTGTGACTTTTATGGGAATCTGTAATGACAGGTGTAGAAGAATGATACAATATATAAATATGCCCTTTTTCAGTGTGTACTCTCAGCATGACCGAACAGACATCCAGTTCTGATGAATTCAGGAACTTCTCTTTGTACGCAAAAGTAACTGATTTTGGTTACAGTAATGTAGACCAATTTTTAACCCAGTGCAGGTCCAGGATACTGGTAAAGAAACCACGGGTGGGGGTGGGGGGGGGCTAGACCTCAAAAAAACTTGGAAAGGAAAGAAGGGGATCCTGTCCTCCACTGGCCAGCAGCCAGTAGAATAAGTGAGCTATTCATGCAATCCCATATTCAGTGTTACTCTTCCCAGACCATCAGAGGGGTGGAATGTGGCCAGCGTCCGGATTTCTGCGTCAGTCCTCATTCTGTTGCCACTGACGACCATACATGTTCAAAAGTTAAGCCGGCAAACACCTCATGTTCATGAGATAACCTTTTGCGCTGTCATCGTCAGGTTATACACCTGTCATAGAGGTGACATACACCTGACATAACAGGACCACCTGCATGGGAGTACTCATTACACACCGCAGACTGGCTGTGCAGACAAGTAAAACCAGCTCCACTGGATGCCGTGTCTGTTTCTCATCCCACAGTCGGTGCTGGGCTAGTTTTTTTTCTTGTAAAGTTAATATTTAAAATCGTGTGCAGCCTTGTCTGTATTTTGGCTGCAGGTTCACAGAGAAAAAGTCTTTCATATGTTTAATTTATATCTTCAGTATTGATCTGCGCATATTGCTCACATTTTCATTCTGTTCCCTTATTTATTCGACATATGCTCCGTTTTTATAGTCCTTTTATTATCCGAGGAGAGGTACTGTTTTTTTTTACAGTGTTGCTTTTTCATATGGTATGGTATAGTTTTCAGCCTGACCTCTGCTGCGTCTATTTCAAACAGTCAATTGCCACCGACATCATTTTGACGGTAAAAGGACTGAAAACCTGTTGACTCAAACTTTCATGAAAGTAAATGGGCAGAAAGCTTTGATCGAAAAAACTCAAAGATTTAAACAGAAAACAAGATATTCTGGAGAAACAGTGTCTATATGGTTGGCAGGAGTCAATTTATTTAATAGTACTTAATCGGACAGTTGAAGTTTTCTAATTGCATTTTTTATTATATCCTACATTTTTCTAACTTTTCTCAGGTTTTAATTGGGGAAATTTAATAATAAAATCAGATAACACAGGTCTTGTTAACTGGCAGTCTAGCATACTGAGTTTGGAGAAAGAAAAAAAATTGGCAAAAAAAGGAGAAAATGATCAATCTCAAATCGCAATCGGAACACTGGACGGAAAAAAACACAATTACACATTTTTCCCAAAATCATTCAGCCCTATTAATAATATGTAAAGGCTTAAAACACAGAACAAAGCAGGCAGCTGCCTCAATACCCACACCATGACTTCTACAGTATGAAGGATAGAGAACTTGGAGAACTTGGTTAGAGTACTTGGAGAAGTTCTGGGCAGCTTCTGCAGAAGGTAGAAAGTCAGATCCTGAACGAAAGAGCTGAGAGAGGATTGGGGAAGAGAGAAAAAGTGGAGTGGTGGTAGTGGTGGGGCGCAAAAACCTCATCACAGATGAGCTTCAATGGACTTATTTAGAAAGTTAGGCTCGAAAGAGAAGGCTCTTCAGTCATGGTCCTCTTCCCAAACATATTTCAGAACTCCTTTTAGAGTTAATGGGGCTTCTGTTCTTTTTCTTAAACACAGGTAACTCATTGTCTGTGGTAATCAAACACTGGAGCATTTCTTGAAGATTTATGTGCCGTAATGGTGAAAAATCTACAGGCACATGTGCTGCATTTTAAGGTCTTCTTGTAAAGTTCTTAAGTTACGTGCCATAGTGAAAGATACCTCAAAGGATGAATAAGAAAAGAACTGTTGCCTGTGTTTCAGCTGGATGCTTCTGAGCAGGTCACCACTGAACGTCTGGTCCTTCACAACGTCTCCAACGGACCAAACAACATCCATCAACCTTGAAAGAGTTCTGAGGTTTTCATTTGTTCATAAAAAAAATCTCATCAGTAGACAGAAGCGTCCTCATTTTACACTCTGGAGACTTTTGATGATCACTGTTGGAGGATCTGGTCGTTAAACAGTTGATAAGTAAGTCATTAGCACGTCTCGTGTGTCTTACCTGGTATTACTGTCCCAATCTGTACCACTATACGCTTATTTTCTGCTAATAAAGGAAACAGGAACAACGTGCTTAAGTAATCATCACAACATGTTTATTTTTTCCCCGTATTGCAAAAGAAAGTGGAAAAGAGAAAAGAAAGGTAAAGAGAGTGAGAGGAAAAACTGCATCCCAGGGCGGCTCAGTAGATGTCCCTGGCCGCCATGCTGGCTCGGTGAGTGGAGACGGTCACACTGTAGCAGTACAGCAGGTCCGTCAGCCACTGCTCACGAGTCTCTCCACCGGAGAAACGCTGAGGAAATCAAGCAAACAAATATACAGCTCAGAACAGGCTTCGGAATCTGTAGACACCTCACATCTGAACTGATTTTGAGTCGATTAAGTTATTAGTCGTTCTGGAAAACATCCATATTTTGACTTGTAGCCTAACTCAGAATGTCACTGGATTATCCTTCATAACTGATGTACCATCTCCTGACCTGGTCCTCAGGGACCTGAAATGTTTATTATGGTTTTGGCCCTTTTACTTCATACACTTAAACTACAAATTAACTACCGGATTTTCTTTCCTCCGCCAGGCTGGACTGTGCCCAAGAATTTATCCTACTGTGTAAAAATCTTAAGTTTTTTTTTTTTTCTTTTTTCAGTAATGGAAATTAAAAAAAAACTTGTATAAAAATACCATTATGACACTTTGTGAATCGATTCAGATTCTTTTAAGAGAATCATGATACATGTAAGAATCAATTATTTTCCCCCCTCTAAGCTTTTAAGTGCAGAGTGGCAGCCTGTATGAAAATGTCCAATTCAACTACTAGCATTTTTTTCCCGGTCAAATTGCAATCTGTTGATTGCAAGTGAAAGCAAGATCTCATGGAAAGTACATATGCAATTTATTCTTCAATTTCTACCACACAATTTATTTCTTTATATACATACACATTTATATACATACACACACACACGTGTGTGTAATTATATATATATATATATATATACACATACACGCACACACACCCACACACATATACATACATACATATAAACATTTCATTTGAAAGGGAGTGTCCAAACATTTCCATATGAATGTACACCGTCATTTTACCGTCAGGTCCTGTATGATGGTCTGCAGCAGAGCACTGTTGGCGGCCATGTGGTTGCGGAGCTGTGTGTGCTGCAGGAGCAGCGAGAGGATCTGAGCCAGCAGGGGGAGCTCCGACTCACACAGGTCACACACACGCAACGACTGCAGCACCAGCCGCAGCAGCCGGGGCACCGTGCTCAGGGCCGCGAAACAGGCCTCCCACACCGCATCCCTGCGGACCACAACAAACCATTCGAACCAAGAAAAAGAAGAAAAGAAAAGAAAAGTGGCTGGACTTATAGGCCTAGCTAAAACAGCACTAGCTCGTTTTCAGGGAGAGCATTTCTGCACAGTCGGAATGAGTTCTGTTATTAAACCACTGAACTAAATGTTGGAGCCCCTCAGACGAGTGATAGCATGTTTTCAAGATTACACTACGAAAGTCCAGATCCTTTGAATAACTCCGCAATTAGCAGTTCTACGAAGATTTCGAGAGAGAAAACACTTTTATGCAAAAAAATTAATAAAAAAAAAAATCAAATGCACATGATTTTTTCCTCGGATGTACTCAGTAAGCCAAGAGAAGTGTTTGCTTTTATAGTTTCCACTGAAGCTCCCGAGGCTCATGTGGGATCTAACAGGTAATGGAAGCTTATACCCCACTAATCGGCATCCTTCAAATCTCACACCTAATTCATCATACACTTGCCTGTTGCGCAATCTCAAACTCGCTTATGCAGTCTTCGACAGTGTGGATTATTCCACTATCTATACAAATGGATGCAAGTACCGGCAGAAATTCATGGTACTTTCATCCATGGTTAATGTCTGTAGCTATGCAACATACCTTTATGCGTGTCATCTGCTAACTCTAGTCTAAAACTAAAGACTTGACTGACTATATATCATAAACAAGAATGAGGTGCTTGTGTAGGAATTTAACAGACACTGGCATGGAATGGTTCTCATACTCAGAGATGAAGATTTAAAAATATATTGCAATGCTCTCTTGATTTTCTTCCAGAGCTGTTCAGTTCAATATTTGCACCTATAAAAGATAAAACCTGCAAAGCTGAACATTTTTGCAGTGGTCAAAGGTAATTGTTGCCATTTTGTTAAAGAGTGAACAAGAGATTAGTTTTCTTTTAATTATTCAAGTTCTGTAAACACTGCATCATTTCTCTTATTTTGATGTTTTGTCATTTTCTTTAAAACGATGCTTTAAAGAACAATATTTTTATTTGGAAATTAGGCGAAATATTTTCAGCTGTTCTTAAAAACTCAATATTTGCATCTATAAAAGATCAAACCTGAGAAATTGAACATTTTTGCAGTGGTCTCATTTTTTTCCCAGCGCTGTATATACAAATCAATTTACAAAAGTTATATGTGGTGGTAAATTTTAGACATCAATTATGTCTTGACTAACTGATTGTGTTTGAGGTTGTAGCTGTCCTTGGACAGCTCAGCACATTTGGAGATGATCATGCTGAGTGTTGGGATCGTGAAATGAGAACCATCCTCCCGGCCTCGAGAGAGCAAGGCCAGGTACGCTGTTTTACATTTACATTTATGGCATTTAGCAGACGCTTTTATCCAAAGCGACTTCCATTCCATTCCCTAACTACAGGGGACAGTCTCCCTGGAGCAACTGGGGGTTAAGGGTCTTGCTCAGGAACCCAGTGGTGGTGCTGAAGGTAGGATTTGAACCCATGACCTCTTGATCCAGAGGCAAGTATACTACCCACTAGGCCACCACCCCTGTTTTGGACTTTCGGCCGTGGATGGCTACACCATTGCAGCAGCTCGAACTCCATGCAGGTCCGGGTTCGTTAATACTTAGAAAGCATGTCATCATGATGTGCCTGAATGGGTGAGGGTGGCAAACCTCTTGCGGGCACTCTGTTCCAACTGCAGCAGCAAACTCAGCATGCTCAGGCAGCAGTCAGACAGGAAGTGGAGGAGCGTGTCGCTTGGCAGAAAGTTGAGGTCTAGCAGGCGTGGAACACACCTCAGCACTGCGGCGCACACACAGTCTGGCACCACCACCAGCCCACACTGCAGATGAGCAGACGGACACCATCACTCCAAGAGTCAAAACAGACAGCATGTGGAACATTTGAGACATCGTTTGATGTCATTACCGACCAGTCATTCACACGTTTACTCACTAGGTTCTTGGCAATGGCGTTCTGGAGTATTTCAAAGCACTGGGCTCGTGAGCCCAAAGTTTCCAAGCAGTGACAGACCTCCTGTAGAAAGACAGAGAGAAGACGTTACATAGATAAACCCATTCACGCCCAACAACAAGACTTATGATACCGAAATCTCTGAAGTTTGATTGATGTTGCTGCAAATATCAAAATATCACCCCAAAATAAGAGACCACTGCAGTTTATTTTTAGACTGCCCCCTGTAGTTAAGGAATGGAAGTCGCTTTGGATAAAAGCGTCTGGTAAATGTAAATCAGCATCTCTGAGTACGATAATCATTCCATGCTAGTGTCTGTTCAATTCCTACACAAGCACCTCAGTCTGCTTTATGAGGTACTGATTACTGATCACCTGAATCACATCTTATTTCATGAGGAAAAGTATAAAAACACTGCTGTAATCGACACTCTCCTTTTACAATGTGACCAATTGGATGGAAAAACACTACTAGAAGTTTGTCAAAGTAAATTATTGCCCTTTTGTTTAAGAGTGAACAGGAGATTTGTTTTCTTTGAATATTCAAGTTCTGTAAACACTGCATCATTTCTCTTATTTTGATGTTTTGTCATTTAAAATTGTGCTTTAAAGAACAATATTTTTATTCGGAAATAAGGAGAAACTAAGGAAAAAAAACTAAGCAAAAGCTGTTCAGCTCAATACTTGCACCTATAAAAGATAAAACCTGAAAAAATGAACATTTTTGCAGTGGTCTCATTTTTTTCCGGAGCTGTATCTACAAATGCATTTACGAAAGCTATTTAAAGCAGTTATGTTAAGAACATTCTCCCGTAAAATGAACATTTCAGACGTATAAATATGATGAAATGCAACATTTAAGTACCCTAAAGGAAATGTTCTACCTTTAGATGACAATTCAATTCAATAAGACAATATGGTGTACACATGCATCCCATTATTCAGGAGCTACATCAGCCTCATTGCATCTATGCAGCCCAAGACAAAAAACAGAACTGAAAGTATGTACTGAATGTATGTCCATCTAGGAATTGGCACAGAAACCTCTGACTGAAGAAAAGACTTCAGGAACAAAAGGCTACCTAAACCCCCCCCACCCCCCTCGTCCACAGACACAGGTTTAAGGGGTTAACTGGTCACTGATACGCCTTTGTCGCAATTGAACTTGACAAAGGACAGATTAGCGACGGCCCGTCGTGCTTTCAACTGATATCTCATGAGCACAAACAATAAATAAGTGTGTGTGTGTGTGTGTGTAAAATCAAATCGTGCTAATAGCATTAGGGAGGATTGGATTAAACAGATGAAGGCAGATCCGAATGTCATTCAGAGCGGGTTATTATCACACATTAATCAAACTAACCATGTTAACACACATTACACACACTTTAGATTAGATACGCCTGATTGGCAATAAAGCAGTGGACCCCCAGCAGTGCACACACACAGACACACACACAGACACACACCCAGACACACACACACACGCTTTTTTTAAAACTTAATTAAACCCTAATTACTCAGTTTAAAATGTGAAAAACAGTGTAAAGCAATGATTTCTTTACGTGTTCCTTTACCCCATTAAACTGAGGGTGTTTTTACACCTCAAAAGTGTCAAATTATTAAGAAATAATTTAAAAATGCGTGTATATTTAATATTTAAATTTCAGCAAATTTGTGTTTATTTGGTCATTGAGGTTTGATATCTAAAAAAAATTAATTAAAAAAACACTTATTGCTTTCTGTCTCCGTGGCTTGATTTTTCTATTCATAAATGATTGTAAAACCAACTGCTTCTGTTACCAGCGATAACAGAAGCAGTTGCTTTTGTAAGTAGAAGAGGAGATATTTTATAATGATTTGAATTTGATGTGTTATTGTGTGCAGGCAAAATTTTTTTTTTTAAATTAAAAATATTTGCAAAACCATTGATACAGAATGTAAATCAAAGAGAAAAATGTAATTAATTACATAACTCACTTTCTGATTAAATTACAGACTAATTACCCTTAAATAGTACAACAGTACTGCAGTAATATCTCTACATTTATCAGAGATTAATAAACAAAACATTTTTAAAGGGTTAATTTCATTTTAATTCTACATTTAATGAACCCAACAGCCTAAATAAATTTAGTTTAATGTTTTGAAGTGTTAAGGCTTCATTACGTAACGGAGCCTTTCGGAAGGGCACTGGGTTTGGAAATAAATGCTCATATTGTTGAGACGTTAAAACAAAATCTCCATTCACTGAAATGGCTGTGAACACACGGGTTAAACACAAAAGAGTCTAAAGGTTTAACAACATTTTACGACTTTTTTGGATTTTGGAAGTTGCCATTATTGCTGTTTCTCACTTTTACCTGTAACAGAGAAATTTAATTGAAACTGCAAAATCAACTGATACCACAATTATTTATGCTATATATTTGTCCCCTTGTACACATAAAAACAGTCAAATTAGAATATAAATAAATTCAATACATTATTTATTTAATTATGTATTCATGTTACTGCATTTAAAAAATCTCCAGACTTGCAAAGGTTAAACAAGACAAAACATTTAAAATGTATATTTAAAATTACCATTTGATGTTTAGATAATTATGCAATTAATGACAACTATGTAATTATGTAGCAGCATTTAAATGTCCATGACAGACAACTCTTTACTGGTGGTCAGAATATATATGACATATATAAGCCTTTAATGACAATTGATATAACTTACATAAACATTTACAGGAACTCAAGGCTGCTTTGTCCATTTTTTATGCAATTTCTCCTCAGAAACTGTTTTGACTGTTGATGGATGTGAAGTGAAGTGACCATCTGTCATACGTGAACACATCACACCACAGCACACAGAGTGAACCGCACGAAATTCTTCCTCTGCAACCCATTTAACCTATTAAACCCATTCACCAAGTGAAACAACGGGCAGCAAGGGAACCTCAGTGGTGCCACTAGAGGTCCTGGGATTCAAACCCACAACCTTCTGATTGCAGGAGCAACTCCCTAACCACTAGATCACCAGTTGTTAAAGGCCTATGTAGTTTTCATTTAGCCTTACAGATACTTCAATAAAGTGCTACTGCAGCTTCCTGAAAAGTTTGGCCAACATTTTGGTGCAGTGAAGCTATTTCTCAGGAACAGATAAAAAAAATAAAAAGTCTGCACTAGACAGTGGGGTGTGTGTGTGTGTAGGATCACACTCTTTTCCTCATTAAGACCCATTATTCTACATCAGTCTCACCTGTTGGCATCAACTCCCCCGTCACCCCTCATTACCATATCCACGCCAATGCCAGCTGCACACACATGCTGATTGACTCGGACACAGAAATGAAAGTCTGGGCGTAATTGTACAGAGGAATTAGCGAGCTGTGTGTGTATGTATGAGTGTGTGTGTGTGTGTGTGTGTGTGTGTGTGTGTGTGTGTGTGTGTGTGTGTGCGTGCGAGCGAGAGAGAGAG
>JBBJLS010000001.1:12302131-12337936 GCA_037577275.1 Bryconaethiops microstoma
ATGTCATTTCCTCACAGGGCATTTTTGTGTATGTATACATTGTGCTTTACTGTACCGTATTCTCAGACACACATACACTTGCAATCGTGTTGAGTTACTGAGATACAAAGTGCTATTTACTTTTAGCCGGACTCCATCTGTGAAAATACACTTGGTTGGGCGGTCCTGCAGCCATGAGAGTGTGAGAATGGTTCTAGTGCATGAACACACCCCAACGCACACCCTCTGCATAAACACATGAACTCAGCCGTAACACACAGTGGGACGCAGCTGGGTCACTGGCTGCACCCCTACCTTTGTGTCCTCGTCCACCCTCATAACACAAACCCCGTAACACCCACAAGACGAAGCCAAGCCAAGTCACGCTCACCTCAGGCAACTGGCTGTTAATATTGTTAAGCAATTTATCCAAACTGTGCAATTTAGTCAAATTGGAACAATTTTTAAAATTTATTTATTTATTTATTTGCATATTTTCACAGTCTTTGAAGCAAGTCTCTGCTGCCATCTCTTGGTAATACTAAGAGTTACTAAGAATTACACTTACTTTCAGTGTAAACCTGCCAAAGCCTAGCATTGTGCAGAATTAGCTTTTGAGTGTGTACTTTATTACGCACAATATAGAACTTCAAAAAACTAAAGGAATAGATATATATTATTAGTAATGCCTTTATTACTTATGTTATTATTATTACCATCATATTACTATGTTTCATAATGTGCATCATCCTCACTACGATTATTAATATCAACATATTCATATTATTAAAAATAAAACTACAAATATCTATGTGTATATGTTAATGCTTGGGACCTTCTTTATACACTTCTATGGCTAAGGAATAATGATCCAGTTTGCACTGTTTTACATGTAGTTATTGAATAGCAAGCCTCAGGGTGTAACAAGCTTGGGATTTTAAAGTGCCAGCCATTACTTAAAGCTGAAAACCAAAGCCAAACACCCTTTAGACTTTCTAATTTGGATGATGTTCTGACTTTAATCACAGTAATTAATATTAACAATTGTTTACTCTATAGATATGTTTTTCAATTCTTCTAGAATATTCTTCCAGCCTTTTTCTCCAAGCCTTTCAGTTTAAGCATCACTTCAAATTCTGGTCATTTCAAATGATCAAAATTCAATGAATACAATTGAATGAAAAACAAACGTTAGAGTGTATGTGCTCTGTAACCTGATATTTATATATAGTATACTTATGCATGTATACTTATATTCAGAATATCTGTTTTAAAAAAGTGAGGTTGTTTAAAAATGACAGCTGTTTATCGTAAGTTTTGATAAATAATTAATTCTGGTCCAGTCCCTGCCCCTCATCTTTAAAACGTTTATTGTGAGGGTAGATACAACACACTAATATAGACCTCTTGACTTTAAGAGGAATCAGAGTGTCTTCAGTCATGCATAAGTGTGCATGATGCAGCCTTCACCGCTTTCCCAGTGACAGAGCTAAATGCATTGTCCAGCAACATGAGCTAACTTTAGCATTTTCCGTTCCCATAAATAAAATGCTGCCACCCGTCACACATACTCTCCCTCTTTGCATTCTCCAAAAGACACTTTCCCCGCTCTGGTCATACCAGACATGAATACCACACACACTTTCACACCTCAGCACTCCAGTCAGAGCTATGTAACATTAACTTTATTCACTACATTGTTTTGATACTCTCAATTGTTTGATACCCCTAAATCCACTAGTGACGTGACAGCAATTAATTGTTTCTTATGCCTTCATACTCCATGTATCTCTGAACAAACACCTGTATGATGTTTCCAGCATCTGTATGCTCAGCTAGGCTCACCTGAGTTTGTTTTAGATGCGATTTTAAGTGTTGGCTCCTCTTACCTTTTATCAAAACTCTGTTGTGGTCACACAGGACAGGATGGACAGTGAAAGTTCCTGGAATTTTTCACGTTCAGAGTTTCCCTCCCTTTGCTTGTTCCTGGTGTTGTCTTTCACTGTTTTATAGTCTCTCACTGGGAATCTCCACTCCAATTGGTGGACGTGATCACTCTGACATCATTTCTGCAGGCTTTCCACTGCTCACCCTGAAGCCTCTCTCTCTCTGACACTCTCATCAGTGATGCTATTAACTACTAATGGCAACCCAAGGGAACAGCTGGACCAGCTTTGTGTGTGTGTGTGTGCGCATATGTGTGTTCATGTGTCTAGTCTAAGTTTGACATACAGTAACTCACAAAGTGATGTACAATGTACAATGACAACCTGCATATGTTCGTTGTGTGGGCGTGGGGGGTGGGGGTGGTTCTTTGTGGGGGAACAAATTTCCCCTTAATAATGGAAAATCTAGAAGTGGGGACTTAATGCTGGTCCTCACAGCAAAGCATGCTTTTTTGCGTCAACTCTTGACATTTTATGGAAAAACAGCAAGGCTGCCTTTTGGTTACTGAATTTTAAGGTTAGGCTTAGGTTTGGGTGTAAATGTAGTATTACTGAGATACAGGATTACACATCAATGGAATGTCCTCAGAAATGTAGCAATACCAAACTGTGTGTATCTGCTGATTTGTTTCTGTCTGTACAGAGTGTAGGTGGTTTATCTCTCGCATTCTGCTGAATCAGATCACACATCTATAAACTATCCTTTGCTGAATGTGGCCTAGCAATGTAAGCTCAGAAATAAAAGCTGTGTGTGTGTGTGTGTGTGTAGGTGAGAGAGAGAGAAAGAGAGCGAGAGAGAGAGATGTGTTAAGATGACTGTAAACATCTGACCTGTTTCTTTCTTATAATTTATTATCCATAACTCTTCTTAAACTCTTCACTTTCTCTCTTTCAAATATATATATCTACTTTCTATAAAAAATTCAAATTCCAGCCCATCCCAGGTAAATGATGCATTCACAGGAGGCACTTGTGATACTTTATTTCAGGAGTCTTGGCAGAAAAATCAGGCAAAGAAGATGCTGAGCACAGCATAGATTTTAATAAACGGCTAAACAGAAACAGTGCCAGAACAAAGTGCTGGAAACAGCACTGCTTTAATTAAACAGTTAAACAGAAACAGTTCCAGAAGCCTCTTTGAAGCCCAGCAAACAGCAGCTTTAGGGGTTTAAGTCTACCTGGTCAGTGTCTTTGATGCTGAGGAGGGACTGCTAGTCTTACTACTTCAGTCTACTGTTTAAGAAGACATACACAAAAACAACACACCATGCTAGCAAGTCGGCATGTTTGAGAACAAATGCTAGATTCCACTTCAGGCTGGGAATAAGTAGGGGAAAAGATAAATGCAGTACAGGTGTAGATAATCAGGTGAGTAGGAGAAACCAAAATGAGGGGGCAAACAGGGAAGAGAGAAGTGCCAGGCTCCAGCGACCTGGATGGCTGGGGGCTTGGCACACGTGGTCATGACAGATATAGATTCATATAATATGATGCAATATGATATATGATAGGGGGTATGCGTTGAAGTGATTTTAGCATGATGCAAAACTGTTAAACAAATAAGCAGAACACAAAATGACAAAATACACCACTCTTCATTTAATTACTTAAAATTTTGAAAGTACTGTTAGTAATAAACTATTCTGCTGAACAGTGCTGTTCATTAACATTAGCAGTGGTTGCCAAGGAGCCAAGCTACATTCCCTCCTAAAACCTAGGATATTATCTGGATATTTTTACCAGTAATTTTCAGTAACAACTGTCAAATGATATTCGACTGGAATGGATTCCTGGGTATTTTTCAGTCAAATTACTACATCATCTCTATTTAGATTTTGGCTTTGGTATAAGTTTACACAATCCCTTCTCATTAAATTACCGTTAGATTACCAGGTAAAAGTGCAGGCATGAAAGGGTGGGAAAGGGATGCTTTTAGTGCAACAGAACGGATGCTTGGGTTCGAAAGGATAGTGAAATGGTTTTGTGTGTGTGTGTGTGTGTGTGTGTGTGTGTGTGTGTGTGTGTGTGTGTGTGTGTGTGGATCAATAAGGGCCTCCCCAGCAGCCTGCCTATATTTATTCCATGTCTCCACTATATTTAACTCTGAAGAGAGAGTGATGGCCAGCAACAGCTCTCTTTCCCCTTTCTCCAGCCCCAGGCCTTTCCATCCTGAGGAGAACCCCACAGATTTAATGGCTGTTTTTAATGGACTGCATGTGTGTGTGTGTGTGTGTGTGTGTGTGTGTGTGTGTGTGTGTGTGTGTGTGTGTGTGTGCCAGGTGCGCTGTATTTTTAGATGCAGGACTAGGTGAGTATGAGTTTACACACAAGGAAGTGATTGTGTGTGGCAAGACGCAATTACATGAAAAAGAAATTAGAGAGAAAAAGAAGAGGCCTGTTTCTGCACTTATACAGATGAGACTCTGTCATATTCCATTGGTCCGAATGCTTGGGGTGAGCACTGATCCACTCTGCATAGTGATGAGACTCAACATAACCTTCCTGCGCTGGCTCACAGATTTTGTGTGTGTGTGTGTGTGTGTGTGTGTGTGTGTGTGTGTGTGTGTGTGTGTGTGCGTGTTTGTGCATTCTCTGTTGGCAAAAAAATATATATTGGCTGTTAAGGTGCTTAGGGCTCAGGTTAGTGGACATTTGGGTGCACTCAGGAGTGTGTGTGTGTGTCTGTGTGTGTGTATGTGTGTGTGTGTGTGTGTGTGTGTGTGTGTGCGTGCGTGCTTGTGTGTGCCTGCATTCCCGGATGCAACTTGTGTTGTCAGAGGCATCTCCATGTCAATGCTCTTTTAAGAGAGAGGGAAACAGTCACATTTGGATGCAAGCATCCACGTCTGGCCCTGTTGCTATCACTTACACACGATGTGTGTATCTGTGTATCATGGTGTGTATCTGTGTATCATGGTTATGGATTTCTGCTTGTGCACTTTAGCTGCCCATTCACAAATCAGTAACAGAATACATTTAACATTTGAAGTGAAAGCATGTGTTAAGCAAAATATCTAGCACTGCAGTGAGCAACGTTTACCAAGATTTCTTGAAATAAGCAATAATATCATTCATATCATTATAAGCATCTGAAAAACAAGAAATTACTCAAAATATCATGAGAAATATTGTATACTGTCTTCCACATTTAAAATGTCACATGAATATTTTCTTAGTTGTTTTAACTAGAAAAACTAGATTTTTCTGCTTATTTTTGCTTACCACATTGGCAGATTTGTTGTGTGCCTTATGTCATATCTTTTGCTTGCATTGTATTAAATTTGGGTAAAAATCGTGAGTAGTGTGCGAACATTGCATTTCTACAGTAGGCCAAAAATGGACAAATACGACAAATAAGTATTCAGCCAGAGCTGTCACACATGTATGAAAAACAGAGACTTACCAATCAGTAGTTCGTCCATGTGTTGGATGAACCCAAGCGTGGACAGACACGAGAGGGTTGGTAGAACACGCACTTTGATCTGTGAACACTCACAAAAAGAGTGAAGATTCCCACCGGAATCAATGTTCACAACACACACAATAAGATATAAACAGGTGTGAGTACTCATGGAATCCAGGGTTGACCAGACAGACGAGGAGAGAGGAGACTCAATGACTGAGCAAGGTGACACTACCAGCTTACTGTTTATATACCCAGTGGCACGCATCACTTCCTGTCCCCCATGCATGTCACATGACTAGTGTGTGTGACATTACAGTGCAGGTTACATGTGGAAAGCCAAACCCTGTCACCAACAACCGTCCCGGGGGGTGCCGGCAGCGATGTTGAAGGGTGTAGCATGCATTGGCCCATTGGATGGCATCACGGACCTGCTGCCAAAGCCGCCGACACCTGCGGACCAACTCTTGGGCCGACGGTACATCGACCTCCGGTTCTTGATGGTCAAACATCGTGGCCAAGGAGGTGAGAAGGTTATGAGACAACTCAGCCCAGATGAGGTAGCAGGCCCAGGAGTGCTGACAATCAGCGATGAAACATTTCAGGAAGCACTCCAGTTGTTGGTTAGTCTGCTCCGTCTGACCGTTAGTCTGAGGTTGATAAACAGACAATAGACTGCAGGTAGACTTGATCAGACAGCAGAAGGCCTTCCAGAACTTGGATGTGAACTGGGGCCCTCTGTACAAGATGATGTCCTTGGGGAACCCATGCAAGCGGACTACGTGCTCAATGATGATCTCTGCAGTGACTTTAGCTGTGGGAAGTCCAGGAAGAGCCACCAGGTGCACGGCCTTGGAGAATCTATCCACAATGGTGAGAATGGTATTTTTTCCTTCGGATTCTGGCAGGCCGGTGTTGTGTGACCAGGGGTAATGAGGCAAAGGAAGGGGCTGAAGCTCCACCGAGCTGGGCTGATTGGAGGTCTTGGCCCTGGCACACATTGCGCATGCCTTGACATCCGATGCCATCTTGGGCCACACTGGAGAAATGAGAGAGTTCGTTAAAAGCTGGGGTGACCTACAATGGCAGATGAGTGGACTTTGCTGAATGTGTGGGCAGATGTGTGGGTCATCTAGGCAGAGTGCCTGTTGGTGGGGGCTCCAAAGCCTGCCCCTGGCGAACTCGATCTTCCAACTCCCACCGGAGAGGCGAAACAACAATGTGAGGTGGAAGGACAGATCTGGGGTCCATCCGTGGGTTCTCCTGTTGGTGCTGACGAGAGAGGGCGTCTGCCTTGATGTTCTTCGACCCCGGACTGTAAGATAGAATAAAATAAAACTGTTCAAAGAACATTGCCCACCATGCTTGCTGAATTGGGTAGAGGCCAATCACGCACAGCCTCCAGCTACTGGGGATCCATGGCCACACCCTGAGGAGAAATGACAAATCCAAGAAATGTGGTGGAGCGCTGGTGGAAAGCGCATTTCTCCCACTTACAGAACAGTCGATGGGCCAGCAACCTCTTTAACACAGCCAGGACATGCTGGGTGTGTTCTTCCTTGGTCTTCGAATAGATGAGTATATCATCGAGGTACCCGAAGCACCAGCGACCAAGAATGTGCCAGAGGACATTATTAATAAACTGTTGAAAGGCTGCTGGACTGTTGCACAAGCCAAAGGGCATAACCAAGATCTCATCTTGGTGGAAGTTATAAAAGCAATTTTCCACTCGTTGACCTCCCTGATGCGAACGAGATTGTAAGCTGAGGTCCAACTTGTTGAAAAGGGAAGCACCAGAGGTGGTGTTGGTGAGTGGGAGCGGATAGCAGTTTTTAAAGGTGATCTTATTCAGTCCCCGATAGTCGACACATGGACGGAGGCCACCATCCTTCTTCTTCATGAAGAAAAACCTTGCAGCCGCTGGAGATGAAGAGGGGCGAATGGTCCCATGTCTGAGTCCCTCAGCCATGTACTCCTCCATGGCTCCTTGTTCATCCATGGGGTGTGGAGTATAAGTGGCCATGGGGTGGGGTCGTACCAGGCTGGAGGTCTATGGTGAGGTCGGTCAGGAGGCAGCTGGATGGCCCTACCTTTGCAGAAGACTTCCTTCAGGTCCCGATATGGTTCTGGGATGGCATCTGTGTCGACATCGGAGACTTTGGACTCCCCAGAGCACATCCTAGCCAATGCTGTAAGACAAAGCTCCTGACAGGTTGCACCCCACTGAAGAACCTTGTGCTGCGACCAGAGGATGAGGGGATCATGTTTCAGCAGCCAGGGGTGTCTGAGGATGATGGGAGGTGACGTGAGGCAAGTGATGAAGAAGGGAATCCTCTCTTGTTGGTGATCGACGATGAAGTGCAGGAGCAGTGTTTGGTGAGTTATTTGGCTAGAGTTAAGGGGCAGACCGTCAACGGCTGTGATTTGAATCGGCCGGGATAATGCCTCGTCTCCCACACCCAACTGAACGGCAAAAGAATGGTCGATAAAATTGCCAGCCACCCCTGAATCCACAAGGAGGTGACAACGACTCATTTGAAGCTGAGCTGGATGTGGGCCTGGACAGTGAATCGGAAAATGGTCAGGGTCACTGAGGTAGAAGTGACAGGACCAGATGAGTTCCTCCTCCTATTCACCTGGTCTGACCGTTTCCTGGATGGAGAGGACAAACAGCACGATGGTGATCGGGGGAGGCGCAATAGGCACACAGGCCCTTGTGATATCGTCTGGCCCTCTCCGTTCAGGGAGGTGTGTCCTAATTGTATGGGTTCCAGCACTTCGGGAAGTTCTTGCCTGGCAAGTTTATCCTTCAGGCGTGGAGCCAAACCCTTGTAGAAGGCCGTTCTGAGTGCAGAGTTGCCTCAGGGCATCTGCATGGCCAGGGTGCGAAACTCTGTGGTGTAGCGGCTAACTGAACGGTCCCCTTTCCGCAGATGGTATAAACGAGAGTCAATCTCCACCTCACTGTCACAATGCTGGAATGCGGCCCTGAGGTGCTGGGTGAAGTCCGGATAGGAGTATCCAGCATCGCTATCTGATCTTATGACCGCTGTAGCCCACTATACTGCCTGCCCGGTGAGAAGGTAGATGAGAAGTGAGATGAGGCTCCTGTCCAATGGGTAACGCTCCGACTGAAACTCGAACAGAAGCAAGAGGTTAGTTAGGAACACATCGCATTTCTCATCTAGACCATTCCATTTCTCAGGAAGTGACATCTTGGGAAAAACTCGTCCAGATGAAGATGAGGGGGTTTGGACGATCGGACTGGGTCCCCTGCAGAAGCGTGACGTGGTTACAGAGGTCAGCAACTTCCACTTTTAGGTTACCAATCTCGACCCCCTGCCGATTTATCAGGTCAACCAATGCAAACCAGTCCTCTGGGTTCACTAAGAAATGGCTCAGTCATTCTGTCACACGTGTATGAAAAACAGAGACTAACCGATCAGTAGTTCGCCCATGTGTAGCGTGTTGGATGAACCCAAGCACGGACAGACGCGAGGTGACACTACCAGCTTCCTGTTTATATACCCAGTGGCATGCATCACTTCCTGTTCCCCGTGCGCGTCACGTGACTAGTGTGTGTGACAAGAATTATGTTTGCATCCCATAATAAAAGTTTTCACAACCTTTTACAATTTTGGCAAGCAATATTTAATAAGCCTAATGAAACGTAATGAAAGCTGCTATATTTCGAGTGTGTTATTAAAGCATTTTACCTAGCAACAGAGAACACATTTGTGGATAGAACATGGGTGAGTCAACTGAATCCTGAAGTCAGGACAGTAATACATGTAGTCAGGAAAGTACACGTAGGTGTGAACGTTTGTGACAGCTAATTCATGACAATGTTTTCTATCTTACTTACTATGGCACGTGTGTGCTTGTGTGTATTTGAGCCAGACTTTAGCACGCTCTGTATGGCTGAAAAAGATGCATATTATGTAAATTTTTTTACTTTGTCCCATCCCTATCTTGGCTTGCACCGTGTCCATTCAGTATACCAGAGGATGTGCTCATTGGGGAAACACACATGTGTTAGTAATGACAGCACCAATAGGCAATAATATCACAGTAATGTGGGAGTAATGTGGGAAAAAAGCAGTCAAGACTCTGAATCCCTTAACCTGGCTCCTCTGTCATCTCTGCAAGATGATGTAATTTGTCCCTCCTGCTGTTGCTAGGGACGGACTCCTGAGAGCTCAGTGAAGGCAGAGCCATGGGGTCAAAAGTCAGAGGAAAGTTACACTCTGTTAAAATAAATTGCTAAAATGGGTTCTTTGGAGCAATGCCATTGAAGAGCCACTTATTCTTTAAATTTCTGTGGATGGGTTATCAAGCTGGATGGTTCTTCATGAAGAACCTTTTTAAAGTGTGAAGAACCTCCACAAGCTGTAAAGTTTGTGATGTGTTTTTCATAGAGCTGTATATTTAGGAGTGTACTAGAAGCAAGTTTGGAAGAGGTAGTGACCTACACTCCCTTAAAACAGGTATACACCCAAAACTGTAAACTTAGTGCGTGTAATTGCAGTTCCTTGTAGTGTCAGGCCTGTGAAGGTAGCTCTTGGCTGGCCCCTGCCCCCGGCTCTCTGCTCTGTTGTTTTAGTGGTGTGATCCTAATCTCTTTTGAAATGTCAATTTTCACATAATCAAAACACCATCTATGTTTAGTTTCCTGTGGGCCGCCCATTAACTTTTACAGGTCAGGCTTGATCGGGCTGGAAACACTCCTTCAGATATAAACTCAGATTTAAAAGCTATAAACCCAGTAAAAATTATTAGCAGTAACTCTATTAGTCTTGGATATCTCCAAGCATTTTCTCTCTCTGTCTCTCTCACACACACACACTGAACTTCTATTTCTGAGCTTACATTGCTGAGGCACATTCAGCAAAGGATAGTTTATTGATGTGTGATCTGATTCAGCAGAATGCCAGAGATAAACCACCTACACTCTATACAGATAGAAACAAAGCAACACTTGCACACATAATTTGATATTACTATATTTCTGAGGACATTCCATTGATTATTGATCCTGTATCTCAGTAATACTACACTTGCACCCAAACCTAACTCTAACCTTAAATTCAGTAACCAAAAGGCAGCCATAACATTAAAACCACCAATGTGATATACTTTAGGTCCCCCTCATGTAACTGAAACATCTCTGACCTGTTGAGGACCCCACAACCAAACAAGACCTCTGAAGGTTAGCACCAAAGCACCAAGACTGTAGCAGTAAATCTTTTAAGTCCTGTAAGTTGCAAGTTACAATGATCAGACAAGTTTGTGCAGTACATCCAAATGCGGACAGAGATCTGGGAAATTTGGAAACCATGTCAACACTTTTTGTCATGGTGGCCTAGTGGTCAGGGAGTTGCCCCTGCAACCAGAAGGTCATAGGTTCGAATCCTAGGAGTGCTAGTGGCACCTCTGAAGTACCCTTTAGCATCATCCCCACACACTGCTCCCTGGGCGCTGTGTCCATGGTTGCCCGTTGCTTCACTTGGTGAATGGGTTAAATACAGAGAATTTCATGCTGTTCACAATGTGTGCTGTGGTGTGTTCACGTATGACAAATGGTTGCTTCACTTCCTGAACAGTTTTTGCAGTGTGGCAAGGCACATATCCTCCTGTAAGAGGCCACTGCTACCAGGGGATACCATAGCCATAAAGGGATGAACTTGGTCTGCAACAATGTGTCAAATGAGCATCCATATGAATGCTAGGACCCAAGGTTTCCAGCAAAACATTCGCCAGAGGCCTTCACAAGCTTGCCTTCTTTACATATTGCATCCTGGTGCCATTTCTTAACCTAGCACGCACCTGGCTGTCCACATGATAAAAAAGAAATCGCAGTTCATCAGATTAGGCCTCCTTCTTCCATTATGGCATAGCAATGACCCATGGGCATCCATGACACTGTCGCTGGTTTACTGATATTGTCCTGGGTCTTCTTTCGTGCAATCCCTTCTTGAACACTCCCTCTTTCCTTGGATTTAAGTCAGGGCACTGAGGTGGCCATGGTAAAAAGGTTCATTTTCTGTTCATTGAACCATTTTTGAGTGAATTTTGTCAATGTTGTCCAACTGGTAGATTCAGACCCACCTAAGGTTTTGCTTCTTGGCAGAAGCAGCTGAATTTTGATTTAAAATCACCTGGTATTTCCTGGAATCCATAATGCCATGTATGTGACGATTACTGCCAGGGCCTCTGGAGAAGAAACAGCCCCAAAGCACCACAGATCCCACATCATATTTAATGTTTGATATTAAATGCTTCTCTCTGTCACGACCATCTTTTACTAGACAAAACTCAACTTGGGCCTTTGGAGTCTAAGAGCTCAGTTTTTGCTTCTGGCCACTGCACCCTGTCGCGATTAAAGTTCCAGTAGTCTGCCAAACTCCAATAACTTTTGCTTATATGAAAAAGATAGGAAAAGCTTTTTTCTTGCAGACAATCCAAATGGTTTGTCACCTAATTTTTATAGCCTCATGAAAAAAGAAATCATCCATTACTGCTTATAACTTCCTAAATGCTTAGGGCAACTTGAAATTAGTTCAATATGCGTGTAATCACACTTAATTTCCTGAATTCAAATTTCTTGTGGCGAAAATAATTGTGACATATATGATTTTATTTAAAAATGTATTTTTACTCATGGGTGCTTTATTTTCAGAATAACTTTATCTCAAATACATGTAGGATTGTAAATTTTTTACACACCTTTTCTATCATCTTTAGTAAGGGTGCCAGTAATTTTTGAGAGTGCTATATATTCCACCCCTTGTCGGGCAATGTTCTTTTTACCTGTTTACCTGTTAAATGTTGGGACTGAGGTAAAAGAAAGCAATATAATCCACAAGACACATTACACACAGTTTTGGTGTAGCTTAACTGCTTTTTAAAAAGTGATAAAATATAATAAGTACACAAACACAAACGCACACACACACAGTGAGATAATTGTATATAGTACGTTATGTTATCAATCCTCAACTCATCCTCTCTTTTCCTCCTGGTGACTCTCAGATCTCAGCATGGATCTATTCATATCTGAATGACATTTCCTCCTGGATGACAGCGCATCACCTGAAGCTAAATCTGAACAAAACAGAGCTCCTGTACATCCCAGGGGACACATCCCCAAGACCTGACCTGGTCATCACTTTTAAAAATGCTGTCATCACTCCCACATCAAAGGTACAAAATCTAGCTATTCTCCTAGATGAAGAGCTCTCATTTTTATCTCACATTAACAATCTATCAAACTTGCAGGTATCAAACCTCTATAACACCAGGAGTATTTGTCCATTCCCCAACCATTAACATTATTCAGACTTGTCCAGTTACTTGTCATCTCAAGTGTGGACTACTGTAACTAACACCAGGCTGGCCTTCATTTGAAGACCATAATACCTCTACAGATGATTCAGGATGTAGCAGCTTGTTGGTCTTCAATACACCAAAAGTCTCACCCACCACCCTTCACTGACTTGCTGTGTTGCTTGCATTAGTTTTAAAACTACAAAGCCAAAAGTGGTCCAACTCCATCTTATCTTCGTACCTAAGGTCGAAGACAAGTATCAAGACTTTTCTTAGCTTTGGTACAGAAGTGGTGGAATGAACTTCCCCTGACCATCAGAACTGATGAGACCCTCACTGTCTTCAAACTGTAATGATCTGAGCACTTAAAATAACTACCAGTTCATGTCATAAACTAACTTAAGTAACACAAACTTCTCAAATAACTTAAAATTTCTGTGTGTATGTTCTGATAGGGCATACTAACTAAATGTCTAGTAGTATTTAAAGTGTGAGGGCTACAAGGCACCCATTTACATTGGCAAATTGGATTAGTCTTTGCTTTCTTTGGTAGGGTAGTTAAGAAAACATAATTAAGCTATCTTCCATGTCAATGTCTTCTGATAATGGAGCTTGACTGAATCTCTTTTCATATAACTCCGCCTTACTCGCTTATACCATTGTTATATCTTATTGTTATATTATTGTTATATTATCTTATTGTTGTCTTTACAGTCACAAAATAATAAGGTTAATGATAAGGTTAAAACGCAAAAAGGCACTCCAACAGAAATCAATGAAATAGCTGACACTAGCCATGGGAGCTCTATTTTTGAGATTTCTATTTTTGATCTGGTGTGTCTCACTGATTTTAAATACAATAAAGTAAAACACTTTTTGTCAAAACAAGTTAAACTAGCTAAAATGTATAAGGATAAACTAATAAGGTATTGAGCTGTATGACTCTTCCTCTAATGTTTATAAAGACATTGGTGTTTCAGTTTTAGGTTTTAGTTTGTGTTCTTAATCTGAGCTGCTGATATCACATTTAAACATGATACACACACATAAATGTGTGTGTGTGTGTGTTTTATTAGCTGACATGTCCTGGTTTAATTATATTTTTACTTGACATGTAGACTTGATGTTTCCTGTGCAAGTTAGGCATCCTTTAGTTTTTGAATGGCAACACCTAATTTAGTTGAATTTAAAACAGCTCTAGAGACTATTTTTCTTAGCAGGGTTGAACAAACTTTCTTGCTAATCATTATTTCAGAATCTAACAAACAATATCATAAACCTGCAGGTATAAGGCAAAAGGCAATCAGACTGATAATTAATTATTACTATTTACAGAACATGGCTCTGTTTTTTCATATTGTCTTTTGTTGCCGTTTTCTATTAGCAGCGAGGCACTAAAGGCCTTTCAAGTAATATTGGAACTATGCAAATTACTTTTACTATATTAGAGAAGCATGTTTCTGTATTCTATTATATAGAAAATCATGTACAAATGGCAGTGTGTGTGTGTGTGTTTGATAGAGAGAGAGAGAGAGAGAGAGAGAGAGAGAGAGAGAGAGAGAGAGAGAGAGAGAGAGACAGACAGACAGACAGACAGACAGAGAGGGAGAAAGAGAGAGAAACCAGCAGAAGAGTGCAGCTGTGCAGGGGAAATCTGATCGGATGAGAAGTCCAGAGAGAAAAGAAGTGGAGTGAGAGAGCAGAGAAAGGGAGAGAAAGAGGCTCTTTTGTTTCAGTCAGCAGATACAGCAAGACAATTTCCTCTGCCTGTTAGTTTAGCCATTGAAAGAAAATCCATGTGTGTTTTTCCGAGCCTGTGTGAGAAGAACTCGTGTGTTGGAGGTTTACTCTCCTGCCTAAGCCGGAGGCTCTAATCAGACATGTCTTATAAGACTGCAGAATTTACAGCCACTGATTCTCTGAGGATTCCAGAACAGTGATGTTTGTGAGGTTAGCTTTCTAACCAATTTTAGTCATACTAAGTTTATAGCACTATACTGCCATAGATGTTATAGGCCTTCTTAGTGCTTTTAGGCCATAGTTCTAATGAATTCATCATTAATTTCAGCTGGACTGTGTAATTAAAGCAGACATTAAAGACTTGTGCCACGAGTGTTGACGCATCAACATGGAGTGCTGTATGCTTGTTGTGGTCCATTACTACTTTATATAATGTTTATAAGTAGTTCAGGACTAGAGTGAGTTAGAGTAGAGTTAGACGTGTCTCTGCACTAACACCAACCCTGTACCATTAATGAACTTATGAAATGAACCGTGAGGTCAATGAGAAACAGCACTAAACTGTTTGGATTGGAGCTTGACGAGGCCTTGTCTCATATCTTCCCATAATTAAACCCAGTAATGCCACAATCTATAAAGTCTCAGCACTGTCTGAAAGCCTTCTGAGCCGCTACCTGACCCATTTACCGTCAACCTCTGCACTCTGCCCTCACATTGAGTCACTCACTGAGCATGTTGCTATTTCTACAGTGGTTGGTGACACAAAGGCTTACATTTGCTGAAGTGTGTGCCAATGTGTGTGTCACTCCCATACCTGCTACATCCTGACTTCCATCATAGCATCACTTTCTCCATTTTGGAGAGAGTAGGCTGAAATACTTCTTAAATTTTTTTTAACCTATGATCTTAAGCTTTGTTTCAAGTCTAGGCTAAAAGTACTTGTACTAAAAATCAAGCTATTAGTAATTAATTATTCATGTTATCTAAAAGGTGCAGAGCCAGGAGTTTAGGGATATGAAGAATTGAAATAAACTGAGATGCTGGTCCTCACACTCTCATGTGATCACTTGTATTTGTTGATGGTGGAGAAGGTGAAGGGCACCAATTTCTCAGGTGCTCACATGTCTGCTGTCTCACACCCCTTGGCTCTGCTATCTGGAAGAGAGAAGGAGGAGGATGAGTTTCCCTTTTGACCCTTGGCTCATTCCTAGGCTGCTTCTTCTTTTTTTCCTTTCTTCTGTCACCCTTGGCTTGCTCACTAGGATAAAAACCCAGAGGAGCTCAGATCTGCTTGCGACAACACAGACAAAATGCACTACATAAATGTAATAGGCTTGACTTCTTTCCTCACTACCATAAGGCCAAATTGTGATCCAGTCACACGGAGGGAGGGGTGGGTGAATATGCTCATATCATCACTGGGGCATTTACCAAGGAAACCGATGCTTATTTACCCCAGATGAGCATAAACATCCCCTTGTTCCACCTCACTCTCTATCCTCCTCTCATTCATAACCTCTGGGAGAAAAATGGAGTTTGTATTCTCAGAGCTAGGCCAAATCTAAATTTTCTCCAAATTTAGACTGTATGATTAAGCCAGTGCAATGCCTTAGGTTAGAGAGGAGAGAGAGAGAGAGAAAGAGAGACGGAGAGAGAGAAGGAAGTGGTTGGTAAGGTAGGATCGGAGGCTCCTCACATCCACTGAGCCGTGTGATTGCACTCATTATTAGCACTGGACATACAGCGAGAAAGAAAACAGCAATGCTTCCCCTTTCCCAGAAAGAGTCGGGCTTCTAGAGCAAAACCAAGGTTAAAGTGCCAGATGTGTGGCCACAAATCATCGGAGCATGTGTAGAATAAAAAAAAAGGCATACACACACACATTATGTATATATATACATAATAGTGAATAGTGAAAAACTGTGAATATGTGATGTGGAAAAATATGCTTCCAAATTCAGCTTAATACATTACCCTGAAAGAAAATGTAAAGGTAAACTCATATTTGTACTGTAGAATTTACACTGAACTCCAGCAGTGCTAGAATGAAAAATACCGAAGTTATCCCTTTATAGACTGTACTGTAATTAATGCATGGGTGTTTTCTTTGGTATAAGCGGGGTAAATACAGTAATAAACATACAGGGCTTTAAGAAGAACAAAACAAAAAACACGAGAACACTCAAGATGCTCCACAGGGAAGATTCTGGACTGCCGCTGCGTCAAAGGGCAGCAGCCAGTCAGCAGCAAGGAGAAATAAATAGCGTTCTCGGATTGGCTACTTTCAAACCTCCCACCTCTGAGTACAGCGGCATTTCACCATTTCAAGATGCAATTTCTTTGTGTTTCAAAACATTATAGTTATTTTTTATATAGAAATGTGGCTGAATTGTCCTCTCTAGCCAAGCTGTCTCTTAGAATGTTGGAGAGCCTCGGTTTAAGGAGTTTTGTATCCTCCCTTGACAGTGTATGTGCATATGTGTGTGCATCAATATAGGAATGTAATTTTAAACATGAAATAAACATCTACAATTCTGTTTCCACACAATAAAAAGATACAAGGATTCAATGTAAGTGTTTTTCTCTCCAGATCTCCTTGTAAGACTGTATTGTTAGTAATCGGAGACCCACTAAGTGCAAGCACCATTTTATACTTGTTTTCAGTGATTTAGGTTGATGTGAAAAACAAAATATAATTGCTCATTTCAAAAAATCTTATTGACGTTACTAGTAAATTGCTTAGTAAGTCAGATTACCCCACTGACAGATTGTTTTGCTTATCCCATTGGTCATGTCAGCTCGGTGGATGGAGGAAATAAATGCAGGAGTTAACAGAACTCAAACAGACTTTAATGATAAACAGGCAGGTGCACAGTCACTAGCTCATGATGCACTTGGCAGAACAAAACACAAGAAGAATCTCTCTTTCAGAATCACACTTTCCATCCCAATACTTGGATTGCTCCACTACAGGAGCCACGAGGAGCACTATGGTTGGAGGCTTTGCTTCCAGCTGAGCCTCAGAGGGTGAATCCAGCCTACGGGTGCTTCACCCTTGTTGGTTAGCCTAGGAAAGGACATATACACACACACAGCCAAGTCTATACCTCCAGCAGATTGTTTCAGATAGGTTGCGTGAGACGAGACCGCTTGTTCTTCTCTCGCCTGACCTATGGAGCTCGGTAATACATGAATGGACGCTAGGGAATGCATGGCGGTGACTGCATGTTGACTTCTGGACCTGTTGGGTCTTTTAACAGACAAACATGAACAGGTGGACCAATCACGAGAGACAAACACTTACTCCTGAATGAACACGCTCCTGAAGACACCTCGAAATACAAGGGAAACTGATTGGGTACTTATTAGGGGAAACACAAGGTTTGACAGGAGGCAGGTGTGTTGCCAAGCAAAGCACATACCATAGACAGTGGAGTGATGTGACAGGGAACTCCCCAGCTCAGAACTTGAGTGAGATTGACTGCTGGGGGCATGGTAGAGGCAGTACGCCCCCCCCCCAACCCCCCCCGGAACCGGCCTCCAAACGGGAGCAAGAAGGCACCACCACAACTCCCAGATCTGAGTGAGGCTGTCCAGAGTGACCCGGTCTGTGATCACTGACTGGGAGGGCACCCACTGGGACAGGGAACCTGGCGGGATGGGGAGCCAGGACCCAGCTCTGCTCCTCAGTTCCATAGCCCTTTCATTCCACCAAATACTGCATGTGACCCTGTCTTCTCTGGGAGTCCAGTAGTTCCTGTACATGGTAGGCGAGGGCCCCCTCAACCTCCACCTGGGGAGTGCAGAAGTAGTCTCCCCTTCATCCAGCGGTTCTGGAACTGCTGGCCTGAGAAGAGAAACATTGAACACAGGGTGAATTTGCATATGTCAGGGCAGCTTCAGCCGTACAGATATTGTGTTTATTATCATATCAATCATGAATGGACCTAATAATCTTGTTTTTTGAAAATAACATTTAACCTGAGATCTCGTGTGGATAGCCATACCTGATCGCCAGTCCAGTACATAGGCGCCTGCCTCCAGTGCTGGTCGAGTTGTCCCTTAAACTGCTCAGGTGATGGCAGTTTGTGTTGCTTCCCACACCCACTCTGCCCTCCTGAACCACCTGTCCACACCAGGCAGGTCATTGAACTCGCTGTCCCACGAGCCGAGCGGCAACTGATGACCCAGCACATACACACACTGCATTGAGTGGCACAAAGAGTTCTGGGTGTACTCCGCCCAGCCGAGAAACTCTGTCCAGTTGTACAGCCAGCTATGGCAGTAAGCCCAGAAGAACCTACTGAGCTCCTGCACTGACTATTCAGCCTGATCGCTGGATTGCGGTTGGCAACCCGAGGTCAGGCTAACATTGGACCCCAATTTCTTAAAGAAGGCCATCCAAACCACGATATTAATAGGAGCCCTTGGTCGGACAGGATATAGTGTCTGACCAAATGCCTCCACTAAACCCCAGACGGTGGGAAGTGAACTGAAGGGGATGAACCGAACAGCCTTGGAGAACCGGTCGACGACCACCAAGATAGTAGTGTAACCCCTGGAGCTTGGGAGATCCGTAGTCCATCACAATGTGGGACCACTGTCTCCGAGAAACTGGCAGGGGTACTAATTTCCCAGCAGGCAACTCTCTGGGTACCTTGGTGACCATACATACCACACTTGAGCGGACGGCACGCTCTACATCTGCACCGAGTATTTTGCCACCAATATTTCTGGTTAATCAGTGTGATTGTTTTCTGGACTCCAGGGTGCCCCGTGGCTGGCATAGTGTGAGCCCACTCAATGACACGACTATATAGTGGGTCTGGCACAAAAACCTTACAAGCAGGGCATGCCCCAGGACGTGGGATGTTTGCAGAACTAGGTTCAATCTCTGAATCTATGTCCCATACAATTGGGGCAGCAATTAGAACCTCTGGGATAATTGTCTCTCGCTCTGACTTCTCTACTGGAATAGGGTAGCGTCGCAACGTTTGTGGCATTTAGCAGATGTTCTTATCCAGAGCAACGTACATCAGTGCTTAAGTAGTCTACATCTGTTTTTCGTACCTGTAATGCTATACTAAAATCAACACCTGCTTTTTACCAAGTTACTGCCAGTTAAGTTACACACCTTAACAAACCCTGAGGTTAATACACAAGTAAGGAAACACAGTTAACCTTTTAAACTCCATGAACACATTTTGCGTTCATTTTTGTAACCTTTAGTCTCAGACTCATAACTCGCGACAGGAGTAACACACATGTATGATACACATATCACTGAAATCAAGAAGACTTACCCTATACGATCGTCTAAGTCCCGTGTTTGTGCAATAAATTATTCCAGAGTAATCGTGTGCGAAAATAGTAAATTTAAAAATGTTTCCCACAAAAAACACACTGCTGAAACTCCATAAAACATCAATATTATTTACTTTAGGCACAAATAAAGAATGCGTTCCCTTCCGCGATGGTCCACACACTTGTCGTTGGATTCAGTGTAACAAATTCATCATAATTCATCATAATTTTTCCAGTCATAATGATACCAAGGAAGGTCAAATTCAAATTACGTCTGGAAATAAGCACATATTTTTATATTGTAATAAGCCATGGAATGTCCTAGTTTGAAAAGAATTATATAACAATGGCTATGGACATTTACCCCACACATTTCTAAAGTTAAATCTGTACTGAAAAACATTTGTCTTGTAGAAATTAAAGAAAAAAAACTAGGATTTGCTTATAATAATAATAATATCAAGATTTTACTTGTTAGTTTCACATCAAATAATTACATAAATAAGTAGCCCTGGGTATGAATGGCTAGATTATGGAAATAAAATGTTATAGCCCAATAAATAAAGGGATGCAAAAATGCTCATATATGGCCCAGAGTTCAAAGGGTTAAGAGGGTAAGGGCCCGACGTTTTTTAAATATAAAGAAAATGATGTATAACAGATAAACGAGAGGACGCTCCTGAAGACACCTGGAAACACAAGGGAAACTGATCGGGTACTCACTGGAGGAAACACGAAGGCTGTCAGGAGGCAGGTGCGTTGCAAAGCAATGCACATACCCCACATGCTGGGACATACCATGACATAGACAGTGAAGTGATGTGACAGGAAACACCCCCAGCTCAGATCTCCGGTGAGTTTGACTGCTGGGGGCATGGCAGAGGCAGCATGGACGTGATACCCATTGACAGATTTGATAGGATTATGTAAGATTTCTTGAAAAAAGCAAAAATATCTAGGTCAAAGAAAAACAATATGACAGAGATAATCCAAATTCATAATCTAAAAACAAAGCAGGGTCAGAAAGGGGCAGATTATAAGACATAGGCTAGGCAAAAGGCAGGATCCAAAAAAAAGAACAAAAGTCAAAATTTTAATCAAGTGTCTCTGAGGCAAGCCAAGAGGCATTAGTCAAAGCACGAAAAAGATCAAATCACAAAAGACAAGAAGGATAACAAATAATACTCAAAACACTATGAAACTGGCAAACTTCACAAATTCTCATTATAAACATTGTCATTATATAGAAAGTGCTTGCCTGACCTAGCCTAATGTCCCAAATCACTCCCAGCAGTGAGAAGGGTAAACTGCAGATCCAGATATCACAAACTCCTAGGTGCGACTCCCAGAGCATCCTCATGGTTGCGGTGTGGGGTGATACAAATAGAAAGTGTTCAAAATTGCCTTCACCTGGTATACAGGCATCACATCCACCACCGTTGGAGGCAGGGACTCCTCTAGACAGTCAACTTCCTGTAATGAGGAACATAGAAGAGGTCCAAGCATCAAGACATTAAATACAAGATGGATTTTATAATGTGCTGGAAGTTGTCATGGTGCTGATATGTTGCAGGATCTTGTATGGTCTAATGTACTTAGGGTCCAATTTTTGGCTAGGCAGACAAAGGTTAATAATCCCTTAGACATCTGTGACGATTAGCTTATCTTTTCTGGGCCGATACCACTTTCAAGATTAAGTTTTTGGTGCATCGCCATACTCTGCCTAGCCCAGTCGTCAGCTGTAGGGATCTGTGGGTGAGTCACCATCTGGTATAAATGATGGCTAATAACCTAGCACACAATGGAAGGGGAACATGTTAGCGGGAGAGTGATACAACGTATACAATGTGCAAACTCTAACCAAGGTACAAAATGAATGGAGCATCTGACCAATCTCTCTATTAAGTCTTTCAATTTGTCCATTGGCCTGAGCATAGTATCCGGAGAAAAGTTTTAGGGTGCAGTCTAATTCTTGGCAAAAGGCCTTTCAGACACATGATGTGAAATTTCTGATCTGACATGATCTCCTGAGGCATCCTGTAAAGTTTAAAGACATGATAAAATAAATTTGCTAACTTCCTTGATGATTGCAGCATCTATCAATAACAACAAATATGATCCTTTATAAATGGTTTAATCATTCTTTGAACCTAGTTGGTATGAGAGTGTGAAATTATACCTAGCAAAGAACAAAGACCATTGTGTCTGCCTGGGATTCAGTTATCTGGATTCTCTGAGATATTCAAGATTGTTATGATCTGTTAAAATCAGGAATGGAAATTTACCCCTCTAGCCAAAGCCTCCACTCGCTTAATGCTGCCTTAATAGCTAATAGTTATTTGTCTCCTACATGGTAGTTGCATTTAGTATTAGAAAATTTCTTGGACAGAAATGCACAAGGGTGTAATTTACCGGTTTACATCTGATGTTGGAAAAGTATTGCTCCTACAGCTTCTGTAAATGCATCCACATCTTCAGTAAACAGGAATTCTGGATTAGGGTGGACCAAAACAAAGGCAGAGGTAAACATATCTTCGAGTTTTTCAAAGGTTTGTTGGGCTTATCTGTGTAATTAGAAGATGGTGCCTTTTAAGTAAAGACTTGATGGACCCTCCTACTAAGCTGAAGTTCAGAAGTAAGCTCTGGATCTGCCTTGAAAATGCTGGATGGCCAAAAACTTCCTACAATTAAATAATTTAAAAAAATTATGTGTATGTATATATATATATATATATAAGTCATTGTTATTGGACGTCCCTCCCCCAGCAGAGGTTAGTACTCAGTTAGGTTTTCTGTCAGCATCTGTTCCAAGTGTCAAGAACCTTGGCATCATCCTCGAACAGTCTTTGAGTTTTGAAAAATAATTTTCTGCTTTAGTTAAGGCCAGTTTTTATCATTTTTGAACAACCTCTGAAGATTTTTCCTTAATCAGAAGAATTTGGAAGTTGTTCATGCTTTTATTACATTTATGGCATTTAGCAAACGCTTTTTTATCCAAACCGGCTTCCATTCCCTAACTACAGGGGACAGTTTCCCTGGAGCAACTTGCAGTTAAGGGTCTTGCTCAAGAACCCAGTGGTGGTCTGCTATAGGTAGGATTCGAGCCAAGGACCTATTGGTCCAGAGGCAAGGATCCTATCCACTAGGCCACAACCACCCCGATTACCTCACAACTTGTTTATTTCAACACCTTCTATGTGTGTTTGCCTCAATTTGTGCTATTTCACCTTCAGCTGGTTCAAAATGCAGTTGCTTGATTCATAAGCTATGTACTCAAAAGAGGATTCATATTTCTACTGTGCTGGTTTCTCTTCACTGGTTGCCATAGATTTAAAATGAAAGATAGATTTAAAATGTTTCCTGTTTGTTTTTAAACAAATTGACTTGACTTGACACTGTCAGAAAAAACACGTTTTTGACAGTCAAATGTGGTCACTACAGTAATATTTTAATAGTAGTAATATTTTTGTCTTGAATCTAGACTTTTTTAAATGGAAAGACCATTTTTCCCCCGTTCACTGAGGATGGTGAAAATAGTGCTCCTTTAAAACCCACAGTTGTTCAATACTGTTTATACTCGTGGGTTAAAATTTACCTGGACAGTATCCTTTTTTCTGAAGGTTTACAAGAACAGCAATGGATAAATATATATAACTTAAAGTCTGAGTTTGCAAACCTACTTGGTCAAATAAAATTAATCTCCACCTTTTGTCCTAGCAAAGTAGACCACTTGCTATCACTAGAATGATGATTAAATAAATATTCCAGTGCTTTCAACCTAATTTCTGTCTGATTATCAAGGGCAATTTCTACTGGACTTGTACTGATGTTCAGGCCTGAAGTAGTTTAAATGATTTGGTCATTAAATTGTGTATGTATGATACATTTGCGTGTGTATGAGAGATCAACATGTGCGTCAGGCTGTGAATGTCCTGAGAAGCAATTTCCTGCTAATTTGTCACCATTAGAACTGCTGAGACCCCTGCTTTCTTCCAATGGAGAAAGACCCACCTCTTCACTGAGCACTTAGGCTAACAACTTCATGTTCAGGTCAAAAACCTTTAACACAAACTTGTAACAAAGAATGTAACGTAAATGTAGTTTTATTAGCGTGAAGGTTATGTAAGTTTTCTTTGGAGACTACAAAGCACCCGTGTATGTTGCTCAGGATAAGAGTGCCTGCCAAATGCTGTAAATGTAAATGTAAATGATTGCAATGATTTGCATTGCAAAGAGAGCTGGGCTGGAGGGCAGCCGTCCATATACTTTTAACTACAGGCCATAAACAGCTACTGTGACAGGCCATTTATGAAGTGTGTAAAATATAGACTACTGTCAAATACACTTATGCGCAAACACACACACACACATACACAAATACACACGCATTCATTAATGTTCAAAAGTTTGGAACCAGTTAAAAATATATTTTGGTAATGCATTGCTGAAGGAGAGTGCATTCAGCCAGCCTAAGCCATGAAGTCAGTCTACTTTAGGGAATTTCAACCCAAATGTTACAGCAGATCCTTGTTGAAACAAGCCTTTATGTCAATGTTGGTATATATTGGTTGTCATGAAAGGCTTATGTAGGTTTCAGGTATTCTCATGAATGCTGACCTACAGTAAAGTGTGTACATACAAAAACAGAGCGTATATTTTAATTTGGGAAGGTCAAAAAGTTAAGAAGTGCTAAATAATGAATCTGTTGATTATTGATCTGTTTCTGTTTTTGCCAACTTATCTGCTTGAGATTTTACTTTCCCATTACAGTGCAGTTATCAATAATTATATTAAAACTCATAACTTCATTCTTAGTGCTACACAGTTCTAGACTTCTAAAATATTGTATATTTTTATAGCTCTCTACTGTTGACCTGTCAAGTTTCAAATGATATGTAACATACTTCTAATACATTTAATGAATATTAATATTATATGAATCTGTGACTAAATTAGCTTTATCTATTATATTTAGGGAATTTGAAGGCCAAGTCAACACCTTGAACTCTTTGCCTCAAACCACTCTTGATCAATTTTTGCAGTGTGACATTATCCTGCTGAACGAGTTCACTGTCATTAGGAAATGCCGTTGTCATGAAGGGCTGGATTTGGTCTGCAACAATGTTTAAGTAGGTGGTACATGTCAAAGTAATGTCCACATGAATGTCAGAAGCCAAGGTTTCCCAGCAGAACATTGCTCAGGGGACCCGCATCTTACCTTCTTTCCATAATGCATCTGTAGTGTACTGCCAAGCCAAGTGGAGTGTTTTTGTGTTTTTCTGCATTTCTGGGGATTTTTATCATGATCAGATGGGGGCTGGGCTTTCATTTTAACAGATTGATATGCTGGCTGCGCCAGAAATGAGAAGGTAGTGTAGAGTTAGCGCGCCACTGACCTTCTGCTCTGGGCTGGGTAACTGACACAGGTCAACAAAAAAAAATATTGCAATAATCAGAAACTCCAACACACTTTTCTAACCCTTTTTCAGTCACATCAACTTTTTGAATTATGAGTAATATTAGATTTGCAATAGAATTGCATGTGTTTTTTAATAAACCGCAGGCACCAATCAAGTAACTGTTTCAATATTTTTAGTGCGAAGTCAGATAGGCGCACAGTGTGGCATAGATATAATGATCAGTGTCTGTCAGCTACCACTGTTTCTTCAAAAACTCTTAGTATATGATTATTATATGCTAATTATACCACTATCATGCAAAATACAACTAGCTTCATCACAAACTGTCCATGCTAGGGAAATACTAAACACAGATTTGAAATCAGCATGCAAAACACAAAAAAATCCACATAAACTTATCTCTGATGATTTTGACCTGCTGACCTGTGCAATTAGCTTTGCATTGCAAGATACTGTGGTGGCAGGCCTCTACCACCCATTAACCCATTGCTGAAGAGGTGAGATAAAGATTAACTAAACTGGTGCTTAAAACAAAGACAAGCTATCATATTATGCTCATGCCAGGAGATGAGCAGTGATGTAAAGTATGCCAGTCCACGGGGCAGTCTTTTACAAATAAGCAGAACAGCAGGGCAAGTTTCCGAGGTGTTTTGGCGTTCAAATGTGGCTTGGAAAGGCAGATGCATTTACTCTAGTATACCCTAGTACATCTTGCTAAAATGGGTCTCCTTAAATTTTCAAAACAATCAGATTTAATTATGTTTTAAAGAGTGCCCATTTTTATTTGAATAAGTGTGTCTACATTTTGGAACACGGGAAACTGCAATTTGTTTCCAGCCACAAAGAAGTAATATAATCTTTAACCAGAAGATGGTGCCAGATCACAACCATATACACACTGCTTAGAAACAATAAATAGTAATACAATTCTATAGAGAGAGGTGAGAGGTGTGAATTGTAGACCGTGGTACTGCTGACAACAGACAATGGTTATGGCTATCACATTCTGACTGAAATCCTAAAATTAGATATAACAAAATTATATCTAACAAACATGTTTCTTGTTTTTAATGCAATTATACTTGGAAAAAATGTACTGAATGGCTACAGAACACCTCTCTTCTGATCTCATTAATGCCATGTAAATCAGTGAATGTGTGTTTTGTGTTTGTGCATTTGTGTGCTTAAGTGAGAATGTGTTTTCCCATGGGCATATAGAAAAGTTTGTAGGTTCTAAGCTTGTTCTTTTTCCTTTTCAGTCTTTTATGTTGCCCTTCTTTCTGCAGGGTCACCCCTCCAGGCTTGGCCTGTGTCCAGAGGCTGGCTCTGTTTATGTCCGAAAACAGTCACGCAAACACAAACACACACACGCACAATCCAGACCCCACCATATCAGACCCCTCTTTGTACTCATAAACTTTGAAACCCCCAGTTTTTTACTGTGGTGACTGAATATTTATCTCTTAAGACAAAAGTAAATATTAAAGAATGTTATTACTGGAACCACAGAACTCACTACCTATTTTTTAGTACTAATATTTTAATCAAATCTGACAGTGTAATGAACGAGATAAGATGGGTACTGGACCACCTTACTATATCTGAGCATTATCGAGTAATTAAGGTAAGATATATATATAAAAGAGCTTTGCTGGAAACAGCAGTACCTTTATTTTGGCTCTTTTTAGCAGGGCTGTAGGTTGTATTTTTGGTTGTCTAGGGGTGCAATTACAGCCTAAGAAGGGGTGTTGTTTTGGCGGATTAGGGTGAATCTGGGGCATGCGCCAGGGCCCCCTCAAAGCAAGTACTGAACACGATTCAACAGCTCTGATTGGACAATGGGGTTAACATCCGACCTCCCACTGACAACCCAGCAAAGATGCACATGTGCTCACACCCACCTAAATGGGCAAACATCGGAAACACACACACACACACACATCCTCACACAAAAACATACAGACATACATACATTCACAAAGGGTACGGACAAAAAAAACACAAATTCTGCAAAAAGAGCCATGCATTGTTTTTATAGTTATCATTATATATAATTCATGTCTCTCTCTCTCTCTCTCTCTTTGTCTGTCTCTCTCTCAAATAAACAAACAAACAAAAGAAGGAGATATGCCCCCAATAAATGCAAAGGCCCCTAAAAGTCTGAACCCCGTGAACTCTATTATCCTCACTTCCCACATAGGCTGTCCTTTCAATACCTCAATGAAGTGTTACTTTAGTAACATTTTTTAATGGTGTGTTCTTATTAAATAGTACAGACTAGCAAGCTATTAATGTACCAGACTTTGTGCACATCACAGTAAATCTGTCCTAAAAACTTTAGCCCTTCTCTGGGGTTTAACAGTAGAAGTGCCACCTCAGCAAACTGAGAAACTCCAAGGGGTATATAAGAACCTCTGAATAGCTGACATCTCCTTTTGTGATAGGTATAGATGAGAGCCATGTCATGGATGGAAATAAATCTTAGTGAACTGTGTTGCGTATACAGGCTCTTAAATGATTCTTGGCTTGGAGTTCTAGGACAAAATCTTTCTATTTGGTTGAGACCAGTGGTCACCAAACCTGGTCCTGGACATTTACCTTCCTCCGGTCCAGTTCCAGCAACAATCTGCAGCATCTGCTTTAGCTCATAAACTTCTTCAGAAGTCCCTGATTTGCTGGAGTGTTCAGTAAAGTGGAGGGCAAATGTGCTTTAATATTTAAGAAGGTTCTTCACAGTTACATACATCTTTTACAAAATATTTATTTAGATCCATGGTTCTAACTGGATAACCATCACAGACATTTATTTAAACAGCAACATTTTTGTGTAGTCTAATGTTTGGAGTGTTAGACTTTTCCCACTGGAAAGCGTTCCAGAAAAAAGTGTAAGAACCTGTGTTTTAAGAGAATAACCATTGAGAGTTTATTAAATATTATGACATTCGGTCCTAGAAACCTAGCATCTCCTGAGTAAAATAGTTTACTATAATATTATAAAATCATAATTTTGTTTTCACTTTTGCAGATGATGATGTGTATTTTAATAACATTGAGATGTGGTAAAATATGTTCATTTGTAAAAATATTTATATAATAAATAGTAGAAAACATTTCTGAGGCAATAAAAAATGTCACAAACTGGCTTAAATTAAAACAGTGACCAAGAATTTTTTGCCACTACTGAGAGAGTTCTGAACTGTCCAAACCTCTGTTTCACTGTGGGGCCTGCAGAGATAATCCTTACTACTGGATTAATTTTAATTGAGTAAAAGCAATACAATGTGAGTGAAGAAGCCTGCATTGAGCACCCCAGTGAAGGCGCCGGCTACGAATGCTCTTCCGGTCCCCCTGCTGGCTCCGAGAACCCTGGAGCAGGAGGTGGAGGAGCAGCAGAGCCAGTTGGACATGCTTGCGGGGCTGGTCGCGACTCTGGTTCTAGCCGCCGAGCGAGAGAGCCCAGCCGATGAGCAAGAGAGCCACGAAGCGACGCACCCGAGCTTTGAGGCTACTCCAAGGGGGCTCACGCATCTGGTGCCAGCACCACGGCTCATGCGTCCAGTGCCAGCACCACGGTTCACGGTTCAAGACTCCAGCTCCCCACGCCTGCTCCCCAGCTTTGGCCGCAAGCACCAGCTCCAGTGAGTGTGTGTGCAGCTCCAGCTCCAGTGAGTGTGCATGCAGCTCCAGCTCCAGGGAGTGTTCATGCCAGAGCAGCTTCAGCCCAACTTAGTGATTTTGTGAAGGCAGTAGGCACATTAGCCAGGCAACTAGACCCATTAGCCAGGCAGCCAGGTCAGTTAGCAGAGCAGCTAAGCTCAGTAGCCGGGCAGCTAGGCCCGTTAGCCGGGCAGCTAGGCCTGTTAGCCAGGCAGCTAGACCCGATAGCAGACCTGCTAGGCCCACTAGAAGAGCTGGTAGGCTCATTAGCTGAGCTGCTAAAGCCTGTACCAGCCCCAAGACAGCTCCAGCCTCCCACACTGGCCTCATGATGGCTCCTCTCTATCAGGCAGAGGCCCGATAGAGAGTAGCTCTAGGGTAGAGACTCCAGCTCCAGCCCCATTCCAATTAACACCCTGGAGGGGACCTATACCCCCCGGTAGCTCTGAGTTGTTGCCCAATGGGGGGGGTGGAATCCCCTGAATTTTTAGGGGGGTACTGGGGTCTTGCAGGGCTCCAGAGGAGCTCCCAGGAGGGTGCTCAGCCCAGGAGACCCCAAAGAAGCTTCCCAGCGGGGGCCGGAGGGAGTTCGATCCCGCAGGGAGCTCAGTCCCGAAAGACACCGCAGGGCTCCCCGGAGGGGGCTCTGCATTTGAGGACACGCCGGACCTCGCGGGAGGGGGCTCTGCTCATGAGGACACGGTGGGCTCTGCTCATGAGGACATGGCGGGGCTCCCCGGAGGGGGCTCCGCTCTTGAAAACGGGGTGGGGTCTCCGGAGGGGGCTCCACCCATAAGGACTGTGAGGGGTTCTCAATAGGGGGCTCCGCCTCTGCCTGCCCCTCCTGAACCGGTTGTTGGATTTTTGGGTGCCATGGTGGGCACCATAGGGAGAGGGGTACTGTCATGTCTGGGGACAGTGAGGGTTGGCAATTTTGGGTTGTAGATTTCCTGATCATACCGGGTTCGAGTTAGGTTATTATTAGTTTCAGGTGCCGGTATACTCAGGAGAAGGATTGCCTGGGTTTGGTTGGGTTTTGTGTTTTTGGGTTTGTAATTAAGTTCCTTTGGAGTTTCTCTGTCTCCTTCTGTTTTGTTTAATGTCTTGCTTCTGGCCCTCATGCCTTTTGTTTTGGTTGATTGTTTGAAAAGGAAATAAAAGAAAGAAAAACAGAAGTCTGCTCTCATTGTGTGGAAGATGAGAAACATGACAACATTGTGCTGCAAAAATAAAAATAATAATCTTAACAAACTAGGGAATATGGATTGAGAATGAGCTAAGAAAAAAAGCAAAAAAAACCAACAAAAAAGAAAAATCTGTCAAGGGAGTAAGTAACATTTACTGAGATTTAATGAAATAAACAAAAATTATAATTTTACATGCAAGTTTTATCTTATCATCTCATGTTCAATATGTTTTCTCTAGTTTTGCAAGTTGTTAAGTTTTGTTCAGATCATATATTATTCATATCACATACACTTTATGGAAGGAAAACTCCTAATTAGATCCATTTCACTTTAACATAAGTTTAATGTTCACTAAATAAAATAAAGCACAATATGTTCATAAGGACAGTTGTTTCCCGAACCTACTGAGAATTTCGGAATTATAGTCTTTCTCGGAGTATGGGATGGATTGACAAATAGGAAAGAATTGATGCTTTTGGTGGGATATCGGGGTGAACCAGAAGGACAACCTAATGAACACAGGATTAGAAAGATGAGACTGTTCAACCTTGGCCTTTTTCTACCTTTCTTTGATGTCTCTACGCCTCCTGTCAAAAGACGTTCTGCAGTTTTTTCTTGTCCTTTATTGTGCAGCCTACTTTATGAGTGTGAGGGCTTTGCAAGCTATCAATTATGTGATTAGGCAAAATACATTCGGTTGAAATCTTTTGTTCCATCAGATAATCGGACTGATATATCTTAAGAGTTTCAAAGGAATATAAGTTCGGAGCGTGCTCTTGGTTATTTGAGGGTTACAGACACTCCCCAAGAGATCAGAAAAGTACACTGTGTCACACGTAGACACACTAGTGGAACAAATCAAACACACAAACAAACAATAAAGACATCTTTCAACAGGTTTCATTGCTTATTTGTCAATCACTGTAGAGAAGTCAACATTGTTGTGCAATTCCTCTGGGATAAAATCATTTTAATCAAGCATGAAGTGTTATTAGTTAGCACATAGCTTAAAAAAAAACAACAAACAATGAAAAAAAAAAACTATTACATGCCTGCTCCATAGCTCACTGGGTTCATGCTGTGGATTAAAAATAAGGCGTCCCTGGTTCAAATCCAAGTATTAGCAGAATGTGTTTGGGGCAGCTGGTGTTCTGGTGGTTAGGGAGTTGCCCCTGCAAAAGGAAGGCTGTGGGTTTGAATCCCAGGACTGCCAGTGGCACCACTGATGTACCCTTGAGTAAGTGCTGCTCCCTGGGTGCTATGTCAGTGGCTGCCCACTGGGTTAATTGTAGAGAAAGAATTTCACATTGTTCATGCGGTGTGACTGTAAGGGCCAATTTACTTTATATACATACACAATCCCTAGTTGTCCATTACTGAGAGTACTATAGAGTGCAACTTTGCTCTCTCTTTCTGGGTGGGTAGGATGGACTCCCATCTCCCCATCAGATGCTAATCAGGATGGACATCTCTTAGCTAGCATAACAGAACGGAGGGTTAGTGTTATCCTTCAAGTATGTTGAGCAGTCCAATCATGTTGCATTAAGGGCAGTTCCAATATTGGTGGTATTATGTGTTAAAATTGTATGATATATTTTTTGTGTTGGTAGAGTTGCATATGACTCTGCACTGACATTGAGAAAAAGCAGTAAACTCTGAAATTGTGTTGTAAACAAATATATCATTTCATCATAATAGAGATGTTTACAAGTCACTTCTTGAGTTTTAAATCAAAATAATAATAACAATGCTTTAAATGTTACCTAAAGGTTATCCATAGTAAGTGTAGTGTTACAGAAAAAATGCAAAACAATTAGTCTGTAGTTTGTATAGAAAGTGTACTTGCTAGCTAGCATAACAGCTAATCTGATTGAAGTTTTAGTAAGGTGAAACAGGAGTGTGTTCAGCTTGGGCAGCTGGTGGCCTAGTGATTAGAGAGTTGCTCTTGCAATCAGAAGGTTGTGTGTTCAAGTCCCAGGACTCCCTACATACTGCTCCCTGGGCGCCCCTCATTGGTGGCAGCCCACTGTTTCACTTGGTGAATGGATTAAATGCAAAGAAAGAATTTCACATTGTTCTGTGGTGTGTTCATGCATGACTATAAAGGACAGCTTTACTTTACTTTTAAACATAAGCTAAAACAGATGTTGGCCACTGCTATGAGCTGCTGCTCATCACCTGTTGGCATTTGACCTGACCTTTGTTTCCCATGATTTATAAAGATTGCTAAATCAGTTAGTGATTAATAATAAGAAATAACTAAATTTGTGAAAAACAAGATTTGGGAAAACATGGTACCACAATTGTATCCAGCATCTTATTTGGCATTTAACATTCACAACATCACTCAGCAACAATGGTTGCTTTCACATGTTGATTGAACAGTTTATTTCAGGCTGTTAGTACACCCATAATCACATTCACTTGAAATCCTTAGAGTTTTAGTTGATGTTCAGTGGAGTGATTTCTCTACACTAAACATAGAGGGGTCCAGAACACCAAGTTTCTTGGTATTCATAACACCCAGAACCTCACATGGACCCACAATACCAGTTCTATTGCAAAGAAAGCCCATCAGTATCTCTACTTCCTGCAGTTAAGTTCAACCCATCCCCATCCTCACCACATTCTACAGAGGCAATATAGAGAGCCTCCTGAGCAACCGCACCACAGCCTGGCACAGAAATTATACTACAGCACACTACTACTAGAACAAAATCACTGGGGTCTCTTTGCCCCTCTGTTACAGACACATACACAACTTGCTGCATCTGCAAAGCTATCGGAATTGTGGATGACCCCTTTCACTATTCCCACACTCTCTTCTCCCTCCTGTCATCTGGCACGTGGGCCTTCATTCAGATCTAAATCAGAACTGTACTTACAGCACACAAACACACCCCACTCTGGCTGATAGACAAGTTACAAACAAACAAGTTCCCTATTAATGATGGCATGATGGAATCAAAATTGAAGACTCATGCAATTGGAATGAATGAGTAAAACTGTATATCAGAGGAAACCACAGCCATCAAAAAACCCAGGGTGTGGTTTTAATTAGATGGTAAAACATCTAATAGAACCATAGGGCTTATGGCAACATTAACTCAATCTTCAGATAATTTGATGTAATGTCAAAAACTAAAGGCAGATACTTTTGTTTTAGAATGTCTCAAACAAAAGGTATTTTATGCAAAAAGTCTGCATTTTAGAGACACTCTTGCAAACATTCTGAAAAAAGCATGTTGATATTAGCAGCAAGTAATGAGAGATTTGAGGACAGATTTGAAAGTGTTTAACATTTTTTTCAGGATTAGAACACGGTTGCATGTTTGCTGTTGATCCCTGTGGAGAACAGCAGTATGTTGGGTGATTTGGTGCACAGCAGAGAACCTGTGGATATAAACAGTTTTTTGTAACTTTACATATATTGATATAAGCTAAACTAATTTAATTTAACCTTAACTGTCTTGTGCCTAAGTAATTAATTAATTAATTAATAAATAAATAAATAAATAAATAAATAAATACACACAAAAAAGTGAAAGTGGAATATTTTTTTCAATTATTTTGATTTGCACAGAATCCTTGGCAGTTTACCAGCTTTTTAAACTAGAAACTGGCAAGGATTCCTTGGACTTACTGTTCCTTAAGTCAGGTGACATGACCCCTGTGGAAGAACGCTATAACCTGAACACACACACACACACACACACACACACACACACGCACACACACCTTAAGGAGTGTACTGAAACAAAGGCGCACTGGTTGCGGCCCATCAGTCCTTCAGGAACTCTCTGCTATCGCTCACGCTCCGCTGCTCCTGTAGAATGCTTTGTCCAGTAGGAATTTCAGACAGGTCATGTGACCTGAGCAGCAGCCATTCGACAGGCAGGAATGGCATGAGGTCATCTTTAGGCGGCAGGCCTATTGTTATAGAAGAGTAGGGAGTAGGTGGCAGAGGGCGTGCTGTCTGGTGCTAGGTGTCTTATAAGCCTGTCTTAGGGCAGCAGGTAAAGTTTATATGGAAGGCTGAAGAGGTTGGGTCAGGTGGGCGTTTGAGACATTCCATTGCAGTCCCACTTTATTGACCATCTAATAGTTTCATCAACATAAAACACCCTGTAAGGAGACAGGGCTCAGGAAGGATCACATTTCTGTAATCTCTACTCACACTTTTCACACACACACACACACACACACACATACACACACACACACACACACACACACACACACACACACACACAAAAGTTGCAGGATTACATGACTTAAATACAACACTTTGCTGATATTGTTTTTGAATGAGAATAAATTTTAAAATAAACCATAATATACTTTAATATTAGATAATTTTACCTGTCAGTACAGTGTGTATATATACTAGCTGTTATGAAATTGACCCTTCAAATCTGTCATTATCAAACAAGAATCTTAAATTAAGATAGATGGCCTCTTCTTTTCCCAAGTTGTTGATTGCCAATTCCACCATTGTTTGACAGCATCCCATCTTAGAGAGTTGCAGGTTGCAGTTAAAATTGTAGTATTGCTGGGGTATTGTGCTGTTATATAAAATATAAAAGTTCAATTAAACATATTCCAGTTACAAATATTAAACATGACTAATTGTCATATATTTGCAATGTAAGTGATAATAATATACTTTGTTAAAACATTTTAAACATGTTTAATTATGTTTCAACATAATTTGTTTTACCCAGAAATATACATCATTTATTTAATTTACTTTAGCTTTTACACTTTTACATTTTATGCTTTTACATTCACAATGTAGCCTTTTAATCCTTTCTATTCAGATGTATTGTTTTTTTTTTATTTTAGGTTTAATTATTCAGTAACTACACTATGAAAGTAATGCATGGATTATTAATTGTGAAGTGTGTACCTATATACAATCTCATAAGATTTAATGAGTAATGGTATTATACAATAAATAGTGCTTATAAAGTTACAGTTTTGTATGAAATTTTGTAGTTTGCTCTAATAAAGACTATCAGCCAGATGAGTCAACCAGCGAAACTTTGATCTGCATGGCGGCAGGTTCAGTCTGTGGGGGGGCTACATGCGTCCTGCTGAAACCAATATGGTCTTCTTCCATAGCACAAAAGCAGGGCGTTTAGGGCCATCATATGTTCCTTCAGCATGCCTGGGCCTGGCAGGGGGCTGGTGTGGTGGGACCAGGCCCTGGGCCTTGCTAGCCATAGCGGGCTGCAAAGCGGGAGAGAGCACTGGGCTTAATTGGCAGTGTAAGCTCTGCTGGAGGCCATTGTTAAGGTAAAAGAGGCTTAGCATGGCAGCACGCAGACCAGCCACTGAGTCAGCCTCTCCACGCGTCTGGAGTGTAATCTTGATGTGGGGGAGGTGATTTTTTTCTGAGGGAGAGGGTGTTAATAATGAGATGGGAGAGAGGGGCAGAAGGGGTAAGTGGGGGGCCCCAGTGAAGAAGTCAAAATGTGATGCTGACATGTTTTGACTTCACATTGACATGTGCGATTCAAAGTCATCAGGCCTGTAGGATCATCACTGTTAAAGAGATGGGTGAACTGTTAGCAATAGAAGCAATTTGGAGTTATATGTGTATTGTGCATTTCATGCTAACAGCAAAATATATTGTCACTGTCATAGCAAAACCTCATATTAGTGCATGCATTAAAAAAGTCCTTATCCTGTGTCATTTTGCATGGCACAGCAACCTGCAAACATAAACACACACCAGCAATAAGTTCCATATAAGCACACACACTCACACACACACACACACACACACACGCACACACACACACACACACACACACACACACACACACACACACACACAC
>JBBJLS010000001.1:12338036-12362881 GCA_037577275.1 Bryconaethiops microstoma
GTGTGTGTGTGTGTGTGTGTGTGTGTGTGTGTGTGTGTGTGTGTGTGTGTGTGTGTGTGTGTGTGTGTGTATGTTCAGTCAAACCTTTCAGGTTAGGATAATTGATGATGAAGAGTATGAGAAGCATGAAAATTTCTTCATTGTCCTTGAAGAACCTCGCTGGCTGAAGAGAGGAATCTCTGGTAAGTGCGAGTGGGGATAGAAAAATACTATTGCTCACTTGGACACTTTTTAATTGCTTCTTAGGACACACTTTGAGCTACTGGTTCAAATTCTCATCAAGTTAAGTGTTTGAAAGCAGAAGAAAGAGAGTAAGTAACTGTATAATATATCTGTCTTACTTCTAGTGCTGTTAGTGCTAACTACTATCTATGCCACTCTCTTACTTTTACAGTTCAGTGAACTTTATTGTCGTGTCTACTTTTTGTGATGATAATCGGGCGATAAGAAACTGGTTTTAACTGTGTTGCATGAAAAACAGGATGACAGGGTTTATCCATTGGGTTAGCTTGTACAGTCCTTTGTAGAAAGCTGGACCCTGTCACCTACATGGAACAATCGCTGGTGCTGAGAGGTGTATCTTTGATTGGCCCGCTGGATGGCCGAAGCCGCCAGTACCGGTGAACCAACTGGTGGGCCGATGGTACATCCACCTCTGATTCCTGATGGTCGAATATTGGAGGTTGGAAACCATGGCACACCTCAAACGGACTGAGCCCCGTGGCTGATGACATCCTGAGGTTGTGGGAAAGCTCAACCCAAATGAGGTAGTGGGCCCAGGAGCATGGCCAATCCACCAAAAAGCATCTCAATTAGTGCTGCAGTTGTTGGTTGGTTTGCTCCATCCAGACGAAAGGCTACAGGAGGAACCGATCAGATAGCAGATGGCCTTCCAGAACTTGCCTGTGTACTGGGGCCATCGGTCCGAGACGATGTCCTTGGGGAACCCATGCAAACAGACTGGAACATCCAGTTGGATGTTGTTCTTATTGGTCAGCCAGGAAAAGGAGGGCAAGGTGGAAGAAATTACCACGGACCAGGTAAGTGCCCCCCTATTCACCTGATCTGCCTGTTTCCGAGATGGAGTCGACAGGCAGCTCGATGGTGTTTGGGGGAAGCACAGTAGGCACAAAGCCTCTCGCGATAGCACCGATCTCTCTCTCCTCCGGAGTCAGAGAAGTGCACCCTAATTGTATGGGTTCCCCTCCAGCTTCCGAGTGATCTACAGAAGGAGATGGAGAACCATCTGGTGAAGACTCCACAGGGGTTGAGATGGTAGAGACTGGAGGATGGGTTCGTGATGTCACTGGAGGTTGGGTCCAAGGAGCTGCGAAACTTGGGGATAGAATATAGAAGTTTTTAATGAGAAATTTTGAATTCCCAAATAAAGTTTCAGAGGACCATTGCTCTAAGTCTCTGCTGCAGAATCTACTGGCATCTCATTTACATTTACGGCATTTGGCAGACACTTTTATCCAAAGCGACTTCCATTCCTTAAATACAGGGGACAGTCTCCCTGGAGCAACTTGGGGTTAAGGGTCTTGCTCAGGAACCCAGTGGTGGTGTACTGAAGGTGCCGCTTGGTCCAGAGGCAAGTACGCTACCACTAGGCCACCAACACCCCGCGGAACTCTCCGGCTCTCTGCTGTCACACCTGTATCAGATAGATAGGGAAAGAGACAGGGAAGAGAGGTAACCCGTGTGTCCCCGGGTACTCAGCACTCCCGGTGCTGGGGCACAGACGATCTCTCTCACGATCACAGTCCTTCCACTCTCTTCTCCTTTATTGTCCACCTTCCAGGTGACAGCAGACTTACAGGACTTACTTTCAAACAGCACGCACAGTAAGACTTGGGTGATCACACCATGATTCCAAGGCACAGCTGGCTATTTGAACCCATAAACACACACACAGCCAATCACACGACAATGAGTTGCACTGGTTTGTGAGTTAATTGTCAGAGTTAACACAAGACAGGTGGACATGTCGTTAGGTGCCTCTCAACCCAGTAAGGTGTTAATGAAACCCCACTACCCACACCTGGGTTGCCTAGACGCCCAATGACCAGACACACAGCAAACCATGATGTCATCACTACATGCCCCTAGTACTCGGGTGATGAGCTTCATCGTGGGCGTCACTGAGATGGACCGGACGTGACAATCGTACTATAATCTATATAATAATAACCTTCTTTAAGCCCCCAAAATTATCATAATGTTCAGTCAGGCTGGTTTGGTATTGTGTGGTTAAGTGTTTTATTTTGTATTGCTTTTAAACTTTTTTTAAATTATTTGATTATAATAATCAGGATTTTTTTTTATTACTACTATAACCAATAACGACAGTCCTCTGTATATGTTATACTTATATACATGTAAGTATAGCTTAGTATAATAACAAAACTTCTCTCTTCCTTACCCCCATAGCTCTGCTGCTGAATGAAGGTAAGATTACAAGTTATTGATTATCACAAACTAATTATTATCCTTAAAGTTCATCCACCACTGTAAAGAATTCAAAGAGAGTAGGTTCGGATGGACTTGGTGATGCAATTAGTACAGTCATGGATTTGCATTTTTAATTTCAGAAGGTCTAATGTAAATTGTATGTAATTTATACATACAATTTATTCATAACATTTATTTTTATGTCCTTTGGATTGTGTTTCAATGTGTAACTTTTCTTTACACCACTAGTTGGGTGTGTTTGTAAGCTATGTAATGTTTTTCGTAAAGCTTTCCAGAGTATGACTGACAGACAAGAAAAGCCTTTGTGCTCTCCAAGTAATCTCACACTTTTGTTTCAGTAGTCTCCCTTGTTCTCTGTGTGTCTCATTATCCTTTTATTGTATTCTCACTTGCAGGAATGGTGTGTAATTTTTTTGAGCTCAGTATAGATTTTTCACTTGTTCTGCTAATGTGAAAAAACATAGATTTTAGGTTATTGAATTGTTGTTGACCAATATGGTATATTTTTTGTGTTGGCCTGAATAATCAGAGGAGTGTAAATTTTTTATGGCAGTATTGCTTTCTCCATTTAGTATTTGGCAGCATCCTTTTTTACAGCACAAAAATTCTATCCTAAAATACAATTAAAATATACAATGCCATTTGGGTCAACTTTCACCTTTTAATTTAAATTAATGTAAAAATATTCATACCAAATGGTTTGATCTAATGATCCTTTCTACATAAAGCTTGCACACATGGTAAGGGGTAAAATGCTATTACAGTTTTGTCCCACTCTCTCCTGACTATTTTCTCTTTCTCTCTCACCTCAGAGGACCCGGAGGGACAGCTGAGTGCTGAGGAAGAGGAGGCGAGAAAGATAGCTGAGATGGGGAAGCCTATTCTGGGTGAGAACAGCAGGTTGGAGGTGATCATCGAGGAGTCCTACGAGTTTAAGGTATTACCAATGTTTCCATTTCTGAAGAGCAGTCTCTGCCTTTATACAGGAACTGCAGCAGGCAGTTTTTACTAAACTTTTAGTAGGGATATCTAGAAGTCAAAATTCGTCTTATTGTTGTTAGTTCATGCCCCCAAGCATATTGAGCATTGTTTTATCATTTTAAATTTTAAACTGTAATTACTTTTGCCACCTTATAAATTGTCTTCTGACCTTTTGCTGTTTGAATTTGCCCCAATGGGCAGAGGAAAAATAATATTAAGCAACAGGTAGGTAATTAGGTTGGTAGGTAGGTCTATTCGTCTGTTCATCTATCCGTCCATCCACCCCATGAATGTCATACATCTAACAAAACAGACAATACAAAGGTGGATGGATGGGTGGTTAGATGGATGGGTGGGTGGATGTCCGGTGTGGTCAATTAAACTGAATAACAACTAGCATTACGGTGTTCTTATACAGAAATATAACTATTGATGTTATTTTTGTCTGAAATGATTAATTTTCAAGCAAAAATAGAAATAAATGACAATCAGACTAAACTGAAGGTGACCTGTTTAACCCTCATCTGTGGCTATATTTAATGAGTTATCCTCTTTACATTCAATCTGAAAAGATTGCTGATGAATTTATTAACTGTTACAAAAGCAACACCAAAATCTAGACACTGAAGCATTCATGTGGTATATCTAGTGTGCGTTTTTTTTAGAAGCAGGTTGTTAAACTGCAGGTGTGCAGTTTTTTATGAATAGGTTTCTTTACACAAATAATTCACATGTTAAAAAATGTTTTTTAATGTAACAGATTCCTGTTTATGCATTAACATCTACACATATAAATTTTCACATTCTGCACTTTATGGACAGAAAAATATAGCAGTTGCTCCACATACGCTCACTGTTAATTTAACTGTTTAACTAATAGTTTCCTGGGGGTGTTTGATCAAAAGAAGTCAGCTAAAGTTTATGGCATAGTTTATATAGCCACATATGCACTCATGCAGTAGTCATTAGAGGAGAATCCATTTTTAAATATAATTAAATAGAAATAGAATAAATGCAGTATGTATGATGAAGTATGCATATTCAGTGCTGGACCTGGCATCAATAACAATTGCCATAAGAGGGCCTTTATTACATAGGTCAAGACAGAGTAATGTGTTTCTGAGTTTACTCATAGATCTGAAGGTCCCTTTCAAGTAGCATAAGTGTGACACTGGCACATTTGAGTTTGGCAGATTTTTGTTTTAGTATTTTATTTTAATGGCCAACAGTGCAGGCTCCAACCTGGCACGTATGTAAACAGGGGTGGGATTAGAATTAATAATCAAACAGTCAATCAGTTCAGCACCTAAAATCCACAGCCATGTGTGCACTGGCAATGTTTTATTTATATAGTTTTATTTATATAGTGCTTTTCACAACCAACATCATCACAAAGCAGATTTACAGAATCTGTGTCTGAGTCTCTAGTGAGTAAGCATATGATAGACACAAGAAAAAACTCCCTAAAACTGGAGAAAGAAACCTCCAAAATTCTGGAAAGCTGCTTTGTGACAGCACTTGACTCGGAGAGTGAGGGAGAGTGAAGGACATGTCCCTAATGAGACCTATGTGCACAGACTTAATCACTGCTGAACAGTTGTTGGTTATACTTAACAGAGTAGTTACAGTTAGCTTTAGTAGTAGTTTTAGTAGTAGTTTTTGAGTCAGTGAGAGAAATAGTTTTAGAGTCTCCAGTCCACAGCAACAAGGATACAACCTCAGTCGGAGCTTCAAGCAACAATACAGCGGACAGTAAAACGAGTGTTTACTATCTTTACTAGGGCTGTTTTTGGGTATTTTTCATATGCATGATTCTTATGCAGAAGTGAACACACCTGTTGGGTCACAACTTTCTCTTAAGTAGATAAAAATGGTAGATTAGAAATAGGTCAGTAATTTGAGAGCTTACATGATTTCTTTAACAGAGGATTAATATAGACGTTTGGTCAGTAACCACTTCTAAGAGAGGATTATTACTGATAAGACATTTTGAAGTAAGCATTAAGAAACTGAATCAAGTATGATGGTAGAAAATTTTGATGAGGGATAATTGTAGTGAGTTCTACCTGTTGAACTGAATTAAAGGATACAAGTCTCTCTCCTGCTGCTATATTTTTATAAGTACATGCATCAGGTCTATCAGGCAGCAGACGTGGAAGATTTTTTTTGTATGAATTTCTTGTTTAAAATCCATAAAATCATCACTACTATGTGTTGCAGGTATCTGAGGTTCTGTACCTTCCATATTTAGAAATTGTACTGGATTGAAATTTAGGATTATTTTTGTTAGAATCAGTGAGAGACGATAGAAACGCCGAGCATGCAACAATAAGTGCTTTACTGTAGTCTCTAAGGTTCTCGTTCCAGGCAAAGTGGAAAGATTCCAGCTCAGTTAATCGACAGTTATACTCTAATTTTGCTTTAGGGTACATGTTCATTCGTTACACAAAGGAGCAACCTTTTTCTGTCTAATCTTAAAGGTTTGACATTATCTAGAGTGGACTGAGTTTGCTGGACAAGACGGAGAGCCAGTAAAGAGCTGTGGTGAATGTTATCAGATAATTAATACAAAAGAAAGTGGATGTATATTATGGGTAAGATGAGGCTCATACTCAATGAGGTAGTGATCCAAAAATCTAAAATTGAAGCAAATGCAGTGAATATGAAAATCTCCAAAAAGTTTGACTTTCCCGTGAACTGCCACATTTTGCTAATTTCTCATAAAACAGCCCCAGTGGACTGAAGACAATAATTAGAGAAATCTGTATTTAAATTTATGTTATGTTTAGAAAAATCATTCCAAAAGAAGTGAAGGTAAACCTGTTTTTTGATTAAGACCTAGGGCACTTCTGTGAATGTTTGCTATGCCACTGCATCTAGCACTTAGTCTAGGATTGTGTACATAGCCTGAGGGGGTGGACTGATTTAGTCGAGTGTGATTCAGGACTCTGTTCAGTGATTATTTCATTTACAATAACAGCTGCTTATGTTAAGCAGTCCCAGCTTTAGATCTAAGGTACTGTTTTGCTGGTTGTTTCATAAGTGCTGAATAAATTATTAGAACACACCTTTTGAGTTTTTATCATTTTCTGTCTGGTTTGGACATGGTCTCAACAGAGTGGAAGCTATGTTGCGACTTATGGCAGCTAGCAGATGGTTGGTTTAGCCAGCTTGTATGCTTTCTGGCCTTGGTGCCGGTTTGTCAACAGCAGCTATCTGAACAAAATTGCCAGCTAGCTAGCCAGCTATGTGCTATGCTGCGAGAAATGAGAGCAGCAACCTCCCAGAAAGGGGTAGATACTGTCCCAAGCAAAAAAAACAGACTTGGTCTCAACATGTGGACCAGTTGTCAATAAAACCCACACAGTTTGCAGAGCACTAATTGGACTTCCAGCATTTCAGCACCCAAAGCCTGCTCTAATCTTCAGGCACATACTGCACTGGGACAGAATCAAACATTGTATGTGCTAATTAACACACCTCTTTGATGTTATTCTTAGTAACTTCTAACTGCTGCAGACAAATGTCATTAGCCCCTACATGAATCACTATCCTGTCATACCTATATCTAGCTAACAGCTTCAGGTTCACTATGATGCCTGACACTGACGTGTGTGTCATTTTAAAGCCTCTAGTAACTGGTTACTTTTATACAATTAGAAAACAATATTATTTTTAATAATAAAATGGAGGGTCATGCAATGAGACAATGCCCCACTGTTTGCACATCTTGAATGTGTGACTTTTAGTAAAACTGATTACATTTTTCACCTATGTGCTCCTTAATTTTTTTTTCTTGCCACATTTTTTCCTCAATATTTGTATGCACTGGGGGTGGAGTAGATGGAATTCTAAGTCACTAAGTCTTGTCCAAAAAGTTGCTAGGCTCTTTTTAGAAAAAAAAAACAAGTTAAACCTAGTGATAAAGACACTTAGCTGGCAACAGTAAACAAAAGTAAATAGTAGACAATTCCATGAAATAAAAATGAACTAAACTGACTTAGAAATAAGACGATTTTGCTGCATCACAACCAGAGCCTTTCCCTGCTTATATAATTTCAGTACATGTTCAGTGGTAGCTCTGAGGTTGGGAATTTGGTAGTTAAAGTGTACTTCTTATAAACAATCTGAATAGGCACTGTGCATCACTGTGTTGTCTTGCCTGTCACCACTAGAGCACAGTAGATAAGCTGATAAAGAAGACTAACCTGGCCCTGGTCATCGGCACCCATTCCTGGAGAGAACAGTTCGTGGAAGCGCTGACAGTCAGTGCAGGTTAGACACACACACACACACACACACGTTTTGCCTCCCTGATCAGAGTTCTGTATTATTTTTTTTATATATATAATTATTGTTTAGTTTTTGGATCCTTTTTTGTATCCATGGATAATCACAGTCCACAATTCAACCACTATAAAAACAAAGATATTCTGGATGGGTAATGAATTAATGAATTACTAGAGTAAAATGAGTTTATAATATGACCCTTTGAATAGATACATGGGCAACATGGTAGCACAGTGGGTAAGGCTGCTACCTCACGGCAAGGACTTGCTGGCCAGGCCAACCGAGGGTCCTTTCTGTGTGGAGTTTGCATGTTCTCCCTGTTTCTGGAACAAAATGTTCCAGTTTCTCACACAGTCTAAAGACTTTTCAGGTGAATTATAGATAGGCTGCTAAATTTTCCCTAAGTATGAGGAGTGTCTGTGTGTCTGCCCTCCAGTAGAGTGGCAATTTGTCCAGGGTGTTTCTGATTTCGAGCTACTGCACCCTTCACAAGCCAGGTTAAGGATAACTGACTCAGATAATGAATAATTGAACAGATCTGGCCAGTTCATTTTATTATATTTTATCATTTAAAAAGTTACTTTTTTTATAGTATTGTTGTCTACTTGGCACCTTGTATAGTTACATGAATCTCAAAAAATGGTATGCTGCCCTCTAGTGGCAGACTTTGTTAAATAGCGATACTTTCAAGAAAAATTTATTTTTGTTTCCTCAATAGAAAATATTACAAAGCAGCTTTGGTGAACTGTAATTAACCGGTCATTGGTACAAGTGACAAGTGAAAACTCCCTGACATAGTATAAAAAAGAAACTTTAAGAGGACTTAAAGGGTGCTATCAGTACAGGTAGACTTCACTCTTCTATGTCATCAGAGGGTGCTCAGCCTTGCTCATCTTAAAGAATGTATATATTTTATGCTTCACTAGTAGAGAAAAAAAACATGAATTCCCCAAATTGGCAAAAGACTGCTCTGCCCCATCAACAAAAAGCTTCCCCTCCATACATACACCCGTGCAACCCTGAAACCACAGCACAAATTTACATGGGGTTAAAGTTGTTTGTACATGCAAGTGTCTGCAAGTTCTCAACTGTGTATATGATCTTAAGGTGATGGAGATGAAGATGAAGAGGAGGGGCGTGAAGAGCATCTACCGTCCTGTTATGACTATGTCATGCACTTCCTGACCGTGTTCTGGAAGGTTCTGTTTGCATGTGTGCCACCTACCGAGTATTGGAATGGCTGGGCCTGCTTCATGGTGTCCATCTCTGTTATTGGAATTCTGACTGCCATCATCGGAGACCTAGCCTCTCATTTTGGCTGTACAATTGGGCTGAAGGACACCGTTACAGCTGTGGTATTCGTAGCTCTTGGCACTTCCATACCAGGTATGTAGAGTTTTAATTAGGTGTGAAATTTTGATTTTAACTCAAATATGGCCTAAGAACAATCTGTCCTGACCCAGGAATGACCTGGCACAACCTCAACTGGATCAAATTGTTTAAGGTAGTAAACACTAGGATAGAGAACAACAGAGTGAAGACCAACCAAAACTCAACATTGCGTTCCCTGCTAAAATTCCTTATCAATGATATTACCTAGTTACCTAGCAATAATGATTCCTGTTATCAATAACCAAATAAAAATAGCTTATCCATCTAATATGCATTGTCAAATTGTACTGTAACAACTCTATCTATCATTACCCTAGAACTCCATCTGAAATGTGTTCTAGATAAACTTTGTTAGCTGGATTGATTTTATGCTGTAGGGATCTGTGTACTGTGTGGATCCTCTACACAAATAGCCATTTGAACCTGTCCAGTTCCTGTCATAATAATCAGGGGATTTGTTGTGGGATTTGGACAAACTAGTTTACCGTGTGTGTGTGTGTGTGTGTGTGTGTGTGTGTGTGTGTGTGTGTGTGTGTCTGTGTGTGTGTGTAAGAGAGATCAAGACAAAGAGTGCATGAGCGAGAGAGAGAGACAGAAGGGTTTGTATCACAGTAATACAAGAAAAGATACATTAGTTGAGGCACTTAACCAATTAATGCCATTAATAGAACGGAATTACTTTTCTCTCTTCTGCTCTTTAACATGCTTCCCCAAACCCATCTACCAACTCTCTTTCTTGGATTCCTTCCTTCTCCTCTTTCATTTTCTTTCTATCTTAGACACATTTGCTAGTAAAGTGGCTGCTACACAAGACCAGTATGCTGATGCTTCTGTTGGCAATGTCACCGGCAGCAACGCCGTCAACGTGTTCCTGGGCATTGGGGTGGCATGGTCAGTCGCAGCCATCTACTGGGCCATAAAAGGAGAGCGCTTTCGTGTGGAGCCTGGATCTCTGGCCTTCTCAGTCACCCTCTTTACCATCTTCGCCTTCATTTGCATGGCAGTGCTGCTCTACCGAAGGCAGCCGTCCATTGGAGGCGAGCTTGGGGGTCCACGGGTGCCACGCCTCCTCACCTCACTGCTTTTTCTGGGACTGTGGCTTCTCTACATCCTTTTTTCCAGCTTAGAGGCTTACTGCCACATTGAGGCCTTTTAAATGTTCCATGGAGAAAAGAAATGCCAAACAAACCTGGATACTGCAAACACAAACTGCAAATAGGTTCAGTCTTGAACAGGGGCTTTGATGGTGATGTTTTAGCAATAAAACACCTCAAGCCAAAAAAGAACATTTAAAAGAAATGTGCACATAAAAACTTTCAGCCTTAGAGAAAAAATGCTTACATTCATACAGAATTCTATGCCCGCATGAATGTAAACTTAGTGGAGGAGGTTTAGAGAGAGGTCATGTGGGGAAAGATATGTGAAGGATGGATATAAAAGGAGGGTACAGAGTGACTTTAGAAGGAGAAGAAACCATAGAAGGATACAAAGCAGGTAAAGATAGGATGGAATTAACTGACAGGAGGAAAAGAGAATAGATACTTAATTTTGCTGCAGGCTTACAAGAAAGGGATTTGGTCATCAAACAGAGGGTTGACTTAACCCTTCAGTTTAAAACTCAAACACTTTTGGTCAACATAATGTTTGGCATCCACACACTCATTTGAAGGTACAGATATGTTTATTTACTGGTTTAACAGTTCAATGATTTCTTTGTATTGAATATCATAACTTCATCTTTCCAGCAAGAATGGTGTTCAAAAGCTAGCAGAGATGTAAGGATGTGGAAGTATCTTGACACAAATCATGAACTGTGGATAAGTGGGATATGATCACAATATTTGGCCTGTAAATCCTATTTGTGTAAATAAATTTATGCTCTCAAAGCTCATAAGAGCTTCTTAAGAGCATATTAGTTCATGGTTCACAAATTAACAGACATTTCCCAGTGTTGACTCAGTGTGCCGTGTTCCTGTCTTTGAAATATCCCCCTCCCCAAACTGTTCATTTCCTTACATGCTGTTTTCCTATACATTCTAAAGCCAAATGACAAAATTATGATATTTGTGTGTTGTTGCGGCATGATGGGTTGTTTACTGGGTTTTTAAGTATTCTGATTAAAAGCAAAGCAACTCTTACAGATGCTAATTAGACAACACCAAGGAAGGTTTGTGTGGAGAATCTGAGTATCCTATGAAACTTCTTTAAATGCTTTATAAACACATTCTTTAAGCATTGTGCATGCTACTGTATATATTAGTCCCTGAATAATGTAATTAAATACACAACCTTTCCATTAAACAGAACACATTTTCTCAAAATAGTCATTTTCAGACATTGTTAGACTAAGGATTAATCACTACTGCTTTAAATTCCATGGTGATGCCTGTTGGACCTTCCTTTAACCTCAGCTATGTCCACTATCACTTTCTCCATCTTCAGACTTTAAAAGGGCAGCACAGGTCTGTTGAGGATGTAAATATGCTTGTTTGGTTCATTGATTTGTCTTTGAAGTCAAAATCCTTCACAGCACATTTTAACACCCTCTCAAGAATCCAGTAGAAATTGGACAGCAAATCTCCTGTTAATATAATCATCTTCTTACTGCCAGTTAATTAAAAACATAGGGTTTGTGTTCCATGCATCATTAAAGCATTTATGACTGAATAAACCTAAAAAGATTAATAGTAGAAAGGCCTATCTGATGTAATATAGACAGTTTCTCTCATTGCATGCTCACAAGTTGATCAAAATGAGATTTGAAAATGCAGCCCGTTTATTAAGATCACATCGCTATTCAGCGTAACAGTTTTACTACTGGCGTCATTTAGCATGAGGATTACTTCATTTTGGATTACTTTTGAGTACAGCTGAACTTTGGTCCTTTCCAGAGACATTAAATGCATCTCTTAGAAGTACAAACTCACTGTCAGGACTCAGGATCATGTGTGTGAGTACAGAACAAAGATTCAAAGTGCTACTGTTTCAACTGTCTGATCTATTTTTTAGCTGTAGTCAGTAAAGCTGCATGAAGGAGTAATTTGTGACAGAGCTAAAATGGCATGGTTTAACTCTGAAGACATGCATGGATGGTTATATAAATGTGACTATTTCGTTTAGCCAAAAGGACAAGTTGTGTGCTAATTTGCACTGGAGGATGTATTCGCTAGCTTTGCTAGTGGAAGTTTCATATTCCTCCATATTGCCAGTCTAGAAGTGATTCAAAAAACACCACGCTTGAATTGCATCAGATGATTCAGAATGAGAACAGTGTTCTATTTATAGCTCCTGTTATGATGAAACAGCACCATGGAAAATCTTAGGTCATTTCACACTAGCTCACCTTGATTATTATTATTTTTTTTTTTACATTTGCTCTCGCAGCTTCTAATAAAGCAGTAAGCCACTCGAGGCTGTGCATTACAGTGATTTGATCACAAGTAAGGCATTCTGAGGAATGACACAACGCATAGTAAAACTCCCTTACCCATGATAAAATAACTGTAATGCACAGCCTCGAGTGGCTTAATGCTTTTATAAAATGAGGGACAGCATAAAATATGATGAAGTGTTTCACTTTGTCACATAATAATGAATATATGATCACATAGCAGTGTTTGATGTTAAACCTTTCATTTTCTGTTAACTAAAGTAACACTGCAAAGGTAATATTAGCATTATACTTCTCTTTTTCCGCACATGGGCTAAATCTCAAATGACTATTGTGCCTACAGAACTCAATTGTCAGGTTATAGGTGCACATATATCAAATATTTGAAAATGCTTCGAACAGGGCTCAGCCAGTCAGATTTTAGAACAGGAACAATTCTGTTTTTTAAATCACAGCATAATACTATGTTTAGCTGCTTACAGAATGACTAAACTGACCTAAAACATTTTCTTAATATGACCTTGCTCCATTGTTTAACACTTTCTAGCATCTTTTTAAACACAAAGAGATCTCTATTTACATACCTGTCTCTATTTAGCAAATCAAGGTAGCTTCCAATTTTGGATGGCCAACTCAAGCAAAAACACTTGGAGAATCATTGGGAACTATTCTAAACTCTAAACTTCAACAATCACTCACTAGTGCACTTTCCATAATTTGTTCTTTTTGTGTCATGAAGACATGTGTTTTAAACTTCTTTCACCTTCAGAGCTTTATTTTTTAGGTAGAAAATGTTCTGTTTCTTATTATTCCTTCAAAGAAAGTTGGTTAAGAATCAGGGTTGCATTTATGTGAATGGCTTGAGTCATTTGTATGACTAATGTACCTGTCTAATTCAAAATGATCATGTCATAACTCAAATTGCCGCATATAATCTCTTTAAAAAAAGAAGTACAGACTGTTACAAATTAGATAGAAATTATTATACAGGTTATTTATTTATTTACTTACTTACATACTTATTTACTTATTTGTTTATTTATTTCTTTTCAATCTTGAGTGACCCAGTTGTTGCCTTACAGGTGTAATATATCAGCACTGTGTTTTATATATGTTTGCTTTGTAGACCTATGTTTACTCTGCACTGAGCACAAACAAAACTGAAATGAGAGCGGTGCAATATGACTTCCCAAACCCACTCATCAGTGCACGTAAGTGCAGTGCAGTTCTCGATTGTACCTGGAGCTTAACCCTGTGCTTATTTGGTTCAGTTCAGTTTATTGCCCTGGGGCAATAAGTTACTCCTTATTATCCTAAGGCTGCCCAAGAACATTTTAGTATCTGTCAAAAATACACATATTACTGTTGATTTCAAATAGAAAAATGGATGAACAGAAAACAGGCATAAAGCCTTGCTGTCTTTTGACAAAATTCACCCTAGCTGAATGTCTATTGGAACAAGATGGAGGAGGAGCTAATCAGTCCTGTCAGATCACATCCAGAACTATATGATCCAACTCTAAAGACCTATAAGACCAACTCACATGCAAAGATTTAAAGATCTGAATTTCTGATGTTCTGTGGTGAAACATCAGCAATTCTCACTTGAAAATTTTCATGTCTGATTTTTACATGCACAGCAGCTCTCTGTGAGCACACACCTACAAATTCAGCAGTGCATATGAAAGTGTTTTTTGACTCCATACCAAAATGTCCCTGTGAAAGCACCCTAAAAGCCCACTCTTACTTTCACTTACCAACAGATGCTGACATGCAAAATTCCTTTAATTTCAGTGGGATTCATGAGGAGTATTCCAGGGTAAAATTTCACATTGTGTTCTACTTTGGAGAGCTTTGACACACAAAGCATGTTTACATTTTTGTCACTGCTGTTTATGGTCAGTGAATCAAGCTTGCATAGTGGAGAATTTTCCCAAACTTGATTTGGTCAGGGTAATGAAAACGGCAAATGTCTACTGTGACTGCAGTTTATCACAGTCTTTAATGTTAAGGCAAAACTTTATTGTTTGCAACACAAGAAACTTAAGTTAAACAACAAAGTAGAATCGGTTTATTGTAGGGTGACCATGCTTTTTTTTAAAAATCAGGTCATGGGGCAGGAGGGCAGCATGAAGCAGGTGATACAGGGAAAGTCAAATCTAGGAAATTTTAGGCAATTTGGAAATGTTTAGGTCTTAAAAAGAGCACAAATCGGCATAAATGGGCAATTGTTAATACCCCCCCTTTTGAAAATTGTTGCTTTATGAGCATGTGCAACCAGCCTAAATAGAGTAAATAATTTTGGAATGCAATATATAGTGATGGAACGTAATAAAAATAATTGTAGTGAGCAACATTTACAAACATTCTAAAAGTCTATAGGCACAATACACTGCAATCTTCACAGAATTGGTGTTGGGTGCATCTACAATAAAACTGGGACAAATGTTATGTAGTTCTAAATACAGTTGTCTTTGTCAACCTAGCAAAACATTATTCTGAGAGGTGTAACACCTTTTCCCTCCTTTCCAGTCTTTCTGAGTTTACAGTAGTCTAATTTACATTATTTCACTTTGAGGTCAGATGTTTACTCTTTGTATGATGTGCTTACTCTAGCAGGACTTGTAAATTTTGAACATATTTGTATCTTTTGATTTGTAGATAAGGGAACTAAATCTTTGCAGAGGTACAGGTTTTGATAAATATTTCTGTGATATTTAGATACACTCAGTATGACTCAGTTTAAATAGAAAACACAGTGTATGGACATTGAACCAAAAATGAAACCATTTCTGTATAAATTATATATTTTCAAACACATTTGGATTACATGTTGAGATTACATGAAATTGTGTTGGAACATGCGGACAGCAATTTCATATTTTAAGAAAACTAACTTTCTTGGCCAATACACTATCACTGGATCAACCAAAGGCTATTTAATAATTACTTTAGTGAGGGCAAACTTATCTAATAGGAGTTATATTAGTTCAATGTCTCATCATTAATGTCATTTTCCTATTTGGATGTCATAGCTACACTCCATGTTTAAATGCAAGGACTTAAATGTATAATTCCAGTTCCACTGATATGTCTGGCATTTGTTACTGGAAATGTGAGTTGGCTTTGTAATGTTTTTGATATGTGTGCCTTAGATGTGTGTAATGCATGAAGTCCTGTTTGTGCGCATGATCTGCTATCAGTGTTTCTCACCTGTGCATTTCAGAACTGTTTTTTTTTTATGGTGATGTCTTGTTATTGGTCTTGTTAATTCCAACACTATAAGGAAAAAAAAAATCTCAGAGATACTCATTATTTAATTTTACACAAAAAGCTGTGAACATTTTTATTCTATTTTATTTATTTGTCTTGATGTTTTCAGTATCTGTTTGTATGTTGGAATCAGTGTTTGTCTATGCCTACTTTTCAGGTCATGCAGTCTGTGTGTTTATGAAAATTTTAACTGTGACTTTTTCTCCAACTGACATTTTCTTAAGAATAAGGACTCATTGAGAAAATATGTGGTAGGCCATACATTTTAATTATATAACCAAATGCTGTAACAAATAAATAATAAGTAATACTTGTTTTTCTAATGAAAAGGAAAAAAATAATAGAAGACTATCATGACTATTGTTTTCAATAACTTGGCATGATGTGTATTGTGTCCTGAGGAAAAAAAAAAGTAATAATGATAACAAAAATACTGTTAGAACTTGATTTGACCTAAAGTAATATAATTTATTTATTTTGAAAATCTGTGGTTTCTGTGTGATTTTTTTTTTTTAAGCCATAAAAATTGCAGACTCGGAGCAAAGCATGCCTTAACATGACAATAATATGCACTCAAACTGACTAGAATACTCAGGCCCTTCATTTGTGATCAGTTTCTGGCCACAGGACACTTTTGAATGAATTATTTGGTTGGTATTCTCAGTCGATTAGAGACATTGAAATGTGTAAAAACTCCAGTAGCACTGCTATTTGTGATCTGCTCCACGCAGCAGAGCACACACACTAACATAGTTGAACACTTGTGAACAGGGTAAGGGGGCTAACACATAATGCAGAGAAACAAATGTTTGAGTGAATACAATATCATGATAGATAGCAGAGTCATTAATTGTGAAAAAATGCAAATATAGGCGTAGACAGCAATAAATAAATAATTGTACAAATATTAGTAGCAGCAGGATAGAGAGTGTACTATATAATAAAAACTGGGTATTTACAGTGGCAGTGAGGGTTTACATATTTAGTTTGTTTATGGCAGATCAGTTTGTCAGTGTGTCCATGCATGTTAAGAAAAAGAAGTTCAGTTCAGGGATGTGTTAGGACGGATTATGATTCAGTTCTGTTTAAGGAGTCTGGTGGCCTGAGGGAAGAAAACGTTTCCTGTTCTAGCAATGGAGATCTGTATGCTATGTAACCTTTTGCTAGACGGGAGGTGGGAGAAGAGGATGTTTGATAGATGTGTGAGGTCATTCACGATGCTGGTGGCTTTGCAGATTTTTTGGCGTAATTGTCTGTGGTGGAGTCTGAATGTCTGCCCCTGCCGATCTTGTCAGCTGTCCTCACTATCCTATGTAATATCCCAAACAGATATTAAGTACAAGGAGGATACAAGAGAGAGCAGTGAGTGATAAAAATACTTCTAGGGCTAGTCAAATTTAGCTAGAGAGGAATTAAATGTTATGGCTTCACTTTACTGACTATTTCCAGAGTGTCTGCCCCATTTCTCATTCTTATTTTTTTCAACTGTTTGCATATACTGTAGTTAATACAAAGGTGAGTAATATAGGCATGTTCTGTACATGGCAGGAGTAACCAGAGTGTGACAGATGTAAGGTTTAGAAGTGGACTATACAAGACTACTGAAGGTGCCCTATGGTATCTGGCATCAAGATGTTGGCAGCAAATCCTTTAAGTCATGTAAGTTCCAAGGTGGAGCCGCCATGAATTGGACTTGCTCAAGATCAGCTGCTCGATCAGCTTGATATCTAGGGAATTTAGAGACCAGGGCACTTACTCATTACTGAATAATGTATACAGTGTGTCATTATCCTGCTGAAAGACGCCACTGCCTTTAGGGAATTCCATGGCCATGAAGGGCTGTATCTGCTCTGCATCCGTGTTTAGGTAGGTGGTACATGTTAAACTGATGTCCACATGAATGACCAGATCAATGCCCAGAGGATTACCCTGCTTCCACTAGCTTGCCTCATACATACAGTGCATTCTGCTGCCATCACTTCCTTGTGTCAACAGTGCACCTGACTGTTGACATGATGTAAAACATATTGGACTCAAATATTGCACTCATTGCATTTTCATTAGGTCCAGTTTGGACACTTACATCCCAACCACGCCACGACCAAGACACAGACCTCTGCGCACAATCCAAAATCCAAACACACACACACACCCCCAACACCCCCCACCCCCCCGAGCCACGGCCGAGGCACAGAGAAATTTTTTTCATTTTGGTGCGCACCAATTGATTCATGTAGGTACTCATGAGAGTACTACAGCAAAAAATTATGTCAACCTCTGTTCATTTGGTAAATCAAATGCATAAAACACTAAAGTCTATTAAGCTAAACTTTTTTTTTTTGAAGGTTTTCAAATTTTCATATATTCATAAATACATGTTTTTCACACACTCACACTTCACTTTGAGAGTCAGACTCTCTCAGTTAGCCCTTTATCCGTTTAAAGGGTTGAGAAACGAGCAGAATTAGTGTGTTGTGAAAGTCCAAATCTGATTCACAGGTTTGGTTCCCAGGTCTAATCCTCTCTTCTTCTCCTAAATACCTGAGAACTTCTCCTACGAAATGCACTAGTAGCCAAGCATGTGAGATCTTATGATGTGACGTCAGATGGCCAATGACCTGAAATGCTGTTTTATGCTATTATTTGCAGTGTGAGTGTAGGCCTACTTTGTATTATTACAAAAACTTAATGGGATGTTATTTGGCTAATGTCAAGTGAAATATTTATGCTAGTCCCGTCAACACTGTTTGATGTATGTAAGGCTTTTTGTGATAAAATGTTTGTGGTTTATAAATTAAACTATACTTCACTTGTGTTACTTAGTACACAATTTTCTCCAAATTCATCTGCTATTTCATCACATTATCAAAGATAGGTAGCGTTAATAAAAAGCTGTCTCCACCTCCTGCAAAAAGAAAGTTCTGAAAACCTTAGTTTAAAAATGTTTTTAAAAGCAATTCTTGAAAGAAATCTTTAGGGAAACATTTTAGAACCCAATACTTTCCATTTTTCTGAGAATTGTTCTCAAGAGAAATGTTATGTAAGAAACAACAAAATTCTTAAAAAGAATAACAATTTATATTTAGAAGTTAAGCAAAAAACAGACATTTAATCTAATTTATGTACTTCTGTTTCAAACAACTACAGCAGGAGCACTGTCATTGTAGTGTATTAAAGCACTCAGATAGTAATATTCCAAAACAGCTTCTCAAAGCACTTCATCATCACAGGAGTCAGTGCTACTGGCCTGTAGTCATTGAGAGGTGATTGTCTGTTTCTTGGGCAGAGGGACGATGAATGAGGACTTCAGGCAGGGTGGGACGATGGACTGAGACAGTGACTGGTTGAATATACTGGTGAAGACCCCAGCCAGTTGGTCTGCACAGTCCTTTAGCACACGTCCTGAGATGCCACCGGGTCCAGCTGCCTTCCGTGGGTTGACAGCCCGCAGCATGCGTCTAACCTCATGTTCCTCCACCGTAAGGGTGGGGTTGGTGTTGGTTTCTTCGTAGGGTCTGGCTGCCTCTGGTGGTTCAGCTCCTCTGCCAGTGATGTCTCGCCTCCCACCATTCCGAAATTGGTCCTGTAGTCGGTGATGTGCTGGACACCAGTCCACACCTGTCTGTTGTTGTTACTATGGTGTCAGAGGCTACCTGTTCTGAGACAGAGTCATATACCACCCACACTTCTGCAAAACTCTTACATTGATAACAGGGATGTAAGCAGTGCCACCATTCACTTTAAAAAGAAAAAAGAAGCTGAGAAACCCATCAGACCTCCAGGCAGCTCAGCAGCTTGAGACCCACCAGTGACTTTACTGGAACAGGTGGTGGCTACAAATTTACTTGTCTCTGCAGTAAAAGTTATGCCCCTCTGGTGACACTGCTGTAAAGCTTTCAAAACTTGACCTGGGACCTGCGCTACTGGGATATGCTCAAAAAAGACTGGCTAAACATTTCACAGGAACACTTACTAATAGTATGCTTCCCTAAAAACTAGAGACCTTGTAGTAAGTCCTTGACCAACAGCACACCACAACCTGGTGTATTTTCATCACAGAGGGTAATATCCAATTCCAGGTACCCAGTGTATGTTATGGCTAAGTCATTAGCAGCACAAAGCTACAGTCATGACAGTGACTGTATCCCATGGAACAATATGGCACTATTTAACAGTCAATCACATGGGCCCAGTATCTAATAAACACTATATGTCTACATCACCCATAAGGACATTTGTATGAGGACAAGACAACATTGATTGGGACACAGCACTCTCAGCAACCCTGGAGCCATTAGGCACCCCATCTTAGCTGCAACTCAGGACGGTGGGGACTTGTTTTCCTTCACCTAACCAGACTGGGCAGTGCTTAGGACAGAAAAAGAAGGTGAGGTACTCCTGGGACAAAAAGGCACTCTCACAGTTCCAAGCAAAATGACAAGGTTGTTGACACTTGCAACAGATTATAGGGCCAGGGAAAGCATGGTGTAGTGGCTTAGAGGTGTGAAGGAGAGTTGCACTCTGGGTGAGCAAATTCTGCTCATGTTGATATTTTAAAAGTTTTTTCAGCTCTACAAACTTTGGTGCAGCACTACTAGTGTGACTTGCATTGAACCCCATACAAGAACCCCAAACATATACAGATGGGACAGACTAACTTTGACCCCTCATAGGTGCTGTCATACCCTCACATTCCCACCTAAGAGCTCCCCCATACATTTAGAGGCCTCTTAGAGAGTTGGTGACAAACCAACTGTTTCAATTCTCTTTGAAGGGTCCCATAATTTTATGTCATAATTGGGCACCACATGGAGTGCAACCTGTTGGATCTTTCCCATCAAACTCATCAAAGTCAGGGAGAACTCTTGATTTAAACGCATGCACTTGTGATAGAGTTCTGTTACATGCATTTTGCTATCTGTTGTGAAAATCAGTGTTTGTTTGCATATGCACAAAGCCAATAAGAAGTGTTGAATATCATTTGCATGCTATATCACAGCCTTTACAGCATGTAGGTTTTGTGCACATATATGGATGTTGATGGCTGATTGTCTATTTTGTTGAATATATTTGCCAATTGGTGAAAAATTAAAGCAAAAAACAACATGAAATGTCGTAATAAGGTTTTAGACCTGTACAAGCTGCCAGAACAGCTCCAGTGAACCTTGGCATAGATTCTACAAGTCTATGAGCATGTACTGGAGGTATAGAACTCCAAAAGATTTTCTCTCACTTTGTGCTTTGATGATGGCAGTGGGTAGCCTTGTCTAACACATTGGTCTATAATTTCTCATACATGTTCACATGGCTTCAGACATGGTGACTACAAAAGCATCTCACATACATGTTTTCATGTTCATCAGACCATTCCATAATTCCTTGTTCCTTGTGGATGGAGGTATCATCATCCTGGATGAAACTAATCTTATCAGCATAGAAATGTTTATCATAGGATAAATATGTCAAAATACCGAAATAGAATCTCTCTATGTATAAAGTCATAGCCCTTTCACAAATACTGAAAAAGTCATTTTTGAATTTTAGTAAGGCTGGTTCTATTTAGCAAGTGTCAACCTTCAGGAGTGACCCTAGGACAAAACATGATAATAAACATAATATAATAAATAAAAAAGTATAGAATTTGAAGAATCTGAATGGTCTCCAAGCTCTAAAACTAGTTGAAACACTATTTTTACTGTGGGCCACTTGATGTTTTGTCAGTGGGCATTTGATTATCCTATTTAAAAATGAAGTTACAATTGTAAGTACAAATTACGTATTGTAATATTTTAACAAGAAATAACAATTAAGAACAATGGAATTCCTAATGCAAGTGTCAGACTGCTGTTTTTTGGGATTTTGGAACCAGCAACAGTTTGGTTAAGGCGATGCAGAAATGTGGCTCCTGCTCTCCAGAAACACTTGTTAAGTAAAGATTAATATGTGTGTATTTGTACTGATAAACACACCCAGGCACAAAAAAACACACACTTACATCCGTGCGTTCTATGAGGGCAACCTTTAGCCTGCTTCAGGATTACAGTGTTTTGAAATACACTTAAGCTGCTTTCTGGAATGCACTGTTTTCAAGGAATTAGCTTAGAAAGTACAGAGCTTATGGTCATCCTAAGATGTTAGATTTTTAAGGCCATTTGTAATTCTGTTGATAATGAAACTACTGTGTTTCAGTGTATTATATCACTGTCTACATTCTCTTTATTTCTCGTTTGGGTGCAAGAGGCCCATAGACTACCTCAACTAACCTGGCCCACATGCACAGCTTCTAGAAGAAGAGAAACAAAACTGGAAAAAGAAGGAAAGGAAAGGAAAGAAGAAGGATAGCAAAGAACAAGAGGAGAAGAACAACAAGTGGAGAAATCCCTGCTATCTCTCTCTCCCTCCTTCCCTCCCTGTTTTACTCAGTATGAGGTTGAAGGAGGATGTGAACCCTTTGGTGTTTTTCTTGTTTAGAGTAGTGGTATGGCTCTACTCTCTGCTCTCTTACGTGCCTGCTCTGTTGCTGGGTTCCTCCAGCTCATGCCGCCCTGGCCACCCTTCACAACGGATAAAGGCTCGTTCAGTGAGTGGGCGTCCAGCTGGCCCTTACCGGGATGTGGCTGCTCTGGAGAGGCTGTCTACATGTCTGCAGCCAGGTGTAAACACCCTGGATAGAGTGTTTGAAACTTCAGCCAAGCGCTTCTCTAGGCAGTACTTCCTAGGGACCAGAGAAGTGCTGCGTGAAGAGGAGGAGATGCAGGAGAATGGGAAAGTGTTTAAAAAGGTGAGGGAGACCCACGTGTGTCTGTGTGTAAGATAGTAGATAGGCTTGTTAAAAAAATAGTTTTTGAACATTTCGAAGTGAAAGGATACTGTTACACTGTGCTTTTTTGTGTTTAATACCTCTCACCTATGGAATAGAATATTTCAGTAGCCTAAGATTAATGTACTCAGGTAATGTCAGGTCAGATTATGTACAAACAGCAGCTGTACATTTAATTCTATTTTGATCAATTAATGTGCAATCCCATTTATTTCTGTTGCACCCACAGTAATTTTGTCCTTTAACTGTATATATGAGTTTCACTGGACCACAAAAACATGGGGAAAAATTAGAGAATAAACTAAAGAAATATGACAAATGTGTTGACCTTCATTAATCAGGCAATGGTTATTTTAAACTGTCGGCTTGTGTGGAGTGGGGGAGGTGTTTGCATGGCTAGCTCCTGGCAGGGGGCGGGTACACTGTTGCCTCTGGCCGTCACGGTCTCCTATCCTGCGGTCGCGGGGGCCCTCCGCCTGCTGGGTCCCTGTGGCCTTCAGGTCTTGCTCAGCCTCCCTTGTGGCCCCTCACCCTTATTACAAAACATTCCATGACAAACTCAGACAATACATGTGCACTTACGTGTACACATATGCAGAGTACGAATCACCCCTCCATAATTGGGGGGTACTGTCAGGCTACCCTGGGGGGGTGGGGGGGTGGGGGGCGTTGTCAGGTGGAGGTCGACGGGATGCTTCTAGCGCCGAGGTTGTTAAAATGGTACGGTCCACATTAGGGGTGCCTGAAATCGTTTTACATAAAATTTTCCTACAAGGTGAGGTAATCTTTTTTTTTTTTTACAGCAAAAGAAAGTGATAAGACCCCGCCCCCCCCAACTGCTATTTTTGTCTCTTTGGGGGGTCTGGGTTTTGATCAGGGGGTACAGTACCCCCAGTACCCCCCGTAATTCGAACCATGCACATATGCATACACATAGGCGGTCAGACACATTTACAGCATTTAGCTCTTATCCAGAGCGACGTACATCATACACACACACACACACACACACACACACACAGGCAGGGGCGGACTGGCAATCTGTGTGTTCTGGAAAAGTCCAGTGCACGGCCGTCGCCCCGAGATGCGGCCGAGATGCGCTTTACCCCGTCCCAGTCAGCCCGAGATGCGCTTACCACCCCTCCAAACTCCGCCCCCCGTCCACGACCGAGCTGGTAAAGAAAGTTCAGGGCCGTTTTTTTTGTCCCAGTCCGCCCCTGCACACAGGTATATGCGTCTTTACCTTTTTTTCTCTCTCTGTTGGCTCCATTCCTCTTGTCTTTCTTTTCTTTGGTTTCTTTCTTTCTCTGTCTTCCGTCCCCCTGTCTGATCTGGCTTAATTATGCAAAAAATCTAATGAATAAATAAATAAATACAAAATTTCAAGTAACAAGAGGGGCTTATACTGAACCCCCTCTTGTCTGGCACCCAGCTTCACAATCCTCTTTGCTAACTGCCGCACAGGACAGGGGAAAAAAAGTTTCTTTAAAATTTCTTAAATAAAAAAAAAATCATGGCTTGAGATTTGGGGAAGACAGGAGTATTTCAAGGCTATTTCAACTATTTAGAGTGCATGCTAGAGGAAAGCCTTTTTTTTCCAACTAACCCCAAATGTAAGGATCTGAAATTCTCTAAATGGTATTACCGATACATGCTAGAACTTTGTCTGGGTTTGGCAGTAAAATAGAAGTATGGTTAAGCAGAAAAAAACCTCATCCCATCTATTATGTATAATGGAGGATGTAATGGCCACACACAGCAGCCTTTCTGGGTCCAATACTTTGATGCAAAAATGTAGTTTTCAGTTGATTTTGACACCGAAGCTTAGCTCACATGCTTCAGTTGCAATTCAAACAAGAAACTTACCTCGAGGATGGACTGCTGGAAAAGTTCTGCAACCTTGACTTGCTGTGTTGGGGGCCTGTGTGTTTACATCAACACTGACTGATGCTCCCTTCTTGGTTACTCTGACCAAACCAATGCCACAACCACGACCGAGAGGCAGTCCTCTGTGAGCACCCCAAACCAACGCCACATACACTATATATATATATATATATATATATATATATATATACACACACACAACCCAAACATCCGAATTTGTAAACTAAACGTCAATAATATACATCCACATAAATTTTTTGAATATTTACATTTACAGCATTTAGCAGACACTTTTATCCAAAGCGACTTCCATTCCCTAACTACAGGGGACAGTCTCCC
>JBBJLS010000001.1:12362981-12373527 GCA_037577275.1 Bryconaethiops microstoma
GTCTGCAATGAAATAAAAGTTAAGGGACATTTGTGAATTACTGCTTTATTTTTTTATTCACATTTTCCACCCTGTCCTAACTTTTCTGATTTGGGGTTGTATTTCTAGGCTAGTACTGATGCATACCACGCCACTTCACTAAACTTCTGTATATCAGTAGTAATTAGTTAATTATGCTACAGAGTGTACAAAAAAGCAGACCTTACTTCATTCCAAATGACTTAATGTATAAAAAGCTGTTCAATGTCTACAAATGTTCTAATGCATTTTAACTTACAAAAAAACCTCAAAAGTGGTTAGACATTTCTCTTCTATTTTGATGATTCCTATTCAGTCCTCTTTCACATATATATTTCTAAACATCCATTATCAGAATCGCTTTTCCTTAACCAGGGTTATGGGAGTATTGGAGCCTATTCCACTTTCGACAGGTTGCCAGTCCATCATAGCAGCTAAATATAGCCATATGCAAAGGTCTGGGCAACCATGTTCAAATGTTCTAAGTGAAAATAAGCGAACATCCTCCAAATAGAGCACATTTTTGCATATGACAAGTTTGTGCACTAAACATGGCAGAAAATGGCATGTTTAAGTTTCATGTACAGAAGTATTTTCTAATTTATCCAGGGGAACTCAAACATTCGCATAGGATTGAAGGTCTACATTCATTGGCTTGTCATCTTGCTAGACTTTCATTATGTTATTCTAGCACCGTCTTATATTTAGTGGTGTTTGTAGAATGCAGTCTCTGGTCTGGCATGTAATTTGCACTTAGACGGCTTGTATATGCTTCATTTAATGGAGGAAATTGGCCTAAACATTGCAGCATATGCTTATTAGAAATTCCCCTTTGTCAGAATCAGGTTATGCCACTGCATAGGATATAATCAGTTCAGGTCTTTCCATCTAGCATGGCGGACAACAGACCTGGGTCATCTGAGTAGATTCATCACATGTTAAAGATTTTTTTAATCATTAATCTAATAATAGGGATGGATATTTCTGTTTGTGTTGCTACATATGTGGCATGTTTGAGTATCAGGGATCTTTTTAATCATTTAACCTCACTGGTATAACGTAAGTTCGATTACAAACATTTACTCATTTTTACAAGAATAAAAACAAGAGGCAATATATTTCACCCTTTTACATGATTTACTCCACATTTATACAATTTAAGAAAAAAATCTGTGAACTCTCACTAGTGGAGAAATGTAGATGGATTTAGTTCTCCAGCCTCTTGCTACCTCCCTATGGTTAGAAAGGTGCATTACAGTTTCTGTCTGACATGTCAAGCAAACACTTCATTTTTTCCAAGTTCACACATCTCTTCATAATTTATGCTCCTAAAGGCCAAACATGGATTAACCCTAGTTTTGGACTAAACTGGAAATTCTTTTAGTCTAGTATTAGCCCTAAAACAAATAAAAGCAATCACTACTGTTTTATGTTTAAACAATAACTTAATGTAACTGGTTGTTTTCCTAAACATGAATAAAGCTGTACAAGGGAAAGTGTTAATTTTACATTTCTTTTGTCTCATGATTTCACTCATATTTCAAAAATATTTAGTCCCATTGTTAAATGTTTAAAATGAATACAAAAAGAATGTTCTGCCAGTGGTCATCTTAAAAAACCTTTGTACCAACCCAGAAACTATATATTTTCATAATGCATTTATTAAAATATACCATCAAAAACAATGCACAAAGGAACAATAGCAGCAGCAATTGTCTACATGATTCCCTGTGTCTTTATTAAGTTTCTCATTACTCCAGTTACAGTGACCATCTTTGGATTTACTTCCTATGTTTTGTAAAGTAACTGTTCTGAGACACTGATTTGAAAGAAAAAAAAAATTCAGTGCATTCACTACCAGCAACATACTGCTAGCACTTGGGACATACGACTTTTTAACTTGACCAGTGTGAAGAGAAAAGCAACACCTCCTGCTTGGAGAGAAAAGAGATGATCTCCTGAACGTCCTGGTTGACATGGTCCATTTGAAATCTTTGAACAAAGTAATAGCACCTCGTTCCTCACTGTGGCTAGTAAATACCCAGAGATTGCCTGGAGGTTCCAGGTTACAGTAGTCTTTAAAATTGTTCCTGTAAGTTTGACAACACTTAAATAACACTGTTTGTGAATTTACAATTGACTTCTATCCAGTCTTTTCTTTGCAGGGTTGGGATACTGTGGGTTTTCAATTACACCTTCACCAAACTTGAGTTCCAGGAAGGCACGGTGGTTGTTGGGTCCATAGACGGTAATGCCGACAAACGGCATGGGTACCAGTGGCTGCAAGAAGTGCTCAGGGAACTCCACATCCTGCTTGTGCTCGGTCCATGTATCCTTAGTCATAACTCCATTTCGGGGGTAGAAGGGCCACAGATCCACATGCAAATGGTTGGCCTCGCTGTACTGGATGCGGTAAAAGTCTCCTTCTACTGCCCGTTCCCATACATAACCATTAGCATCCACCAGCGACCCTGAATCCAGGTTCTTCAGGTACTCACAATTAGGAATGTCTTCCAGGTAGATACCTAAATCAACGTCATAGTCCCAAGGTATGATGTCTTGATGTCTGGCTGCTCCTAACAGACTGCCCCCTTCGAGCCAGTAACGCACACCAGAACTTTCCAAGATATTGACGACATACTTTGTAGTCTCTCTGAGGGCACGCAAGCAACATGGTGGGGTCCAACGGTCCATGTAGAGGTACTCAGGTGTGTCATCATGCACCGTGCCGAAGCATCGTGCTGTTTCTTTAGAGCAGCCAAACCACTGGTCCCTCCCATCAGGCCATATCGAGCGCTTGAGGCCAAAGCTCCGCATGAGTTGATTGGAAGCCTCCTTGAGACGACTATCTGCTTTCCACTGATTATGCGCTGAGGTGAAGAGAGGCCGGTGGCTAGCAGAGAATGACGGTCCCTCTAGCAGCTTGACCTTCCACCCTCGCAGTGCAGTTTGTATAAAGAGTGCAGAGAGCAGAGGTCGTGCTAACGGGACTGAAAGGTTGAACAGGTCCTCAGTGCGAATAAGGACTACAGCATCACCATGCAAGGCTGTGCACACACTCCCGCTGCTTCCGAGTGCCCCAAGGGAGTAAGCTGCAGTCCATTCCTTCAGGCTCACCTGCAGGTGCAGACACTGAACAGCAGCACGGGACAGCACTGGGACTGCAACCAGCCTTACTGGTCCTCCTCCCTCACCCTCCAGCTCCCGAATCAGCCTTTCAAGCTGTCGTCCATGCTCCAGCTCCACACCATCAGGTACCAGAAGCACAAACTCAGTCTGCACATGGAATTCTGGGCGGTGTGCTTGAGGGGGCTGCTCTGGGCTGGGATGCAGCACTAACAAACGGGCATTCTCAGGCAGGATCAGGGGAGGGTAAGGCAGGGTATCTGCAACAACCGTTAAAGGTACCTCTGGCCTCTGGTGCAAGAAGGAGCGGGCCACATCACCAACGTAGTTCTCAAAGTCTTCAAACTCACGCAGGAGGACAGTGATACGAGGACTCCGCATACTTTCCACTAGGCTTCCTATTTTGTTGGCTCCTACACTTGAACCCACCATTCCCCCAGCAGCCCCAAAGCCAGGCAGAGATTGAGATGCTTTTTTCAAACCCTTTCCCTGTGCGCGCCGCTTCTCTATCATTTGCTGTTGTGCCCGAGATACGAAATACAAGATCAGCAAGTTCAGCACAATGGCTCCTGTCAGCAGAGCTTGGCAGAAACTGATTCGCATTGTGACTACAAATTTTCAATATTTACATCATAAAAACTGCAAGAATGCAGCTTGGAGAACAGAGTTGGTGACAGAATAGTCCTTTTTTATGTGAACATTTTGATGTGAAAATAAAAACCTTCCTAAATGAGAAGAAGCAAGAGAGCCTTCTTCAGGACATGTTACTATAGCAGTCCTGTTATGTTATTATAAGTAAAAAGTTTGGGCAGAAAAAATACTCCCATTCAGTCTTTCAGAATGAGAAGCCAGTGGATCCTCCTGTCTTGGCTCTTTAAGAGTTCTTCAGTAGTGAAACTGAAAGACACAAAGAAAGGCAGTGGTTAGATATTCTGTTTGCACACAGAAAAAGTAATGAATATAAGCTTTGAAATTAAACAAGCACTTAATGAAAAAACTAAAGTCTCCAAGCTACTGCAATACTCACCCCATTGCAGCAAAATTAACATGTGCATGACAAGTAGTGCAAATGTTAAGACACTGCAGCTCCAATTATGATGGTGTCACCTTCTCTCCTTCAAAACAGCAGACTTTAAACGGTAAGACCTTATTACCCTATATTTAGTGTCTTAACAAGTACAAAAATCTCATCTCTAGCCTAAATGTCCATTTTTCCTCCACCTAGCCTACATCATTCAGTTAAAACGAAATGCTCCAGCTTTGCAGTTTTTGTACACATTTGACACTTAATCACAGTTTGAACACATGCAGAGACTACATAGCCTTCACTAGAAAAAATGCATGCATTGTAGTTACGATAGTTCACATAAAAGCACGTTTAGCTGTTTTTATCCTAAAAGTAAGTGTGCATCGTTAGCATGGTGTGCTGGTTGTGTTGTTTTGGAAAACGAGAGCAGGAAGCTCACAATGTGGCAGGAAGGATCCTCGCGCCACGGGCTGAATGGATTTGAAGGAGGGAGCTTGGAGGGGATCACTATTTGGCAGGTCCGTTGTGTTGTTGTTTCATCTGTATTGAGTGAGGAGAGGGGAGCCTGGTGTTAGGACAGTGTGTGTGTGTGTGTGTGGTGTGTGTGTGAGTGTGTAGCTTTTCTGTTGTTCCTCGTTGCTACACTATAATGGAGGCTGAAAGGTCCGGAGGTAGTGGAGTAAACCAGAATATTTCAGGCAGTGGAGCTGGGAGAAATCCTAACGGGCCGAAGGCTGTTCTCGGGCCGCCTCCTGCTGCAGGAACCTCGGCCGCAGTGGCAGGAGCCACCGGGACTCTGCCTGGAGCCTCCCAGCCACGGGAGCAGCAGGACGGGGAGACGGGCCTGTCTCTCCCCGGTATCCTCCACTTCATCCAGTACGAGTGGGGCCGCTTCCAGGCTGAAAAATATCGCTGGGAAGCCGAGCGAGATGAACTTAGGGTAACTTTCCTCTCCTCCATCCACCATGGGTCTTGTTTTCTAGCCTTCTAGAGCATAGGAATGTCTCAAGGAGCTCTAATCTGACCTGAGACCAGTAAAGAGATCCCAGTGGCTTGTTCCTGCTTGTCTGCCAGTGGTATTTTTTGTCTGGAGGCCTTAGGGCAATCACATATGCCATCATGCTTTTAACACATTTTAACAGTTTAATCCATATAGTAATGATGTCCCAGAATCTGTCTACTATAATAAACTATTAAGTACCATCCCACACGGACTACATTATAACTCATCATAATGTGCATTATAATGTCCATATACCTTATAATATGCATATACATTTTAATTCTGTATAATCTATGTTTCTTATTTGTGTAAATGTCGGTAATGAAGCTTTAAAATGGTTAGATCTCGTTTTAAAGAGTCTATTGTCAACTTTGTAAAATATACCCTTTAGTGGAAAAACAGTAGCTTTCATAAGGCTTTGGGTGAAGGAGGGTACAGTTCTCACGTTATTTACAGTGAAATGGTGATTTGTGTAATGTATGTGGTCCACTGCTGTCCACTGGTTTCTTGTGGAGACAATGCTGGCATGTTACTGGTGGACTGCTGTGATTTAGTTTTAACCACGTTTGTATGCCCAGACCCAGTAGAGAGAGGAATGATGTAATGTAGTCTGTAGGAGGAGTATCTGTGGTAAACCGGAGGTCCTGTTCTTGTGCTGTGTGTAAATATAAAAAAGCACATTCAATTTGCCTTGGCTGAGTACACCTCATGCTGTTAATCACTGATTCCTATGGCCACTCTATGGTCAAAAGTATTGGGACACTCTGTTTTTCAGGATGTGGGCTAGGCCCCCATACATCCAGTGAAGGGCAATCTTAATGCTTCAGCATAACAAGACATTTTGGACAACGCTATGCTTCCAACTTTGTAGACACAGTTTGAGGAAGGCCGTTTCTTGTTCTAGCATGACTGTGCCCCAGTGCACAGAGCAAGATTCAATTGAATTGAATTAAATTTTATTTATATAGCACTTTTTACAACCAGTGTTGTCACAAAGCAGTTTTACAGAATACTGGTCTGAACCCCTTGTGAGCAAGCCAAGGACTCCCTAAAGCTGGAGGATGAAACCTCGAAAAGAACCAAGACTCTGGTCGAGAGAGAGTGCGAGAGAGAGTGCGAGAGAGAGTGCGAGAGAGAGTGCGAGAGAGAGTGCGAGAGAGAGTGCGAGAGAGAGTGCGTCTTTATTGGGAAAACTAACAATAGAAGGCCTTAGAATACGGCTTAATCACTGTTGGACAGATTAGCCGCCTACGGCTAACAGAGTTGGAACAGTTAAGGTCCATAAAAACATGTTTGGATGAGTTCGGTGTTGAAGAACTTGACTGGCCCGCACAGAGCCCTGACCTTAACACCATCCAACACCTTTGGGATGAACTGGAGTGGTGCCTGATCTCATAAATGCTCAACAGAATGAATGGTCACAAATTCGCACAAAAACGTCTCAATCTTGCGGAAAACCTTCCAAGAAGAGTGGAAGCTGTTATATCTGCAAAGGAGGGACCAACTCCACACTAAAGTCTAGGCATTTGAATGCAATGTCATTAAAGTCTAGGCATTTGAATACTTTTGTCCATATAGTGTAACAAGGGGTCAAACCTAGGCATGTCTTTTCTCTTCTTCTACCAGCCCTCCTATGTAATGTACTCAAATAGAAATGTACTCTGGTGTTACAACAAAAACGCTGTGGTTTTTCATGGTCATACTTTACTTGAAGGTTAAACACCTGCACTGAATGGATTAAATTGCAGTTTTTAAGGACATGAAAAGCATGTTTATAAATTACATTGTTAAAACTGCAGTATAATCAAATCTGTCTATAACATACTTCACCAAAACTGCAACATACTGCAGTTTAATTGCATTAAATTTCATAATAACTGCAGGAGTTTTTGGTAGAAACATTTTGAAGAAAAAGTCTTGGAAGCTCTCGCTTTGTTTGGTACTATGATTGCACCCACACTGGAATGGAAACTTCACCAGGCAATTGCAGATACAGGCAGTGTTGTTATAAATACTTGTGGGATTTCATGCAACACAGTACACTGCAGTGCAGAATATGTGATACAGTATAGTACATTATATTGCTTTAATTTTAGTTTCTGGTACCAGTAAGTATAGGTGCATAGTTTAATAATCTATGCTCATGAAGAGTGGAAAAAAATAAGTAAGTCAGGCCAATTTGGTTCATAATATAATATTTTGTGCATATGTGAATTTGGTTGGTTAATATTACAGCATTATTCACTACTTCTTTTACATCGTAACATATTACAAGTAGAAATTGCACTGATTCTGGAACATTAGAATCTAGCCTGAAATAGCACAGAACTGCATGGGAACAGTTGCCACATAGCCTGATGTACAACATGTAGTCAGGAGGGGCCTTTTAACCTTTTTTTTTTTTTTTTGTTTTAGTTTTTCGACATACTGAACACACCCTGGCTTTACATAACATTGTGTCATGTAATATAGTACCAGTTATTTATCTACTTACTAGTTACCTACTTATTTAACTACTTACAATTATACATTTTTATTCATCGATCATTGTTAAACTGCTGCATGGAATATTTCTTCTGGCAATTTAGACATTCATGTGACACTTTTTTTTTTACTTCATATGTTGCAGTTACTGGATGGAGCCTGTTAACGTGTGCCTTCTCCGGTGATAAACCATTTTTATTAGGTTATGTACTTTATATACATACAAATTGTGTCAGCAACATCTGCATTCATTCATCATCTTGCTGTTCTGCATTGCATACTGAGTTAAAAGACTGAAATTGCAACAGAACAATTTTTATTCCAGAGTACACATGCCTTATTTAAGGACCCAAATATTCATATAAATTACCAGATCAAAGGAAACAGCTAAATCTTTCCTTAGTTACAATTTATTTATTTTTTAAAATAGTATAATTGTGCATGCATTTGTACTGCAAGTGACACATTTTTGGTGGTAGAATTAAAAAGTTTTGTTATGTAACAGTTATGTTATTGGATAAAGTATGCTATCTGTCTCTTCCTGTGGTGTGCATGTATGTTTTTGGACTGGTTTTATGCATAAAAAATTGTGCAAAAAAATACGGGGCAAGAAAAAAAATCTCGCATTGTGAATTCGAGCTTGTGATGATCTGATTCAGAGGCTGGTGCTTTTTTATAACACCTGAGCTTTAGTGTCTTGAAGTCTGATTGAGTCTGCTCAATGTTTTGTTTGTTTCTTTGCTTTTTGTTGCATTGCAGCCTCCATATCCATGACTTCACAAACTCATTCTCTGACACGTATTTTAAAGGCGACTCGACCGTTCTCACTCTCATCACAGAGACAACTCAACCACAGAAATAGTGTTTTTAAAATGATGAATACTTATATACATGTGCTCTGCAGGGAATATTAATGGGCATTTTGATGCTGGAACCATGCCCATTCTTCAGAAAATGTTGGATGAGAACAGGTGCCATATTTAGCTATATAAATAATAATAATAATAATAATAATAATAATAATAATAGTATGATTGAATTACCTTTTCCCATTGGAGGAATAATTTTGAATCAAGAAGTAAGACTCCCTTTAAGAGCACCTTAAAGGAAATTGGTGATTACTTCTTTGAAACTTTAGCAGCTAAATTTAACAAGCTCCTTTGGTAGCTTGTTTGGTCAGTGGGTCATGATGGTAGTTTTTGGTGGTAAACCTTTCTGAAAGCAACCAGTCAGTTCTCAGTCTTGAAATTGTATGATAATTAAATATTGACCCACTGGTCATGAAGAGGTATGAAGAATGCTGTGAGGTGCCTGTCCATGTTAGCAAAGTAGTAAGGCCCAGTTTCTGAAATCAGTGTGGAATTTCAAATGGACTAGTTCAGTATTTTGGGAATGCATGGCTTGCTGTCCCAGAAAAGTGTGTTGTTCTATTTGTTGGGGGATGTCTCAAGAGGGAGAGGAAGACTGAGAAGGCGGTAAAAGGAGTGGTAATCTGCTCTTGACCTTGCTCTCAGTCACAGGAAATCATGATGGGTTGGGCTGGTCAGTAAATATATCTGCACCTTAATACAACCACTGTCAAAACCTACAATGTCCAGTAACCTGGGAAATTTACTGACATTGCATTCAAATACATAGACTTTAATATGGACTTGGTCCACCCTTTGCAGCTATAACAGCTTCCACTCTTCTTGGAAGGCTTTCCGCAGGAATTTGAAGGCTTTCCGCAGGAATTTGTGCTCATTCATTCATTTTGGTGTTGTCCAAAATGTCTTGGTCTGCTGAAGCATTAAGATTGTCCTTCACTAGATTTAAGGGGTCCTAGTCCAAACCCTGAAAATCAGGTGTGTCCCAATACATTTGTCCATATAGTGTACATGGAGATAGACATATAGACAAATACGCTCATGTAATACTTTAATTCTTGTTTTGCTAAGTGTCGACGGGACGATTTCTTTTCTGTGGAAGCAGGTCGTTTTTAAAACTACCAGAGATTATAACTTTACACCTGCTGCGGTTTCAGCATAAGACTACTCTTAGAGTCATTGGAGAATACCTCTGTTATATTTACTTTAATGCCTATGAGCTGTCCATGCCACTCTGGCATTATTGCGTACTTTATGCATATAAATTCATTATGATTCCGTTTATATATATATAAGTTGAAGGTGAAAATAAACAAAAAAAGATGTAAGGAATGTAACTACTAAAGATAACAAAGATAAAATTAAGAAAACAGTTAAACAACAGAATAAAATGGGTCAAATACTTTAATAATAATAATAGTTGTATTGATCCTCATGGAATTTATCCAGGTATACTGAAATATAATACAGTAACATTAGAATTAGTGCAACGTTAGTGCAAAAGAATATGGCAGTAATGGCAGTAAATCCGTAATAGTGCCATAATATGGCAGTAATGGCAATAAAGGTCCGTAATAGACAGTAGTTTGCACGGTTTCTGTTTACTATCATCATCATAAGGCCACTGTCACCACAGAGCCAGCTTGGCCGGCTTGTCTTTCTTCTTGATGCTACCTTGCCTTCAAACCAGCCCATAGAATGCTAGCAGTCACAGACTGGTAAAACATCTGCAGGACTTTCCTACAGATATTAAAAGACCCCAGCCTCCTCAGGAAACTCTGCCCCTTCCTGAAAAGAATGTCCATGTCCTCTGAACAACTGAGTTTGTCATGCAGCTGCAGTCCAAGGTACTTAACAGGTCCTGACCACTTCCACATCATCAAAGTCTCTGACCAGGCTCCTGTTCTACCCCCTCCTTTCTTATTTTAATTTACCACTCCATTGAGGAGCCTGGTCAGAGACTTTGATGATGTGGAAGTGGTCAAGACCTGTTAAGTATCATCCAAGAACTTCTGAGAGCGA
>JBBJLS010000001.1:12373627-12383694 GCA_037577275.1 Bryconaethiops microstoma
TATATATATATATATATATATATATGTGTGTGTGTGTGTGTGTGTGTGTGTGTGTGTGTGTGTGTGTGTGTGTTTCTATGTGGGTCACTCGTCAATTTATTTAAATCAATCAGATAATGAAAAGTTATTGAATTTTCTATGAAGCTCATGTGGTTCATGAAATGTATAAGAATGTGATCATTAATTAATTTGCACAAAAAAATCATCGATGGGGATAAGCCTTTACTGTGTGGGGAAAATGTAAAAAAAAAAAGAGCATTCATTATATAAGACATTTAAAATGTTATTCTACATCTTTTGAATACTTTCATTTATATATATTGTTTGCTAAGTGTCATGTGAATGTGAATACTATTATTTTATATGTAGTTTGGTAACTAAGTTTCTGACGCGCTGGCAGCACAATTCTTTCCCCTCAGTTTATGGATGTGATTTTGGGACAATTTTGATGTCCCAAAATCGTCTCCATGGAGTTGAACCAGTGGAAAGATTTTCAATCGGAGCAGCTTTAGTTATTGTGGTCTTGTATTATTTGTAGTGTTGTTAGAGTTTTTTTTTTTTTTTTGGCATTGTTTAGCCGTGTGATGAAAACCTAACCCATTGAAATTGATCCCAAACAGACTGTAGTGCTTTTACTTTGTCAGCTTCCCAGTTGTTAGGTTGTATCTCCACTATAGTTTTTTGGCCGGGCAGTTAAAAACAGTGGCCTGTTTTCGATGTTGTGATGACAATGTTTAGGCCAATCAGAAAGCAGTGATGCTGTCGGCTTGCCTGCCACCCACTTTTGGCCCTGCCGTCGAGCAAATTGGGTACAACTCAGGTATGGATCGCTTTATTTGTAATGGAAAAACATTTATTCGCGGTTCGGCACGGTTCCTTGCGCCAGTAAAAAAAGCGCCATATGTAGTTAGGATTGGCAGCTCTGGTTAGTTATCCTGATGCTTGTGCAGTGGACAGACTTGATAGGTCAGTGATGGTTTTGTGCCTTAAACAGTGCCTAGAAATCATTCAGAGCATCTCAGAAAGATGCATTACTATCATAATAAGACCTGTGATATTGCTTTGAAATCGAAGATTAGAGCAGCATGGTGGTTAAATAAGGGACTATTTTGATGAACAAACTTACTTTCTCTGGAAGCAAACTACTATGTATTCCTTCATTGTGTAGCCCGACCTCTTTAATTGAAAGTGTGTGTGTGTTTTTATGTGTAGACTGTGACTGACTGGAGCATGGCTAGCTGGGTTTTTCTCTTTGGAGCCCCAGGTTTTCCATTAGTGTTTTTTTCATGGAGCTTTGGTCAGACCTTGGTTCGCAGAAGATACTGTGGATTGCCAAGCTTATAATTAATGCTCTAGGCCCCAAGAATTTAACTGAAAATCAGCAGTTCTGGGTGTGCTCAGAATCTGTGGTAAAGATCTAAATATATTTTGGTTTTCCTCTATATATATTCTCATTCTTTTTCTCTTATTTCTTTTCTGGTCTCAGGCACAGGTGGCATTCCTACAGGGAGAGAGGAAAGGGCAGGAGAACATGAAGCAAGACCTGGTGAGGCGGATAAAAATGCTGGAATATGCCCTCAAACAAGAGAGGTGAGACCAGGTTAAATTAGGAGGACCAAACAGAGAGGACCAACTCATAGATTCTGTTTCAGGGGGAAAAAAATATTTGTTGTTGCAGTTGTCAATTTACATCTGCATTTTTTGTTTCTGAATATATATGACCAGTAAAACAGCTACAGTTAAATATGATTCGTTAAAAGAAAATGGAAAATAATTTCATCATCAAAATATTGTGGGGGTAAAAAGTCTTCATCGAACTGCAGCACACAGAGGAACTACTGAGAAGAGATCTTATTTTCATTTAACTTCCTCAAAGGAGAGAGCTGTACTATGAACTGAGGTAAGAGAATTTAAAATCGTATTATTACTGTTTGGTTGATTTTTACTTGGGTTATCTGTTATATTTTCAGCTTTCACCAATTGACTGTGTTCCCTGTGTAGTCATGCAGCGTAGCCCGTTAATGTACAGTATATGGGCAAAAGTATTGGGACACCTGACCGTTACACCAACAGGGACTTTAATGATATTGCATTTAACTACATAGACTTTAATATGGCGGTGGTTGCCCCTTTGCAGCTGTAACACCTTCCACTCTTCCTGGAAGACTTTCCGCAATATTTTGGAGTTTCTGTGGGAATGTGTGGCCATTCATTCTGTAGAGCATTTATGAGGTCAGGCACTGATGTTGGACGAGAAGACCTTCCTTTACGGAGGGCGGGGAAAAAAGCGTTGTGCGCCTTTAAATGCGCTGCCAAGTTCTGAGCTGGCTGAAACGGAGCATTTTGGCGCGAAGCTCGTCCGAGGAAAAACCTATCGCCGCAAAATTTTACAGGGACCCTCAGCTCACCAAGACCTATCGAACGAGGCCGGTTGTGAAGCTCTCCTCCGCAGAGAACCGGTGCGACGGTCCCGTGAGCACACTTTCAATTATTTATTTAAAAAGTTCCCGTGTTTGTTTTTTGTCCCCCTGTAGTATTGATAATAGTATCGAGTATCGAGTTTGAAATTTCAGAATCGTTACGAGCCTAATGCTGAAGCATTAAGATTGCCCTTCACTGGAAATAAGGGGCCAAGCCCAAACCCTACCCCAAAAAAACAGGTGTGTCCCAATACTTTTGTCCATGTAGTGAATGTCTGCCCAAATGAGAAGAAATGAAACTAAATTTGATCAGAACACTGGCCTTTATCTAAATACTGTATGTGTCAGATTTATTTAAGAATTACATTATATACACATTACATTCATTATTAATTATTATTTTGAGGTGATGAGGAGCCGGTACAGCCTGCTGAAGTCCCTGAAGAGGAGGAGGAGGAGGGAGGATCTATTGAAAAGCCCATCAGGCCTGTTTGCTTGCTGATTCATTTATTTGTTTGATTGTTTTGTTTGTTTGTTTTTATAAATGCTTTGTTTATTATTATGTAAGAATGGCTCATAAACTTATAGTATAGGTACAAACTCTGTATGGCCTTCCAACTAAATGTATGTTTGTTTTCTATTTAATTGTTCTGATATCTAACAGTTTATTGGTGTGTAGCTTATTAGGATAGTTAAAGTAAAATGATCACACTCATCACTAAATATACTAAGGTTTTTGAACAGTAGATGCATCAATTTCAATTTTTTTTATAGTGTACAGAAATAGGTTTATAAATTGAGATTTCAAGAATGACATGATATGTTGTAAAAGACTGGTTTATACTGGACTAAAATAACACTAATTTTTAAATCATTTTAAGGAACAGAGGCTCCTAGTTAAAGATGTTTGTGTCAGAATGGGAACCGAAAGTAGGTTCCAAATTAGAAACTATAAGAACATACCCAGTACACGGTAACTTTTTTTTTTTTTTTTCTTTTCTTTTCAAAATTTCGGTTCTGCTTATAGTTCCTAAACACTCTCTGCAAGGACATGCGTGGCTATCTGCCAGGACCTGTTTTTGATGTATACGCCATGCGTAATCTTGTTAATATTTATTCAATGTTAAACCTGATTTGCTAGAATGTGTGCCTGTCTCAAACATGGATCGTGGCAAACGTTCAAAAAGTGTGGCTTCACTATAGTAGACAAGAAAAAGATAGAGTTCAATACATGCGTGACACTAATAAGCTGCTCAAAGTGTTGTACAAGCAATCTAAACAAACATTTAACACCCTCTGTTGCTTAAGTTGACTTTGTATTGGGGATTGGTTTGGTTGCAGGCAGGTGTCCTGCTCTGAATTCAAAGCACTTTAGTTAGAATTTTACTCCCATTGCTGCTGGGACATTCTGAATGATCAGAATAAGGATTTTTTTTGTTATCTAAATGTTTATCCTCCTTTAATGAAGACCATAATATGCACAACTGGAATTGGAATTTACGAAAATTAAAATAATGTCCAAGTCTATGTAAGTTGTATTTGCTATGCATGATATTTATGCAATGTTTTTTGTGTATGCGTATTAGTGTAAAAAATGTTCCTGCTGTGCTTATGGAAGGGTTTTAAATTCCCTGGATGACGCAAGCAATAGCCCACTATTTCGGTGATATCAGTCAATATGTTTTAAAATGAAAACCTGAATTTTTATAAGAGCTAAATCAGGCCCAAGACCTTCTGGTCCATTAAATATTGAGTAAACACAGCTGTAAAAGTGTTTGTGTGTGTGTGTGTGTGTCTTATTTTCAGGCTGCAAAGCAGCAAAATGGGAATAATTTGAAGGCGCTGATTCTTTTATATAGCTAGTAGAGTGGGAAAAAGTATCTGTTTATTTAATGACATTTGGGGGAAAACATTTTTTATGTGGATATTTGCTTAAATTAATTACTACATAGAATTTTTACTTGCACAATTATACCATTGCACTTTGCGCATACAGTACCAATGGTATATTTATCTACAGTGACAACCCTTACATTTCGAAAGAAGTAATTTAGTTAATTCTAATAAAATGTTCATGCTAAAGAAAACCAAGAAAGTGTCTTGTGTGTGTGCTTTTGAGAGTCCAGTGGTGCGGTAGCCATAGACACTGGTCTATAGAGATGTAATAAAAATGATCAGATGGTGTATCCTTCATGTCCTTGACAAGATAGCAAGTGAATGATACAGGCCTGAATGGGTGAACCCCGGGGGTCTGGTGGCTTTGTTCTGCCTTTAGCTGGGGGCAATTTGCTGACATAGTTTAAGTCCGCTTTTCTCTATGAATGTTATCCTACATGAATGTTCATGTATTTATCCTAACATGAAACATTTCTATCCTGATGGGAGCAGTCTGTTTCAAGAACGAAGTGAAAAAGTGAAAGTTTGGAGTGTTCATTAATAGTGCTGTGTACAGTTTGTACACTTGTACAATATGCACGATTAAATAATAAATAAAAAATGTCCCCATGTGGATGCCTATTTTTGTAGTTAGGGCTTAAGAAATTGTTCTTTAAAGCAAAGCAACCTTTTCTGAAAGCTGTGAAAATCTGAGAAGGCGAGGCAAAATTAATTACATTTTGGTGGAAGATTGTGGGGAAACAACAAATAATTTGTATTTTAAATGGTGACTTGTACTTATGTATGACCAGGTACATTAAATAACCAAGATAAACGTCAATTCTGATTTTAGTTGAAGATTAATTCATTCTTTTTCTCAATGTTGTGTATCCTTAGGGCCAAATATCAGAAGCTGAAGACAGGCACTGATCAGAGCCCAGGAGAGAAGAAGCCTGACACTGAGAATGAACCAAGTAACTCTCAAATTCAGATTTTGGGTTCTTTTTTAAATAACTTGATATTAACAAGTGATGTATCTGTTGCTGATGATCCAGTACTTATATACTCAACTGTAATATCCTAGCTGATTTAACACTTTTCTTGTCCTGCAGTTCCCAATGGGCCCGCCGAATCGGACAATGAACCTGCCAATCAAATGTCTTGGAAGGAGGGGCGCCAGTTGTTGCGCAAGTCAGTGCCCTCTCTCTGCAGTTATAAAAGCTATTAGTGAAAAAGGGTTTCTATTGATCCACAGTATTTGTGTATGGCATTTACAGGTACCTGGAAGAAGTGGGCTACTCTGACACCATCCTGGACATGCGTTCTAAACGAGTGAGGTCACTTTTGGGGCGCAGTAGCCCAGAGATGAATGGGTCCCCACCGAGCGAAATTCCTCCAGAACCTGAATCCCATGGTGGAGGAGAGTCGCTTCTTGTACGACAAATAGAGGAGCAAATTAAAAGGTTCAGTATCACTCCTGCATGACAGTGTATTAGAGTGTTCTTACACCTTTTTTTAAATGAGCCAAGCAGTGGCTTATTCTTCTGTAATTCCTGTTCACTTTTAATGAGGACAATATTTGAAAACAAAAGTACACTTGAAATATTTTTATTGTGCAGAGCTGCGAAAGCTGAAAGATATATAGATAAACTAGTATAAATATAAGCACAAAGCAACTTGCTATATGTGTATGCTGCTAAATGTAGTTTGACATCCAAATTAATCAAGCAGTTTCTCTCACGTGCCACACACACTTGTGCTTAAATCTCCGATCACCAAACACTGCTGGAATTTGGTCGTTAGTCAATTGCATGACCAGTAGCAGAGCCACCGATTCTCAGCTCGATGCGAGAACCAGTCCCTAAGACTGAGCCATTGCCCTGTGCAGTTGACCGCATCTAATCTGGGAAGCCATTTTGGGGTTCAATATCTTCAAAATTAGGATTTTGCATGAAATAAAGACTGCAAAACATTGCCAAAGTTACAAAATTAAGGGAATTTAGCTGTGTATAAACACCACGTTAATAAACACAAATGCTAAAAACCACAGTCTGTGCTTAAACTACGCTACCAGTCACAAATTTGAACACTTATGCATTTATTTCATAAACTGCAGACTGTTACAGTGCATGTCTGACGTTCCATTAACTGGTTGTGTGGTGATACAGAGTCAGATTCTAGACTGTCTAACTTTAAATGGACTCATTATGTGTTTCATCTGTTTGGCTGTCAATTAATTGCTCATTAAACATCTATCACTTGTCTGTTGATCCACATTAAAATTCTAATAATATTAGGTGACTTTTTATTCAAAGTTCAAGTTCAAGTTCAAAGCGTTTATTGTCATGAACTTGAACTTGAATGGATCAGTAGGGATGATTTTCTGGCTAATAAAGGAACTCAAATGGTGGACGTAGAGTAAATTTATTTGTTAGAATATTGAGTGGGTTTTTTTGTTGTTTTTTTTAGTAAATATTAAGTGAGTAACATGGATATGTCAGAAATCTCAGTGTGTGCAAAACTGGTAGTGTACAATATATAAATTGAATTGAACTGGGTACGTGTATAACATACATTTCAAGATAATAAGACGTAAGATTCCTTTTATTTAATTTTGATACTATGAAAGCCAACCTGTATGATATTGCTAGTTAATGCAAGACAAGCAAAATTGGATGTAGCATTTAAAAAAGTGTCATGAGCCTTCATCAGTTTTCAATAAACCTAGAGTCTTAAAGTGCATCACGTTTATTTGTGACACTGCATAATCAGGGTTGAGGGTGGCTGCGGGAACCTGTTCAAGCAGACATACAGACATACACATTCACATGCGCATTCACACTTGGGAGTAATTTATCATCTCCTAGTTGTCTTGACGCGCATGTCTTTGGGCTGTGGAGGAAATTTCACAAACTCCACACAGAAATGACAGTCCAGCCAGGAATCAAAGCCAGGGCCTTCTAGCTGTGAGGCGACAGCTGTATCCACTGCACCCCTGCTCCTCCCCTTTATTACTATCAATAAGAAATCAGAGCACAATTCCTTTTTAATTCCAGGTCTGGAGGGCTAGTGTCCGGCACAGTTTGGTTGTTGACCTGCTCAAACACACTTGGGTAACTCACCTGTTAATTGTCAGGTTTAGTGAGGTTTATTGTGTGAGGAGGGGAAATGATGCTGGACACCCACCCTGCAGGACCAGATTTGGGCACTCTTGCTTTACAGTCTGTAATGCGCTGAAATTTAAGCTACATTACATTGTATAAGTTTGACATATGCCGTGGGATTTGTCCAACTTATACAATGTTCAAGCATAAGAATCAGCTGCACTGTGGTGTTTGTTAAGCTTCCTAGAGGTCGTTTGTTAGCGGTTTGCACAGCAGCATGTTAAGTATTTAACAAACGGATAATTATTTAAATGAATAAAAGCAATAAAAATACAGTGCTTGTAAGTTCTGTTATTTGCTTTTTTTTTTTACACCGTTGACATGGCTAGTTGAATGAATATGTATGTGGTTGTCTTCTAGTACAAATAGCATTGTAAGTATTTCCTGTGTTTTCATTTTTTGGCTTACAGGAACGCTGGGAAAGAGAATTCAAAAGAACGGATAGGTGTGTCAGTACTTGATAAGATTCCTTTCCTGCGCAGCTGTCAGGATGATGAGGAAGACAGTGATGAAGACGATGACTTCCAAGGTATTGCTACAGATTGCATCGATGGACCACGCAAGAATAAGACGTCCCGGGGCAAGGTTAGGAATGCTGTGAAAGCTCGTCTCTCTCTCCCCCCACCCCACCCCTCTTTTTCTCTTTCTTTTTCTCTCTTGCACACTCAATCTCTCTCTCTCGCTCTCACACACACACACACACACACACACACACACTTTGAAAACATGCATCATTGAAGCATACAGTATATATGTATTTAATAAAATATATACAGTGGGGCAAAAAAGTATTTGGCAGCCACCGATTGTGAAAGTTGTCCCCCTTAAAAAGATGAGAGGTCTGTGATTTTCATCATAGGTATACCTCAACTGTGAGAGACAGCATGTTAAAAAAAAATCCAGGAAATCACAGTTATTTGTATAATGTTGCAGAAAATAAGTATTCGGTCACCACAGACTTTCAACTCCCTCCACAGATTCTCTTTTGGATTAAGGTCTGGAGACTGGCTAGGCCACTCCAGAACCTTGAAATGCTTTTTACGTAGCCACTCTTTCGTTGCCCGGGTGGTGTGTTTGGGTTCATTGTCATGCTGGAAGATCCAGCCACGTTTCGTCTTCAGTGCTCTCGCTGATGGAAGGAGGTTTTTGCCCAAAATCTCACAATACATGGCCCCATTCATCTTTTCCTTAATACGGATCAGTCGTCCTGTCCCCTTTGCAGAAAAGCAGCCCCAAAGCATAGTGTTTCCACCCCCATGCTTCACAGTGGGTATGGTGTTCTTGGGACGCAACTCAGCATTCTTCCCCCTCCAAACACAGCGAGCGGCATTTATACCAAAGAGTTCTATTTTGGTCTCATCTGACCACATGACATTCTCCCAATCCTCCTCTGGATCATCCAGATGGTCTCTGGCAAACTTTAGACGGGCCTGGACTTTAGACATTTTAATCCATGGCGACGTAGTGTATTACTAATAGTAACCTTTGTTACTGTGGTCCCAGCTCTCTTCAGGTCATTGATCAGTTCCCCCGTGTAGTTCTGGGCTGTTTCCTCACCGTTCTCAAGATCATTTGTACTCCACAAGGTGAGATCTTGCATGGAGCCCCAGGATGAGGGAGTTTGTCAGTGATCTTGTATTTATTCCATTTTCTAATAATTTCTCCAACAGTTGATCTCTTCTCACCAAGCTGCTTGCCTACTGTAGATTGGCTCATCCCAGTCTTTGTGTCCTTAGAAAGCTCTCTGGTCTTGGCCATGGTGGAGGTTGGAGTCTGACTGTTTGAAGGTTTGGACAGGAGTATTTTATACAGATAACGAGTTCAAACAGCTGACATTAATACAGGAAACGAGTGGAGGGTAGACGAGCTTCTTAAAGAAGTAACAGGTCTGTGAGGGCCAGAATTCTTGCATGTTTGTAGGTGCTAAATACTTATTTTCTGCACCATTATACAAATAAATTCTTTAAAAATCATACAATGTGATTTCCTGGATTTTTTTTACGTTCTGTCTCTCACAGTTGAAGTGTGCCTATGATGATATTTACAGACCTCTCTCATCTTTTTAAGTGGGACAACTTGCACAGTCGGTGGCTGCCAAATACTTTTTTTTGCCCCACTGTACGTTGTAACACTAAAGCCGTTTAGCAGCAATAGGTGCTTTTTGAACTAGCAGAGGACACTATTGTTCTGCAACTCAGTGTTTACAATAAAATAAACCTCCTTTGTTACAGATAAATGTATAAAATTAGTCTAAAATGCCAGTCCAGTGTGCAGTATTAGGTTTTTAATTAGTCTAAATGACATCTGAAGAATGATAATGAAAAGATGATGTTAATTTCTATAACAAGAATCTACGGTTATAATAAAGGTGGCGGGGTTTGCAGTCACACCCTATAATGCATGTTGCGCTCATGAAAACCTTCTGTGAACACACTGATGATCTACTGCATAGGTGGTTTAAGCTAGCAAACACAAACATTAGGTAAATCTGGCCCATAGCTTTCACCCTTGTTATACAACACACTTTTTTTTTTTTTTTTTTTTGATACTGTATTTCTCCCGGAGGAAATTATTTCTCTGCATTTAACCCACGAAGTGAAGCAGTGGG
>JBBJLS010000001.1:12383794-12406422 GCA_037577275.1 Bryconaethiops microstoma
CATACATTCACAGTATTAGGCAAAACATAAAACATGACTTTTGCATATGCTACATCTTGTATTTGTTTTTCATTAAACAGTATTTGTGCAATAAAAGCAAGCAAAAGTGTATTCTCTGTAGAAGACCTTATTTCTGCTTAGAAAATCTACAAGACACATAATTTGACCAGGGCATCGAGGCTTTTGCATATAACTTTATATCAACAAATCTTTGTGTCTCCAAAATGATGCACAGCAGAAGGAAAAACACTTTTAAATTGAAAGTTAAGCAATTTTTATACCAAGTATACCAAATGTACTAGCCCATTCAACATAAAATTTAAAACAATGTAAAGACAAGCTGGCAAAAAAAATGAACATACAGTGTTTTATCTGGACAGTGACTATATGTGATTCTATCCCATATAGACAGTGATCGGTAGAATTTAGATGAGTTTTCATACAGCCCCTACATGGACCTCAGAGCAGCTGTCTCAGTGAACAAATACCAGAGAGGACCACGAGCTCCGAGCACTGCCTCATACTAAGCAAGATGGGGCATGACAGAGCACAAAGTGCAAAATAAGGAGACGGCTGCCTTGCTCTACTGGGTGCCGGTGTGTGTGTGTGTGTGTGTGCTTGAGCAAAAGACAGTCTACCCTACAAGTGAAAGATATACAGATAAATGACTGTAATGTGATGGGCTTCGGCAACTTTACATTTGTCATTTAGTAGCCTAATTTCTGATACATTTTGTAAGCTTTAAAAAAAAAGAATTAAAGAAAGTTGTGTAACATGGAGAATGAAGTTATAATATCCAAAATGTCCATTTCAAAAGAGGTGATCAAATCTAAACACAGTAGAAGTGTATTGGATTGGTGTTAACAATTGCTTAAAGCAATGGCCATCTGAATATAGAGCATAATTACATTTAAGTATAAAAAAAAGAGAGTAGCACATTTGCTTTGAACTGAAACAGCAGCAGTAAAATGAATTCTGCCTCTGTCTGGAATTCAGACTTTGCATTTAACTACTCCCTTCTACGCACAAGAGAGAAATCAAATTCTCCACCAATTGTGAGAACAGACACCACTACCCCTTCAGCTCATTAGAGTATTGTAGTAGTATCAGCACTCACTGGTGGGCGGCACCAAGAGGGCCATGCCTCTTAAACACACTCTGGCTGGTTCTGAGCTCAGCTGCAGCACTGGAGAAGTAACTGGCCATGGAGCCACTGCGGCTCTTTATGCTAATGGGATCGATAACACTGCTCTTTCTTCTCCCACATCTCTCTTTCCTTTCCACAGGGTGAAGGAGATTTAATCAGAAACAGCAGGCCTGCTAATTAGCGGCCAGCTATGCTACAGGGATTTCCCACATGGCCGCGCATTGGCTAGCGCAGGCTGTCAGAAGGGAATGGAGAAGTGCTGACGCCAGTGGCTGATTGACCACGGCTGCGCTCTGCTAAAGAGATGAATGTAAGGTCTTCACCCACACCTCTGTCTTATGCCTGGATGACAGTACATCTTCACTAAATGATCACTATATATCTTAGCCCAGTCCCAACTATGGGACCTAACTATGCCCCACCCTTAGATATGAGCTTTTGTATCAGATGTTAGACAGAACATTGGCAATGATCTGATTCAACCTAACGAATTTACTGTAGGTTAGAGTTTAGATTTGTTAAAAAATACTGAGTTTCTAGGCCTGTCGTTTTAGTTAATCAAAACAGAAACAGGCTGAAAATGGAACTGAAGTTTCCACCATGCTGATGTAACATTACAAGACAACAAACCTACACTTGATCTATAAAAAAACCTATAGTGCAGTGTTTCCACACACAGCCAATTTGAAAAATTTGAAAATATTAACAATCTAAATCTTCAAAAAATGGTTATCTAAGGCTTGTCTACCCTCATAACAGATCCAATGAAAGAGCACATTTGTGGGCACAGCACAGATAGGTTAATCAGACAGACTTGCATGTTGGCAGTCCTTGCATGTGCCTTCAAATACTAAATTGCACTGCACTGGAGACCTCAGGATTAAAGCTAATGAGCCTTGCTGTAGAACATTTCATTTATGATTTTGCGGTTCAAAAGGGAGTTCAGGAATGCCTACTTTGCACTCTTACTGTGCCGTCTGCCATGCTCAATGGTCTCAAATCCCAAAATTTCCTGCTGTCCAGGCTAATACCAATCAGATGGGAAAATTTACGCACATACATGTAATCATGTGAGCATCTAATCATTAACCCTTATATTGTGTTTAGGTCAAATCTGACCCGTTTTCAAGTTTAGGTATGTAAAGAGCACCATTTGCTTTTTCTATTGGAACAAGGCTTCGTCATATCCTCAGAAATGGTTATTTTAACATAAAATAAATGCTCACCATTTTAGTAAATTCTGAAGGTCTATAAAAAAAAGTGACATTTGTGGTGTTATGGGTCAAATTTGACCCGGGCACACACACACACACACACACACACACACACTACTCCTCCCATTTCCCATCTGAACATAAACTTTCTCACAGAATATTGATACATTTGGACTAAAAATAAACACTGACATCTATAAATAGGGTTCGAGTGAGATGTTATTAGATTTAGTAGCATCAGTCAACATGAGCGAGAGATTCACTGTCTATGAGGCTATTGATCATATCTTTGATCAAAAGACTGATATTGAGGACAGAGAGTTTAGCAAAACAGAGGAGGATGTGTCTGAGGAAGAGGGTGATGTTCAATATGACCCTGAACAAGAAGACACATTTGATGAAGAGGAGGAACCAGATGACGCAGATGACCTTTCATGATCATCAAGCCGTTATGACACCCAATGAAGAGCACGAACAAAGAACATCATCCAAATGACTCTCAGGCCTACTAGATATGTTGTGTTGCATGGCCAAGACATCAAGACAACATTTGAGCTGTTCAGAGCACCATCTCTGGAGAAGATCCTGCTTGAGATGACCAACATGGAAGGGAGAAGGGTGTTTGGCAATAGCTGGGCGGAGATTAACAAAACACAGCTGGATGCTTATATGGGGCTGTTGCTACTTGCTGGGGTGTACAGATCCTGTAATGAGGCCACGTTCAGATGGTCAGGCCGTTCTATTTTTCGTGCTACTATGTCACTTCAGACCTTTCATGTGTTGTCAAGTGTGATCTGTTTTGACAGTAGGGAGACAAGAGTTGCTCAAATGTTTGGGACAAATGGGTGGAGCAATAGCCATTCATGTACAATCCAGCGGCTGGAGATTAATGTGAATAGGCGGCTGGTCCCTTTCAGAGGTCAGGTAGTATATGCCAAGCACTCCAGCATCCTGCAGAAGGAAGCAGATGGGGGATGCCAGGTGGAGCAAGAGAAAGAGGTGCCAGTCCTGCCCCTCCAACAAGGACAGAAAAACTAGCACCACTTGCCACACATATAAGAAACACATCTGCAATCCATATTGTTTTTCCAATGTTCGATTTATGGTTTAATTTTTAATTTGCACTTGTTACTACGAGTAAAATAAATATGGTTTGATGAAAAAGAAATTACTTTTTGCCTTTTTCCTAACATAAATCTATCCGGGTCAATTTTGACCCGTAACACCACAAATGTCACTATAGCCATTCATTTTAAAAATGAAAAGAAAAGAAAGCACCTTATGTCTATTAGTCTATTTTCATCAAATATTAGTCTGTTAGACTCAGACAATATACTTACCCACTGTCTTCATTAAAGGAAATATAATGAGTGAATATAAACTTTTTTTTTTAATTGAAAATGAGTGGTATAATGTAAGATGAAAGGTCTATGGGACCAAAAAAAAAACCATTTAAAACAGTGTTTGCATTGATATGAATACATACTAAGTCAGCTATGAGGTGAAAAGCAATATTGGATGATAACTATTGTTTTTTTTAATATTCGAGCCGCTAACACTAAAGACATGGGCAGCTTTCTAACACAATACAAGGGTTAAGCTGTGTTTGCCTTATGATGATATAGAGCCACTGTTGATGAATAACTTACTTAATTTTAAAAATATTTTACCAGATTTTTACCAAAGCACTGACCTGGAGGAAGCATCCAGGCGTTTGGACATTGTTTCGGGTAGGCTTGTACTATACTATTTTTCTTATCACTAAAAACGCCTTTCCTTCTCTTTCCATCTCTCTGCCTCTCTCTCTTTCTCTCTCTCTCTCTCTTCGTCATACATACACATACACACAATCTCGTACATAGCCATGATCTACATGACCCTGCATGCATATGTGTATGAATAAATCATAAGTGTTATGATAATGGAAAGCCTGGAGGACCCTGATCGTTTCTATAATTCAAGACTTCTGGGCTCTATTTGCAACCCCTTGATTTAAGACTTTGTTTTACAGTAGCAGAAGCGATGAAGACAGTAGGATTACGGTTTTAGAGAGAGAGAGAGTTACCATTATGAACTAATGGTAACTAAAAATCTGCTGATTTTTGAGCAGAACACGCCCAAATACAGACACCTCAGAAACATCAAATCATTGAGAATGAGTGCAGCAAATTATATCTCTGATCAGCAGGCTAAGCAGCATAAGGTTACATTTCTATCAAAATCTATTCTTCTTTAGCTGCTGCCATGGTGCAAGGACACCACAGTTCAAACAAATGTCTCCTACATGCAGATGCAGCATGACATTAATTATTTAGTAGGATAAACATCATCCTACTCATGGAATCAAAGAGATTTGTACATACAATGATGCTGGAAATTTTGTGAACTCTTTAAAATGATCTGAATTTGCACATAAACGTGATCTAAAATATGATCAGATCTAAAGTCCAAACTCTTCAGCAGCTCTTCAGTCTTCAGTCAGTACCCTCTTTCACCTTGATGACCATCAACATATTCTTTCTAGGATCTCGACCAAGACATGGCATGTGCTCACAAAATGAAGTGAAAACCAGACTCTGATGGTGAAGATGTTTTATAAACAGAGTGAGGTCACCCATCTTCACACCTGATTTTATACAACTTACTGAGCCTCCTGACCTTAACTCTTCCTTGTACCAACAGACAATTCTAGTGGACCACTTCGTTTAACAGATCATTTTTGTGTTGTTTGTTTTGGTGGGTTATCTTTATCTAATGGTTTGATTTAGATGAAGATATGATCAGATTTAAGTCAGATTTATGTACAAATTCACAGAATTTTAAAGGGGCACTACTGAATATCCATCCATTTTATCCAGTCCACTGTTAGGTCCATTATACATGCATTTTGTAATTCTGCAGATATAGATTGTAGTGCATCTGTTGCTGCATGTTTTTTTGACAGGAGAAGCTATTTATCAGACATTAAAATCCATATCATTTTCTTTCACTTTAGCAAATTTATCCAACATGGAATACAGGAATTTGTAGCCTTTCCTCTTTGCTGAACTGCTATATTTTAGATATACTGGTAAGCTTTCTAGCATGAACTGTTCTTCTCTGCCACATCATCTCTAATGGACTTAAGTCAGGATTTTGATAAAAACCACTAAATAATATAATTTTGTTTCTTTTCAGTCATACAGATTTGCTTTTGTGTTTTGGATCATTGTCTTTCTGCATAAACCAATTATGTATCAGCTTTAGCCAAAGAACAGATAAATGGACATTGTCCTTTAGAATTATCTGAACCACTGTGTCAACCATGAATGTTTCCTACTCTAAAATGTAGTACTTGCTTAAAGAGGTCTGTGTTACACGGACTGGCCTGATCATAGAACATTATACCAAAATAATAAGTAATCATTAACACTGACCTCAGCTGAGGCTAAAGAATCTTGCACTTTTTGAATAATGTAGGTGCCTCAACATCCACGGAGATTTGTCTTTGCACCCTTGGGGATATTTTGGCAGGCTGACAACTCCTGGGAAGATTCACAAATGTTCCAAACATGTCCTAGAACCCTCAACATCTACTTCAAAACCTTTGTATTAGTTCGCCTGTGCAATTGCATTTGTTTGTGACCTATTTTGCTTGCAAAACTTTGTGGAAAATACTTCAATATGAGTGAGATTTACATTCAACATAGCTGACTGCATTCAAACCCCACTGTGTTCAGCCAGCTGAATCTCACTATTAATTAGTTTTGGTTAATTGATTGGTTGAGTAGCTGATGTGGACTTTTCAACACAGGTGCTTTACATGTTTGATAATGTGAAATGTATTTTGTATATAAAAACGTTGATTTTGTCTTATACTTTTGTCACCTAGAGAACACACCCAAGCTGCAACCACCATCGACAGTAGCACCACCCAGAGTCACAGAGGGCAGCCAGAGAGAAGCACATTCTTTGCTTTAGACATATCCAAACCATCACCAGTAGTGTCAGCAGCACCAGAGGTTGTGGAAGGTGGATAAAAGGGACAGAAGCTACTTGTTCAAGCCCCCCTTATGCACCAGTGCCCCATCTCTCAATAAGAAGCCTATTTAAGAGGACAGATGACAGAGAGAACAAAGGCAGCAGACAAGAGAGCTGTGCATGATCCACTCTGTGCAGCCCACACACATATTAACATGTCACTATCATGTCAGTGTCACTGCTGTGCTGAGAATGAGCCACATAATAACAGCTCACTGGTGACCCGGTGGGGGTCCTGACCATCAATGAATGGGATAAAGGGGACTAGCAAATGATACAAAGAAACAGATAGACTACAAAGGTTGTCCACCTGATGTAAAATACAACCTGATTAATTACACCAGGCCACATCCGTCCTATTCTCCCTGGTTTAGTTCTGATGCTCATCTGTCCATTGTAGGCATTTTTGGACAGGAATCAGCATGGGCACTTAATCAGTCAGTGGCTACACAGCCCCTGTGTATTCTGACATCTTTCAATCAAATACAGCATTAACTGTTTTTCAGCAGTTTGTGCTACAGTAGCTCTTCTGTGGTATCAGATCAGACATAATAGCCAATTATCCTCATCAGAAAATCTTGGACGTCCATGACCCTTTCACCGGTTCACCAGTTGTTCCTCTTTGGACCACTTTTGGTAGGTACGTTCCACTACAAACCAGGAACACCCCATAAGACTCCATAGTTGTTCTGACCCAGTTGTCTAGCTATCAAAATTTGGTCCTTCCCAAAGCACATTAGATCTTTATGCTTCCAACACATCATTTCAAGAAATCAGCTTCAAGAACCGACTGTTCCACTGTTGTTTAATATATCCCACCTCTTGAAAGGTACCATTGTAACAAGCTAATGGTTATTTAGTTCACCTGTCAGTGATTTTAATGTTTTGGCTGATCTGTGTATATATTTAACAAGAAAGGGAATAACTTTGAATGTAAGTTAATGTAATAAGATGCATAATGCTGGAGGTAGCTGGTAGTTTCAAACGATGAAAAGGAGCTGAAATGGCAATACAAGACAAGGGTTTTGTTCTGACAGTGACTATAGGTTGCTGTTATTTGTTCTGCATGAACAATGACCTGTTCATGTTAATTAAGAGATTTGTTAACTAATGCTATTACACTTGCATTTTACAGTAAAAAAGAAGTTTGTTCACTTTGCGAGATTTTGACTGTTCCTGGTAGAGGCTAAATGGCCTGTCTTGTTCCAGGCCCCTCATTAGCTTCTGCGTCAGTGTGTCAGTGTTGCAATAGGAAATAGAGTGTGTGTGTGTGTGTGTGTGTGTGTGTGTGTGTACACATCCCCATGCTGCCAGGACGCTTCCTGTTCCTGTCCCACACTGCTTTTTATTCAGAGCTGAGCGAAGAGCAGCATGTTTAGGCTTAGGAGTCCCTGAGGATTCATTCCTTCCTCAATTCCTCTCTCTCTCTCTCTCTCTCTCTCTCTCTCTCTCTCTCTCGCTCTCTCCCTCATGTGTGTGTGTACATCTCTTTTTCTCAGAGTCTCCGTCACCTGGGCATCGTGAATCTAGAGTGTATGTTTGAAACTCCTGAAAAGGTGTTTGTGGTGATGGAGAAGCTACATGGAGACATGTTGGAGATGATCCTGTCCAGTGAAAAGGGGCGGCTGCCAGAGAGACTCACAAAGTTCCTTATCACACAGGTTAGATATCTGTGTGGTACTGGAGTACATCGCTTTATCTCTGCACATCATGTGCAAACAGTTTATGAACTCAGTTAGATTACTATATACAAACATTTGTGGTTTATTGTGGCATTTAATAGTCATTTGACTGTATTTTTCAGATCCTGGCTGCCCTGAGGCACCTCCACTTTAAAAATATTGTGCATTGTGATCTGAAACCTGAGAACGTGCTGTTGGCCTCAGCAGAACCATTTCCACAGGTAAACACATTATATTTGCAAAATGCAACATTTCATGAACACACAGTTCATAATGGATTATTAGAACACTTCCCTTGTTCCCGCACATGTGCATGAGCTCGCGGCAGGTAGCTACTAGCTAGTAGCCAAGTAGAGTTTACCCCAGTTGAGTGAGTTTGCCTCAGGTGCAGCAGTGAATGAATATGAGTGGGCCTGTACGAAACACGGGTATTGTCAGTAATTTTGTAAATTTTGTAGGTTTAGTAATTAAAGAAACATTAAGGAAGTGAAACCAGTTTTCTTCAGTGTCAGGGCTCACGGTCTAGTGTCTTTTCTTTGTTGGTCTATTCTGCTTTTCCACTTTACTCCAAAAAACAAAAGAAAACAACAAAAAACATTCATACACATGGAAATCCTGAGGGCCAGAACGAAACAGCAACAAATGCACACAAGAAAGACTTAAAATCTATCAAACCTTTTTGGCTTGGACTTAGTTTTGCTTATCGAAGTGATGGGAACTGAACTTGTGATGGGAACTAGAGTTGTAGGGTGGGGTAGATTTGCATATTTTACTCTCATAGTGAGATTTAGATGAACACAGTGTTGTGTTCATCTAATTATTATTCACCTCTTAATCTGAGAGCTGAATGATTATTATTCAGTAACTGCTATGAATTATTCAGTACCTGTTATGAGACTAATATGAAAGTTATGTTGTAAGTCATTTTGGACAGTCATGTGGACAGCATGCATGCGGGCCGGACAAGTCATGTTTAGTGGGTTAAGAAATTAAAGAAAGTTAAATAAAATGCAGCATCTGTTTTTGAAAAGTAAATGACTCAATTCGAATTAATAGGTTTGAATCACACAGGGATGTTTGTTGAAAGTCACATAGGAGAAAATTATACGGCTCCATCTGCTTCTCCTTTCTGACTGTCAATCACATGTTCTTACTGATCCTTGTTGTTTTGTCGAAGACACACTTTGTGTATTGATATTGTTATATAGTAAGGATGTAAAATATAAAATAACACTCATTTGTCCTCTTAGTTTTTGATAGTCAAGCCAGGCAGGTTTTCTTGTCATTCCAGCCATATACACACAGTACACAGGGAAACGAAACAACGTGCGTCAACGACCATGGTGAAACACATGAGTAGAACAGAAGAGAACAGCACAATACCACAAGTAAAAATCAAGAGCAAAAGCAACAACTTCTAACCTAACAGATGTCAGATTAAAATGTACTGAAGCATTGTTATATATTTAGGGGTGTTGAATTAACACGTTAATTTCGATCAAATAATTACAGAAACAATAACGCGTTAATAAAAATTTACGCTGATTAATCGCACCACGTGACTTTGAGCACGTAATTTCTGGCCACAGGTGCTCTGTAAAATGAAGACGAGAGCATGCTGTTCAACCCAGTGAGTGGAAAGTTTACATTTATAAATGGACAGATGGAACGGTTTATAGAGTATCTTTCACTGCAATTCATGCAATAAGGAATTTTTGTATCATCGGAGTACATTAGGTCTAAAATATCACCTCAACGCAAAGCATTTAGGAGCTAACCCAGCGGTCCGAGCCAGAACAGCCCGATACCGGCACCAGCGGCCCGCCACATTGGACCAGGCACTCAGACCCAAACTGACCCGTCTACCTGTGACCCAGCAAAATGATCTCTGTTGCCGAGTTTATTTTGAGATGCCTAGTATGCTGGGGGTGACGTACTTATCCACCCAGTGATTTGTATATTAACTTATTGAATAAAAGAGATATTGAAAGTTTGTAATGTTGATTATTCATCTACTCATATTCATTTACATTTTTAAATACTTTTACAGGAAAAATGTGTGCGATTACAAAGCTTGTAATTAATTAGATTAATTATTTTTAATCGCATGACACCCCTAATATTTTTCCATAGCACCCACGCCTAGTTCTAATCACCTTGACCTTGTTTTCCAGGGGGTGGTAAGGCTCAGATTTCTCATTACACTTCACTATCCAAGTCACTGAACAGCAATAGAACTTTTTAAACATTTTAAACTTCACCCAGAATGTTACAAATCCCACCCATAATCAAGACCAAATCTTAAATCGAATTGTTTAATAATATCACTCGTCCATTTTTTAGGTTTTTAACTATAGCATGGGAGTCACTGTTGAGTAGGACACTAAAACAGTCAGCAGGAGCTTGTTGATTTTCAGTTAATGCTACAGTTACTATATCAGCTTTGAGTTTGATGTGTAAATATAATAAAATTACAGTCAGCTTTGATAAATATCTTTTTATTAACCTTTAGAACTCAGAGAGTATTAGTAAAATCTGATTTCAACAACTGAAAATTAATTTCTACAGGGGGCCACATGAAAAATCTGAACTGTGTTGGGGGGCCAAAGCAACGATAACATGAACTTAATTCTGCTCAATATTAATTTTCTCCCATTGTAAAAAGCAGTAAATTATATATTTTGATAAGCTGCTACTAGGCGTGTCACAACACTGAAATTTCAAACTGGATACCGATACTAAGAATGGTGCTCTATACTATTTTTGATACTACAGAGAGAAAAAAATAAATAAACACAGGAACTTTTTAATAAATAATTTAAAGTGTGCTCATGGGCCGTCGTGCTTCGCGACCGGCTTCGTTCGATAGGTCTTGGGGAGCTGAGGGTCCCTGTAAAATTTTGCGGCGCCAGGTTGTTTCCCGGCCAAACTATGGGGCAAAATGCTCTGTGACAGCTGTTTTTAAAGGTATGTGCCGCTTTTTCTTTCCTCAGTAGAGAGCCAGGGGGGAGAGCCTCGGGCCTCCAAAACCCCAAAGCTCCCCCAGAGCGCCCCCTGATTCTCTACTGAGGAAAAAAAAGCGGCACACACTTTTAAATCCCAAACGGCTGTCATGTAAACATTGGGTCCTCCAGGTAGCCGGGGGAGGGGCTGCCCGCTGCAATGCCTGTTGAAATTTGTTGTAGTCTGCTGGCGATTTCCGTGAAACAGCAGAGGCGAAACTGGCATTTAAGTACCAGTGCTAATTGATTTTTAACTCGATACTAAATTTTAATATCGATTAGTATCTGAGAATGGATTTTTTGACAACATTATTCGTTTGTGTTTATGACTGCCATACCGCGGGCCGGACAGGGATACCCAAAGGGCCGTATGTGGCCCGTGGGCCGTAAAATGCCCAGGTCTGGTCTAAAACAGTCTAAAACTTGTTTGCTCTGCTACACGCTTGCTGTTTGCTTCACGTTCCATTCACCATCTGCGGGCTTTCCCCACACATTTGTGTTCTCCCAGCTACCGAAAATAAAAGAATACTGATCATTTTTGTCCTTTATGGGCAGTTGCATGTGATGTCATTCTACAAACCTCAATAGTGGTTATTATTAACATGTTTTTTAAATGACTTCAAAAATGTGTCATGGTTCTACATGACATGGCAACACCAAACAAAGCTCACGTCACCTCGTGCATCAATACAAACCAGGGGAACTTCCATATAAGTAGCTGTTTTGCTGTGTTACAACGATTTGACATTTGCTGCGCCTTAAACATTTTTTCCTATTATTTCTTGATCTCATGTGTGGTTCTCTGAAACATCCCTCTTTCCAGGTGAAGCTGTGTGACTTTGGCTTTGCCCGGATAATTGGGGAGAAGTCTTTCCGACGCTCAGTTGTAGGCACGCCTGCTTACTTGGCCCCGGAGGTTCTGCTGAACCAGGGCTATAACCGTTCTTTGGACATGTGGTCAGTTGGGGTCATTATGTATGTCAGTTTGAGTGGGACCTTCCCCTTCAACGAGGACGAAGACATCAATGATCAGATCCACAATGCTGCCTTCATGTACCCACCCAATCCCTGGAAACAAATATCTCCAGAAGGTATGGAAGCCTAGATATTAGTGTCAGTCTGATAAGTGCAGACAAAAATGCTTCCTTGCTACAAAGTACCACTTGAGTTGGCTTTTGCAACTGGGGAAAGTGATTCAATGATAAACTCATTCCATTTAAAATAGCAGTTCCAGAGAGCAGTTCTTATCAATGCAAACTACATGTGTAATCTCTCTGTTTCACGATAGCTACTGACCTCATCAATAACCTGCTTCAAGTGAAGATGAGAAAACGTTACAGTGTGGACAAGAGTCTCAGCCATTCATATTTACAGGTAACACCTGACTAGCACAGATATGGGGAATAATCTTTTTAAGTCTGGTTAGTAACAACACGAAGGAAAAGGAGCCTGGAATTGTATTTGGCTTTGTTGTGAAAAGGAAATGTTGCAAGGGCTAATTGTTCCCAATGGTGAGACAAACGGGGCCCTATTAGAATTCTCACATTCCTCTCTTTGTCTGGGTTGCTTTGCCTCCTCTCTTGTTTTTATCGTTTCTGTTTTCTCTCTTTAGGACTACCAAACATGGCTGGACCTGCGAGAGCTGGAGTCAAAGCTGGGTGAACGGTATATAACCCATGAGAGTGATGATGCTCGCTGGCAAATGTTTGCTCAAGAGCACACATTGCCTTACCCGGCCCACCTAGTACCTGCACCACCTGCCTCCGATGACGAAGCCACTGATGACACGGATATGCAGGGCCTTACAGAGCGTGTCAGTATTCTCTGAGGAGTCGAGGTAGCCAAACAATGGTTGGTAAAATTGTGTGTGTGTCCGGGGGGGGGATATTTAATGCTTATAGGAAACCATTTGAATAGTTTTTGTAAGGATTGTATCCTCCATCTTTCCTCTACTTACTTGCAGTGAACAGCCCCCTCATGCTTTTTTCCTTCGTCACTGAAGGCTGACAGTGGGATCTTTCCCCTCTGTAAGCTTCTAATCTTCTGATTAAGACAGAACAGCAGAGTCTGAGAGTGACAGAAATGGCCCAGGGAATGAAAGCGAGGTTGGGTTGGAGCTAGTGGTAGAGTGAAAAATATTACACATCAAGAATCAGACAGCTAAAGAAGAGATTCCATGACTGATCTATCCTCTGCTTATAATGAGTATGGAGATAAAGACATATAGGAAAGACAAAAGCAAACATAAATCTGTGTAATGCAGATCTGGTTCTGGCATCGACTCCTTAATTTACACTTCATTACTCTTGGATACAGTTCATGTTGACAGTGAGACTGGTCATAATTTAAAACAGTGCTGCTGATTTTGTAGATTTCATATTCTCACTGATGTAACTTCTTACGAACGAGTGAGTAGACCCTAGCATTGCGAACTGGAAGCCTGTGTAAATTCCGTACAATAAAGATAGATCTTTTTGCAGACTGTGATTCATCTTTTTTCCCTGGAGTTTTTTTTTCCCCAACTTTTGTCATCAGTGAGCCAGCTGGCTTTTTCATTGGGTTTTGGGCAACAGACTAGTTAAACTCCCTTTCTGCTGCACAGGCTTCAGTCAGGGGTGTAATGATACTTTGTCTCTGCATGCTGTTTAAGGATTATTACCATGTCGGATATTTAAAAAAAAAAATGGATGTGGTTTATGTTAACATTTTAGTAGACATTATCAATAAAGTGGTTTAGAAAATCTGTTGTGACTTTATTTATTTTTTGCTCATGATTTATGAAGAATTGTGGTATCACTTTGATATTTCTGTAATGTTTCTGTAATTTATGTATTTATTTATTGCTATTTTTTGCTTAGAATGTGCAGTGGTACTCTTTCACTAGAAGCATTTTAAGTCCAGTTTTTATTTAAGCAGTCAGTGAATTTGTTTAACACTTTTCCAGCTTTGGCCATTCAGAACTTTACTACTGACCAGAAAAAAACATTTTCTTAAATTATATAAAAAGAAAATTAAAGTTTTTATAGCTAATATATACCAATCAGTTATAACATTAAAACCATTGACAGAGGAAATGTTGTAAGGGCTAATTGTTCCCAATAGTCAGACAAACTGGGCCCTATTAGTATTCTCACCTTCCTCTCTTTCTCTGGGTTGCTTTGCCTCCTCTCTTGTTTTCATCGTTCCTGTTTGAGATTTGGACAATTTGGAGGCCAGGTCAACACCTTGACCTCTTTATTATGTTCCGTAAGCCATTCCAGGACATTTTGTTTTGCAGTGTAGCAGAATGCATTATACTGCTGAAATCGACCACTGCCACTGTTGCCATGAAAGGGTGAACTTGATCTGCAAAAATGTTTACAGTGTCACAATGACTGGCACCCCTTGAAAAGATTAGTAAAATGGATCTTTAAAAAACCCAACTTGGTGAGCACTATTAAACCAAATGCTGGAATTTTACCCCTTAAAAACCGTAATTTTGACCTTCACTTACAGGACATACAAAATGTACATTTTTAGTACATTGTGCATGTCCTGTAAGTGAATTTTCCCCTTACATTTTAAAATTTACCCCTTAAATAATAGAACCCCCTGAATTAACGCCTTAAATTAACGCCTTAGATTAAGGGGTTTTACACTTATACCTTAAATCTAATTTTAAGGTAAAATTAAGGGGTCGGTTTCACAAAATAACAGCCACTTAATTCAAATTATTGGGTTTGGTGTATTTTCAAGCACATTTTAAGTACATTGTGTTTCGTAGTGGAGGTAGCTTCATCTCACACTGAAAAAATGATAAAAATTGTAAAATAAATAAATTCAGAGGAAAAACAAATCCCTTATTAACAAAAACAGCTCTGAGTCTTCTCCTATAACATTTTATAAAAGTTGGCAAATACAGAGTAAGGCATCTGAGACTGGGACACTCTGACCAGTCTGTGGATATGTAGCCTCATGTGCAAAAAGCTGTGAGTTCTGTATCTTTCTGTCATTCTCAGTATAAACTTCTTCAGCTACGGTAGCTCTTCTGTGGTATCAGATCAGGCATGTTAGCATTCACTCCCCAAGTGCAACAGTGAGGCTTGGTCACCCATAAGCCTGTTGCAATTCCACTGGTTGCCCCTCCTTAAACTACTTTGATAGGTACTAACCATGGCATCCCAGGAACATCCACAGGACCTGCTGTTTTGGAGATGCTCAGACTCATCTAGCCAACGCAATCTGGCCCTTATCAAAGTCACTTAGATCTTTAAGCTTGCCCATTTTTCTTGCTTCCAACACGTTAACTTCAAGAATGGACTGTTCTCTTGCTAATATATCCCAGCCACTGACAAAGTCAGTGTTATTCATTTCGCCTGTCAATTTTTTTAATGTTAGAACTGATTGGTTTATATTAGCTACAAAAACTGAAGAACAGGTGTGCCCCATTACGTCTGTCCATATAGTGTACCTTTTACACCAACGGCTCTTTGGCAAATGTGTTGACACAATGTGATGTAATTTTGACCGCATTTTCCAGCTGTTATTTCTAACTGTTGTTGCTTGAAGTGTTGAAGTCGTCCCTGTTTGGTAACTGCTAACTGATCACTGTCATTTTGCCATTTGCAACACAGAAGTGTGTTGGATTGATTGAAGTTAATCGCTTAGTAATTGTAATATAACTGTATAATGTTAAAGGAAAGTAACTACTGCACAAAACAGTCCAGTTGGATTATATGTAGGAATTTGGAATTGTTTATTTTATAAATAAATATAATCGGGCCCCATGGTGGTGCAGTGGGTAGTTGCCTCACAGGGTTGGGGGTCCGAATCCGGGTCCTGGCCTTGTGTCTGTGGGGTTTGCATGCTCTTCTTGTGATGGTGTGGTTTTCCTCCAGGGTGGATTGTCAGGTGAATTGGCGGATTCTAAATTGGCCGTAGGTGTGAGTGTTTGAGTGAATGGTGCATGTATGTGCGCCCTGTGGTGGGCCAGCGTCACGCCCAGGATGAATCACCTGCCTCCCGCGCATTGGCTTCGGGAAAGGCTCCGGGACACGCGACCATAGTAATGATTAGGCGGTTACAGAAAATGAATAAATTAATTCATGTAATCTGTTTAAGTCTGCAAACATACACTATATGGACAAAAGTATTGGGACACACCTCTTAATTATTGAATTCAGGTGGCCCCTTATGTCCAGTGAAGAGCAATCTTAATGCTTCAGCATACCAAGACCTTTTGTACAATGGGCAATGTCATTAAAGTCCCTGTTGGTGTAATGGTCAGGCGTTGTGAGTATAGTATTTTCACAGTGGAGGCACCACACCACATATTTATCTGTTTATTATACACGTTTAATGGTAGATAGAAAGTCCAGCCAGCTCAACATTGACATCTGGGGACCCAGGATCCTGTTTATCAGCATTCTGTGATGCAGTTGTACTCTAGGCATACAAGGAGGCATATCCTAGGCACTACTTAACTTGACTCAGCTGCTCTGAGTCTGCCTACTGTTGTCACGAGTGGCTTAGGTGTATGTTACCCATGTATGAAAATGTACAGGTGTTGTAATCCTGTTGTTTATTACACACCAGATCATTTCTGTTGATTCCAAATTTAAGAAACATCCCCTCCATAGAAATGTTTCTAAAGTATAAGTAAAATTGTTTAATTCTAAAAATAAAGCGGCTTTCTAGAAATCTTGATCAAAAACAATGAGAAAGCCTAGGCTGACAGCTGTAAAGAAAAGCCCCCTAAAAGCACGGGGAAAAACACAAGAGAAATCTTCACTCAAAAAGGGACTGTTCCCCTCCCGTTAGCAAGAATTCCAGGAAACAAATCAAGAGATATGAGATTTGTCACCAAGGAACTGAGAAAGAGAACTGTTCAGATAAGGACAGGGGGAATCTGTGAGTCAAACTAGAGTAACACTTTAGTTGGATAGTGTTTTTACAATTGCTATAAAACAGTTTTTATAATTGCTAAGTTACATATCTCAATGCTGAAGCCACTTTTTAAAACTCTTCACAGGGGGTCCTCAAGTTAAAAAGTGGTCTATGTCCCCAGCTTAGGGGTAAATTGATACGAGGGAGTGGGTAAATTAAGCCACCTAGGGGTCAATTGACCAGGGTACTTTATATTGTATAAACCTGAGCATAGCTAAACATTTCCACCCATCCAACAGAGAGGGTAAATTCATTTGTAACTGTAGCCTGCAATAACAAAACTGAAGTCTAGACCTGTGTGACGTTTGCCACCATACCAGTAGGTGCCGGGCTATTCTTCACAAAATCACATTAAATGTAGGCTTCTTGGTTCGTTTCTTCTTGAGTTTTCCTTCTTTGCGCACAGGCGCGAGCATGTTGTGACTGCTCTGTGTCTTTAAGCAATTTCCTCCGGGATTCTTTTGTTTTTTCCGTTGTTTACTGTTTCTTTCTTCATGAACCCTCTCAATTGCCTGCTTTCCCGGTGTATCTGTAAGGATTCTTGTCTTAATGCACTTCTGGTTGGTTTGTTTGTGCCGTGGGATGCAGACTTTTGGGTAAGGGTAAGATTTTATCTTACACAAATGCAGTGTGACTGGGAATTCAAATCTGTGTCACCTGGTGAAACACACTCATGTGTGGAGCTTGATGAAGGCAGCTCAGCACTGATCGGGGTTGAGGAGGGGTTGAGGAGTGCCAAACTGTAACTTCGGGTTTGGCCTGTCTGACACCACGGATAGCTCAAACTCTGCATCGGGGAAGTTTTTTGTTGTTTCCAACAAACCAACAGATGAGTAATACATTACACAAGTGATTCTTCTATCATTACTGTTCCTATCTCCCACAGTAACTGCAAGCCATTGGTCCCAATGCATATACTGTGCCTTGCAAAAGTATTCACACCCCTTGGCTTTTTACCTATTTTGTTACATTCCAACCTGTAATTTAAATTTTAATCTTATTTTATGTGATGGATATGCTCCGAACAGTCTAAGTTGGTGAAGTGAAATGAGAAAAAAAATATATAAAAAAGCAGTTAAAAAAATGTTAAAAATGAAAATTGTCATTTGCATATGTATTGAAGCCCCTAAAAAGTTCTGGTGCAACCAATTACCCCCAAAAGTCACATAATTACTGAAATGAAGTACACCTGTGTGCAATCTAAGTGTCACATGATCTGTCAGTATAAACACACTTTTTCTGAAAGCAAGAGGTATCACACCATGAAGACCAAGGAACACTCTAAACAAGTCAGGGACAAAGTACAAGGCAGGGTTGGGTTCTAAAAAAATATATCCAAATCTTTGACGGTCCCTCAGAGCACCATCAAATCCATCATCTTCAAATGAAAAGAACAAATCTGTGAGTTTTGGAGGGCCACCCACCAAAACTCACAGACAGAGCAAGGTGGTTATTAATCAGAAAGGCAGCACAGAGACCAAAGGTAACCCTGAAGGAGTTGCAAAGCAGCAAGGACTGGATGTTTTTCAGCAGCAGGGACTGGTCAAGGGAAAGATGGATGGTGCTAAATACAGGGATTTTCTTGAGCAAAACCTGTTTCAGTCTACCTGTGATTTGAGACTGGGTTTACCCTCCAGCAGGACAATGACCTGAAGCATACTGCTAAAGCAACACTCGAGTGGTTTAAGGGGAAGCATTTAAATGTGTTGGAATGGGTGAGTCAAAGTCCAGACCTCAAACCAATTTGGAATATGTGGTCAGGCTTGAAGATTGCTGTTCACAAGTGAAAACCATCCAACATAAAGGAGCTGGAGCAGTTTTGCCTTGAGGAATGGGCAAAAATCCTAGTAGCAAGATGAGGCAAGCTCAGACTTATTCAAGGTGGCTCTGCAGTACTGACTTTAGGGGAGGGGTGAACAGTTATGCATGCTGAGGTTTTATTTTGTCCTGTTTGTTGTTTTGGTTCACAATTAAAATTGTGAGTAAACAAAACATGAAAAATGCTATGGGGTGAATACTTTTGCATGCCACCATATGTTTGTTCCCTGAAAGGATGCAATGTCTTCCTCCTTATGGGGGAAGAGGAAAGATTCTCAGTGACGACCAAGAGCATGCCATTGTTAGAATGCTCATTGCTGACAGTACAATAAAACTGAGACGTTCAGACCAGGTTCGTGCAGGACAGCCAGATTTTTCACAGCGTAGACCACATCAGCATTGTTAAGATTTGCATTGGGTGATGAGGATGGACAGGATCGGGAATAAGTTTATTAGAGGGACAGTTTGAGTTGGACCTTTTCGAGGAAAAGTCAGAGAGGTGAGATTGTGTAGGTTTGGACATGTGCTGAGAGACTCTGAGTGTGTTGGGAGAAGGATGCTGAGATGGCGCCGCAGGGAATACAATAAAGCCTTTATTGTGGCACTTCAAGTCAAGTAGGTTTAGTTCTCATTTCAAACATATAAACAAAGAACACCGTGTAACAAAACAACGTGCCTCCAGGATGGTGGTGTACCACTAGAGCAGAATAGAACAGAAGACATCACAAAACCACAAGGGCAGACAGAATAAATGAGAGTGTGAGAAAAACACAAGAGCAACAACACAACAGACAAGACCCCGTTTAGTCCAACTGACAACAGCTGCATTCTGGATGAACACAATATTTTGACTGGCACATCTGTCACTCATTTCTTTCCATTGCACATTCTATAAAGTCCAGGTTAGTCATTTCTGCATAGGCAGCATGTAGACAGTGCCACAATCTGACACTTTGAAAAGTTAAGCAGTTTGTTATATCAGCTGTTAGCATTTGGTCGTGTTAGAATTGACTATATGTTTCTCTTAGACAGAAAATTTGTGCTGGTGTTTTGAAAGACTGATTTGATTTTGAATCAGTTTTGATGTGTTTGAATAAAAAGTTGGGCATGCTGAAAAAGGTATTTTGCATATGTAGACTTAGTATTTAATGAACAAAATGTGGTTTTGTGCAGAAAATTAACTGTTTGGCGGATTGTGTGATACTGCTGTTTTGCTGTGTTTCAAGTTTGGAAAAGGTTTATGTAGATGAATGCTTGTTAGCGCTTGTGAAAGGCTGCAACAGACACACATACAAACACACACACACACAGTGCTTATGAGTAAGACAAGCCAAAGATACAACATATACAGTATTTTTTACTGTAATGTTTCCTGCTTTATATTAGTCCACTCTGTCCTATGAATTTAGTCACAAATTTTCATCCATGTCACATCTAATGTTCTCTCTAGCAATGCATCTGTGGAAGTGTCTTCTAGAACGCCTTACCCAACCTTCACAGTGCTCAGCTTGATTATCCGGACAATATGTCCCCAGCATTCATTGCATCAAGCAGGGACGTATTGGTGATGTGGATGATGATTATAAATCTCCATGTAGAGAAGAATTCCTCTATATTGTTTTGGTATGGTGACAGAAACAATGAAGCGCGCTGCAAGCTGCTCTGTGACTGCATGGAGAGTTGGAATGCCACATTATCGCACACAAAAACAAATACTGCTCCAAGTCATAGTGTATGTCCCACCCAGCAGTAACATTTTTGGTTGTGTGCTCAGAGGACCTGCAAATGCAAAGCCACCACCATTATCCTGGTGCCAAAGAAGTTGTTAGTGTTTGCCCTCAGTGACGATTGTTGCATCAATGATCACATGATCACTCTCCCCTGAACATCAACGCCTCCTCAGTAGAGATCAGGCAGAGTTTCTTGATGTTCATCTCACAGAGAAACTCATGTGGACCCTTAACACCAGCTCCATCACCAAGAAGACCCAGCAGCGTCTCTACTTCCTGCAGGGACTCAGGACACCACACCCCCCCGCCCGCCAATTTGCACAAACTTCTACAGATCAAATGTAGAGAGCATTCTCTGTAGTTGCATCCTGCATCAAATCGCAAGACCCTACAGAAGACTGCTGAGAAGATCACCAGGGTCTCTCTCCCTTCTGTTGCAGACATTTATACCACACACTGCAGCTGCAAAGCCACCAGCAGCGCGGATGCCCCCGTACTCGTTTTCCTCCCTACATATGGCAGAAGGTTTTGCAGGACCTAGGCCTTCACTACCAGAATGGGGAACAGTTTATTCCCCCAGGCCATCAGTCTCTTGAATCACAACTAACTGTACATCACACATGTACACAGACTGAACTAAACTGCTTCCTTTCTCCCAGTCACATTGCACATACGCATGCTAAACTGTTCTGCCATAAACAAAGAATGCCTCCCCCAATTGCCACTGTAAATACCCTGTATTTTTTTCATGTACAGTACATTCTTTCTAATCCTGTTGCTGCTGCTTGCTGCATCATTATTTATTGCTGTCTGTCTCAATCTTTGCTTTGCATGTTTGCACACTCAAAAACTCTGCTGCTAGAATACAGTATGTCACACTAGTACTGTCACTGCTCCTAATGACTGCACGGTATGTTATCCTCCCCTGTAAATTAATGTACTGTTGCTTGCGGCTTGTTTTGTTTCATTCTTTGTGTTGCACCTGTTGACTGATAAATGACGTCAATGAGGTGCAACAAAATGTGAAACTTTACTGAGCTATTCTGAACAATACCGTCTTGGCAAAACTTCTCCTCTTGACTCACCTCCCCTCGCACCACACATATGCATTTACACTTAACAAACTCCCCCTTTTTTCTTTAATAAACATGGATTCCTAATGTACATAGAACTGTTCCATAAACAGAATTTTAAATAAAAATGTTTACATCAATATTCAAAAAGTCCAATATTCAAAGCATTCCTTGGCTCTGAGCCTCTGGTGTTGGACAAATGTAGATGTTTCGGGTCAATTCTTTCCCTTGTACAAAAGCTGCTTTATTGTCCATAGAATTCAGTTGCCATTTCTTTTGACATATGATAGCCATGATCATTTTTAGAGACTCTGAGGCACATGTTGGGTAGTCTTTTGGCAGTTTCTGAATGTGCATTCAGCCTCTAGTGACTAGTCTAGCTTTAGGTGCAACTCGATCAGAGGTTTCCTTAAGTGTACACACCCACCTTGTGGAGATGCATTTCTGTCCTTCGTCTCTCACTTTCTCAAAGACATCATTCTTTTTCCAGTTGCATAGCTCAGCTTGCTTAGCAGGATCAAAGACATCATCATTGACCAGCAGAATGTCATCTTTACAACTTTCCTCACATAAGTCAGTATGCTTAGCTGGTACCGTTTGAACATTGTCCATTTGACTCAGATTGACTGAGCCTGTAGAACTCAATCAATTTCCTCAGGTCCGCTGTACTTTACATTGTACCTGTTTCTGTTTCTTCCAGTGGCCTTTCTTGCGCGACCTAGAATCTTCCCTGTTAGTGTTTGTCCACTTTCTCTGTCTGTATATGTCACTATTCGTCCAGCTTTCAGTTGCAAATCTTCATGTGTTGCGACGACTTCTGTCTATATTGTGTCAGCACACTGCCCATTCTCAATCTGCCCATTCTCAGGTGAAAGTAGAGTCGCTACAGTATTATTTTCTGACTCTGGTATGTTAACATGTGTATCAGTCTCTTCCCCATTTTCTGTAGCGTCATCTTCATGGTTGAGCCCAGAGTCCTGCAACATTTGTTTTTCAGTCACCTCTTGCTGAATTTCC
>JBBJLS010000001.1:12406522-12417399 GCA_037577275.1 Bryconaethiops microstoma
TGAAAGTGATTAACAATGCCCTCAGCTGCTTAACCAACCAGAAAATTATCAGACAGGTTTAATTGATTTCATGCCAGACCCCCCAAAAAAAGTGTTCCTATAATTTTTGTGAGCAGTGTATATATATATGTGTGTGTGTGCGTATCAAAGACAGTATTCCAATGTTGAGAATAGCTATAAGTTTAATTAAAAGAACACATGTATATATAATCATTTACTATAAATGAAAATAGTATGCCTAACTACAAATAACATAAATTCTAAGTTTGAAACAAAATGGAGATTTATTATTCTACATAGTTGAAATCAGTCTCATGAACATAGTGGAATTTACTCTTTGTTGATTTGTAACAACATTAGTGTAGCCTGCAAGTTCACTGTGGAAAACAAAAATTTACAGTTTACAGTAGGTAAGATAATGAAGATAATCTATAATATGGAGTATAATGATTAGCACAAAATGAGGATAATTGCAAAAAACATTTCATTCATTTTTTTTTTACATTTATTTAAGCAATAATGTAATCTAATGTTCATTCATCTTCATAGTACATAAAGATGCTCACATATACGGGCAGTTGTAGCTGAACACAAAATGTAGCCCAAAAAGTTTTACATAGCTTAAATAATTGTACATTATTCTTTTCCTACATAGCACGCTATTGAAAGTGTCACTGTATATGCATTTGCAATTTTAACATACACAAGTACAAGTACTGGTCATGAAAATGTTTATGCAATTAAACAAATTACTGGAATGATTATTGAATATTCACACTGGAGCAACCAGGGTATTTGTGTGTTTGTGTAATATGTCATAATTGGTAGCATTGTATTATTCCTGTTTCAGATGGTGCTGGAATTAGTACAACAATTACAAATTGATTTCAGTAAAACAGTCCACAATACTGCTTTACAGGGTGCAGTCTTACTACAACTGAGAATTTTATGTACAACTTCATATCCATAAACAGATTACGTGATCATTTTTCAGATTATATAGGGCATAATGTTTATATGAAATATTAGTCCCATTAGACTCACTAGCATTCTGCAAAGACGATTAGTAATGATGATGGGTGTCATCTGCAATATGATAGGCTTCCTTCAGATTTCTCAGAGCATCTTCTTTTGGTATTTTCTTCCAGTCATCAGGCAGTAAGGCAGGCTCACACTGGTACACTTCAGCAAACCTTATGTTGTATTTCATAAACACATACTTCCAATATGTTCCGATCTCATTCTTCTCAGCCCTCTCAGGGATGATGTCCCAGTCAGGGTAGACTAACTGGTAATTCTTGTAGGACAGGGTCTTTCCACCAGTGTCTCTATTCTGAAACTGGCTCTCTCCTGCCATATCAACAGAACAACTTGTATGGGACAGCAAGGTTGAATCTGCATTAGTATAACTCACAAGACCTTTAGGTCGATGCACAAGGGATTTATGCACTGTGTGTTCTGTTCCCCCCAAATCACATGGAGCTTTGCAAAATGGACACTGCTTATCGCATCCCTTTACACGATTATACAGCACTTCCTGGAGCTTATAAGAGAGGTCATCTGGGACTTCAATGTCATCTTCATTTTCTTTGAACTCCTGGTGAAGGAATGATGACAGCTCAGTCACAGACTCCTTCAGGTGTGTGAAAAAGTGCTCTCGATTAGGAATGATTTCAAACAGAGGTCCCTCCAGGGAATCAGAAGGTACAGTCACATCTCCAGGTGTCTGAAGTATGACACAGATACTCTCCAGAAGCACCCTGGCATTGCTCTGAAGGCTGCTACTTTCTTCAGATGACTGAACAATAGACCTTTCAATTCGCTGACAAATTTCCTGCATTCGCAGCATCCTCTGATCCTCTGTCATCACTGAGCTCGATAGACGTTCCACAACAATATCCTTGATTCTCTTGCGACAGAAGTTCTCACTGGACTGGAAATACTCGAGGAACTTCTCAAAGCTGTCCTCCAGCAAGAGCTCTTTGAGAAGATGGTAGTGAAAATTCTTGGGTGAGATATAAATTTGCAAGATGTCATCCAAAATCTGTCTCTCTACACCACAGTAGATGAAGTTCAAAGCTGCAGGTCTGAGACATTCAGTAGTAAAGGCTCGAGCAGCTTTCTGGCAGTGGTCCCTCTTACGAAAATCATGCAGGAAATCCAGTTGGTGTCTTTCCTTTGTCTCATTCAGGAATTTCTCCTTTGTCTCTCGTTCTGTTTTGAGCAGATTCTGCATTTGTAGGAATGAGTCTGATGCTTTGCTGCAGATGTATGTTTTAATATCCACCTCATATTTGGGTTTCATCACAAATTGCTCTAGTTTCAGGACCTCTAAACCCTTGTCTACAATTGCAAGTATCTCTCTCATGTAACTGTCCGAATAGCCCTCTTTGTGCTTCAGTTTCTCAGAAACTCTGCTGTCACAGTCTTCCACTAAATTGTTAGTGAACCTTTGTGCAACCTCCTTGTTATGCTTCAGGGTTCGCTTCATCTTGCTGCGCAATGCAAAATGTCCATTTTTCACTGTGAATCCCTTCAGATGATTCACATTTTTGAGTTTAATCTTTTGCTTTTTCAGACCACGACTCTTCAAGTTTTCTTTTAAGTTTTCATTTACTCTTGCATAAATCTCATGAGTCTCAACAGGCATTATTCCAAGGTTGGATGGTATGTCATTCCAAACTTTAGTAAACTCCTCTTTAAGTTGCTTGTCACCAATATGAACATCACTGCTTTTGGAGTTCTCCAAAAGAGATCGCAGCTTAACTTCTAAGGCTGCTTCCAGAGCTGTCAGCAAGGCTTGCATCTTAGTTGACATGTCATGTCTAAGTATCGCAGATTTAATTTTTGGATTCATGTCCAGGGTCACCTGCTGTTGGATATGGTGCACTCTTTTGAGCAAATTTATTTTATGGGTTTCTATAAACGCCATATCAATATCTTCCTGTCTAAGGTGATCCTGGAGACTTGACTTAATTTTTTCACACTCTGTGTTTATTGCCAGTTCTGCCTCTTTACCCAAAACTGTGAAAATACCATCTGAGCCATCACTATGGTCTCCATTTTGTAATACTGCCTCTTCTAATTCACTTATTCGGTTGTCCAGCCCTTGAACCCATTGATCCATGAGGTCTACAAGTTGCTCCTCACCTTCTACAAGTTTTGCACAGAGACCAGTAACTGCATTAGCTGCATATGTGTCTCCAAACCCAAGTGCAAAATTTTGATTATTCACAGACTCCCATACATTGCGCATGTTCTCCATAAATGCTCCCAGGCATGTTGGTTGGCATGTGGTTGCCCTCTCATGAAATACAGCCATCAGGCTCTGCTTCAGCTCTAGAGCTGCATCACTGTATATCTCGGCGGTTTCTGGAGACAGACAGTGGGTGGCTGATGGACCAGCCTGGCTGTGCTTGATGCTTCCTCCCTCAGTGCAATTCAACTCTGTTTCTGCTTTGCCTGAGGATGTCTCTTGAGCAAACATGTCAATAATGCAACTCAAGATCTTTGCGTCTTTTGCAGTTTCATTAGAGACAACTTGAAAGGTGGGTCTTCTTTCTGTGTCCTTGGTGCGGAGAAGAGCACTTACTGCAATCTGGAGATTGTTTCCTGTTCCAGCCTGTTCCTCTTGTGGTAAATCTACCAGTGTAACATCACTTAATGCACTGACAAAGGTGGCAAGTTCATTATCATGCAATAAGCTTCCCTCTTCCTGTCTTGCATGTGGAGAGTTCAAACCCTCTGTGCCAATTAGCATCAGAAACTCACAGTCTAACTCCATTCTGATGTTGTCAGGTAGGCTAAGAAGAAGCATGTAGGCTCCTTTGATGCGTCTTTGCCCCCACTTTGGAAAGTTCACTCCAAACAATCCAGAGAGGATCTCTGAATGTTTTGAGTCATGGAAGCCTAAGGTTGTCAAAACTCTCATTCGAGTGTACTGTGGCAGCTGCCTGTAAACCTCATACAGGACACTATATACCCAGTTCAGTGGACATACTGAGGTATCTCCATCAAAGATCTCCAGGGGAACTCCATAGAGGAGTAGTTCAGCAGCCAAATATGGTAAGCGGAACATCTCATACAATTCATAGGTAAGACCACGGAAATATCTTTCGTAGACCAATCCCATCTCACGTAGGAAGTGCTCAAGGCCAATGCAAGGCTCCTGCTGGTACTCCCATGCTGTATCAGACAGTTTGTCCAGCTGCATGACTTGAAGTTTAACTCTCATCCAAGAAAGGAAGAAAGCTCGCTTTATCATATCATGAGTACAGAGGCCCTGAATGAAGGTTTTCATAGATGATGTTAACCTGTAACTCATAAATTCCTCAGCAAGACCTTCCTTTTCTCCATTGGACTCCTGGCCCAGTTGCTGCTGGCCTATATGCCTGCTGTCCTCCTTTTCTAGACTACACAATTTTTTCCAGATATGATTCTGTAGAGGCAATTGCTCCTCCAAGAACTTGCTTACTCCATCTTCAATTCCATTTAGAACCTCTTCGACATCATTAAATGCCATTCGGCAGATTTCATCTTCATCAATCTTTATGTTGAGGTCACTGGCCATACCAGCAGATGCAACAAGGTTTGTACTATGCAGATGTGGAATAAGTCTATTCAGTGCATCTTTCAACTTCTCAGCAAGTGTTTCCTCATCATTGTTATGTCCATTTATTATGAATTCTTCGGGCAGCTCTAGATCTTTCACCAAAAGATCTTTCATTCTTCCATTTCTGTTCTCTTCAGTATCTTCTTCCATTGGCTCCAAGCAGTCAATTAGAATTAGATGGCTTGCATTATCCCGCCATGAAGATAGAAGCTTTCTCTCCTTCATCCCAAAACTACCACAGAATACTACAAGAACTGCAGAGGCGTAGCACAGAAGACTAACCTGTTTATCACAGGCAGCTGCATCTCCTCTGAGATTGGCCATCAGTACAGGTCTTGGGATGAGAGTGTTGTTGTGATCTTCTGGAGACAAATTCCAGCTTACCTCTACTAGGCCATCTGAGAGAACTCTTGGGAGCTGACCTCCATCTGTGCCACGATGTATGAAGCATTTGTTTAACTTTTGTGACCCTCCAAGCACACTATTCAGTACTTGTGACTTTGAGACACTGCAGTGACCTAACCTCACAGCTGAGAGGAGTGGCATCCTGGAGTTGGCCATGTTTTTCATGGTACTGTTCCCTAGGTGTGATGTCCACTTACCCAACACACTCCTAAAAGGGCAGAGAAGGAAAGTCCCTTTTGTATCTGGAAAAACAGGTGGCAGATACATGGGCACGGCAAAGTTGCAGTGCACCATTCTGTAAGTGATCTCCTGCTGTAGAAAGCTATTTGTAGTCATGTAAACAGCAGCAACCAGGTCCAAAGGGTTAATGGCGCATTGGGAATTCTCATCCATCTCAGGGGGTCTTACTACACCATAATCTCCAGCCACTACCTCACAGGAGGAGCTGCGAGCTTCTGGGTTATGTAGCCAGAGTCGCCTGAGGAATGCATTTGAAAGCTCAGTTGGGTTAAGGGGTAACTTGTCTTCAAGGTAGGAAGAACTTATGTACAGCATTGATGTGAGGTCAGTTGGGGACACTTTTTCCCTGTGCAGGTCCAGCATTTGCAGGAAAATATGTTTGTCCCTGTCAGTCTCAGTCACTGAAATAGAAGCATATTGGGATAGCTTAAACAATATACATACACACCACAAAATCTCCGATGTTACCGGTTTAATTATGATATTGTTTTGATTTATTGGATTACAAATTAAATATGTTGTTTGATTCCAGATGTTCAGATATTTGAAACGGACACATCCTGGTTATTCAAACAACACATTACTATTTGGTAAAGACTTTCTGCTGCAATTTCATTTGTGCATGTTCTGGGTATGTATGTAACAGCTTTTATGATTTCATAAGTGATTTTTTTCCCCTGTTTGTTTTGGAAGATTTGCAAAAAGCAAGCTGAGTTCTGACACCTCTCTATCATAGAATTACCCTTTTCAGCAATGTGTGCTACAAAAGCTCCTCTGTGGGATCAATAAATCTTGAGCACTCATGACCCTGTCACTGGTTTGCCGGTTACCCTTCTTTGGACCACTTTTGGTAGGTACTAAATTTTTTTAAACAAATGACAAGTTATATCTTGATTATTATCTGAAGTGAAGTCACATGGGAATGGTAGATTAGAACAGCAGAAGCATTCTTAGGACATTTGATAGAGGATCTAGTTCTCCATGGCTGTGTGAAGAGCTTGTGTGAGTGATTCTATGGAGTATCCAGGCTTTATTAGCACTGGTTGGTGCTGAGTTGTTCCTCTCATGATAGGAAGACAGCTGTGCTAGTTTAGCCCGTTTTATGATTTTCTTTTCAGTTTCCTATCCTAGCCAATGATCTTTAAACAGATAATTTTGATGTAGAACATGGTGAAGTTACTGTACTGGTTAATAAACAGAGATTAATAAACTCCAAATAAAGGGCAACTGTGTCCTTAGTGACATTGTGATAAGCTTTCAGAGTACAAGGGTTTAAACCTGCAAACTTCAGATTATCATTTTCGTTGAAATATGTGCAGACTAAAATATCATTATTATTAAACAATAAGAATGATAACATACATACTATATGCATTAGATAGTCTGCAGAATTTTCAGAGTGCATACACTTTTGCAAGGGATTATTTGTGTACACACACAGACACACACACATATTTAATACTTTATCCTATGGTAATAATAATGTTGACAAAAGATCAGTGCTGCTTACATATTTCTGTAGTCCTGGTCCCAAGTTCAATGGGCCTCTGGCGATGTAGCGACATGGTGACTGTAGGTATCTATTTTGTAGTTTAATGATTGTACAGCACCACTTAAATTAAACTTCTTTGCCCTCGTTCCTGTATAAAAAAAAACAATAAAAACAATAATACTCAATAATGCTTAGAATCTCATTTAATTGTTAAGTCCAAACTCAAACACAAACTATCAAAAGGCCCAGGGATGTTTTGTTAACCACAGATTCACATCAATGAAGCAAATATTTTTGCATGAAATAACTAATCTACTAACTGCTACTACAACTACTAGTAATACTTCATGGACTTCTAATACTACCACCACCACTACTGCCACTACTGTTACTAATCACAGATTATGTTCTCGTTTTTCTGCATAGTACACGGTGTGCTGTATATGCTGTGTTGCATCCATCTGAAACCTGTGACTTTTCCCTAGACTCATTAGTTAGGCTCATGACATGCCAAACAGATGGGAAAGTTAATTAGCTCATAAAGTTAACTCCTCAGCAAATACAAATCCTCACACACTCACAAGATCGCCATCTTCAGTTAGGCCATGTGAAGTATGGGCCTAAAGTTACAATGTCAACAGACAGAGCCGAAAAAAATGCTAATATTTTGTAACTTAAATTCTCACCTCCATGGGAATTAATATGGTCGTGCAGATGTCCGCTGCAGAAGAATGAAGCGAAAGAGAGGTCAGAAGTTCTTATATGGCTGCTTAGGCTGTCTGTCCTCCTTACTCGTTATGCATGCATGCTTGTTCAGCACTCAGTCACGTGCACAAAAGCATGAGGACACACCCTATGCACCACCAAACAATAACTAATAGTAGTGTAGACAGACATAAAATGTTATAAACGTAAGATATTATGGAACATCTGAGTACATAAAGATATAACAATTTGGAACATGCAGCACAAAACCCTTTCATTGCAGTTCTTGCCTGTAAAAAAATGTGGATAAAAGTCAGCACAGAGTGTCAAACACTGAATATGAATTTAAAACAATGACAAAAATGATCCTACATGCTAGGCTTAACTATTTTACTACTACTTTTGTCCCAGGTTAGTCATGGTCAAGTCCCACCTTGGGGTGGCTGGTGGCCTGATGGTTAGGGAGTTGCCCCTGCGATCAGAAGGTCTTCGATTTGAATACCAGGATTGCTAGTGGTACCACTGAGGTACTCTTAAGCAAAGTGCCGTCCCCATACACTACTCCCTAGGCGCTGCATTACTGGCTGCCCACTGCTTCACTTGGTGAAAGGTTGCATTTAGCAGAGAAAGGATTTCACATTGTTCATACTGTGTGCTGTGCTGTTCACACGTGACTATAAGAGCCACTTTATCAGCTGATTAGGATTCCTTACATTGCACCAGGTTACTCCTGATTTACACTGTCATTGAGGGCTGTTATTATAATGATACTACTATTATTATAATGATAATACTATTATTTCACCAGCTATTTCTGAAAATGTACATGAAAATGTGCATTTATTAATGTGAATTATCAGACATCATTCAAATTATTACCAAATAGCTGTGGCAATTTATTGTCACTGACTCTAAAAATAAAGGTACAGTAAACCCCCGCTAATTCACAGATTTTTTCTTAGAACTGTACTAACAATTGTTAGTGGAAAACCCCGCAAATTCGTGGAAACCGCAGATATCCTTTGCGTTTTTTTTTGCTTTTATTTGTGGCAATATATAATTTTTCATGCATTTTAGTGCTAAATTATTAAGAAAAATATAATTGACTAATTTTGTAAAATAAATATTAATGGAAATTAAGCTACATTTCCATACATTTCCATTTTTTGGTTCTGTTTGGTATATTTCTCCTTGCTGCTGATTGGCTGCTGCCCTGTGACGCATCTCTGGCAGCTGAAGTCCAGAATTCCTGTATCAGAACAGTTTCCCGCGTGGAGCATCTTGAGTGTTCTTGTGTTTTTCGTTTTGTCCTGTATTTTTATTACTGTAAATTAAATTCATTTATTACTGTATTTACCCTGCTTAAAAAAAAGAACAGTGCATACCAAAGAAAATGCACGTGCATGAATTACAGTACAGTCTATACAGGGGTAACATCTGTATTTACATTCTAGCACTGTGGGAGTTCAGTATAAACTGTAAGCTGAAAGTACGGATACGGGTTTTTTTAAGGGTAATGTATTAAGCTGAGTTTAAAATGAAACTAAAGTGTTTTGGAAGCATATTTTTAAGGTTTACACTATAAAAATAGGCATTTTTTAGTATTTTTCAGTATTTGTGGGTGCTCTTGGAACGTAATCCCCACGAATGTTGGGGGTTTACTGTATATATAAGGTAAGGTGGCTATGTTTTGTCACATGTGAACATATCACTGCACACATGTGAACAATGTGAAATTTCTTCTCTGCATTTAACCTGTCTACCCTGAGTGAAGCAGTGGGCAGCCAGCGATGCATGACCCGGAGCAGTGTATGGGAACTGTATCTTGCTCAAGGGTACCTCAGTGGTGCCACTGGAAGTCCTGGGATTTGAACAAAAAACCTTCTGATTGCAGGGGCGACTCCCTAACCACCAGGCCACCAGCAACCCCATTTATGAAGCTTACATGCCACTGTTGTGCTTCTCTGCTGCATGGGCGGCAGCAGTATTACCTGCTACACCCTGCCAACTTATTAGCACTTTGTTCTGTGAGGAGACTGACCAGTGACTAGTGCTGTGGCAATTCAGCACATACTTTCTGACAGTAGACAAAATGAGTGCTGAGCAAATGTGAAAATGAAATGTGAGCCTTAGTGCTGAAAGGTTTCAGTTTCAGACAGAATCAGAAGACAATGAAATATAATTGAAAATATACAGAAATGCCACTCTTGTCAAATCGTCAAATTGTCACATGAAAACCAATGAAAGTACTAAGACTTAAATAACAGACAAATGTAAATTGTAATCGATGATACATTTACAGAAATGACTGTTTTTAAACCATGAAACATGTTAATCCATGGTATATTTCATCACATGTAAATGTACACTAATACGTTTTCTTCACTATGGACAGGAGTCCTCAATATATGCTATATGGACAAACATATTGGGACGCCTGACCGTTACACCAACAGGGACATTACATAGTTATGTTACTCCATCATGTCAAATTATCAGTAACATTTGAGGGACATAATATTGTTAAATATATTACATTTTTTAGAGTGATTCCAGAGTGCTTCTTAGTCATGAACAGTCACAATAATACTTTTGTATTTTCCTCATGGTGAAAAGGGTTGAACGACAAATCAACAGACAGGAATTACACATTATTGGCTCCAGTGATTACATCATTTATCTGTTACTCTTGATGGCTTATGAGAGGCAGATAAAAAGAAGATTCTGAACGTGCCTCTCCTTAACGGATGGCACTTGATGTGCCTGGCCAAGAGGCTTGGATGTCTGGGGCTTGATGGGAATAGCTCAGATCTCTTAGCTGTGCTGCAAAACCCTATACTTTGTTGTATAATGTGTAAGCATGCATGCATGTTAGCTTCCATCAAAGAGTCCAACTGTTATAGTAGTTTTTATTCAATATAACAAAAATAGTACTTTGAATTACAGACAGTGGGTTCTATGGTGTCAGACATAACAAAAATCCACATGAATCCAATATTTTGTGGCTCAGAGACTGCCTGAAAAATCAGTGTCAGACATGTTGACTGAAACGTCCAATCTTTTAGAAGATAAAGAGTACACTTCTTCACTATTCATGAAAATAATTTCTTATTTCAGCTTTCAAGTGCTCTCATTTATCTAGTAAGAAGAGGGTAAATGCTAATTCCAGCCACACACAACACAACAGAGAGACCCCCACAAGACAAGCACTGGTATGAGACAAGCTTAAGGTTTTCTCTTCTTCACATGACTGCTCATATACCACATACAGTTGTGTTCAAAATTATTCCACCCCCACTGAAATTGAGTGTTTTGGCCAGTTTGACATGGATTTTGATCATTTCAATCATCTTGTTTACAATTAAATCAAAGAGGCACTTGTAAGTCAGACAAATATAACAACATTTATAATGAAATAAAAAA
>JBBJLS010000001.1:12451310-12464794 GCA_037577275.1 Bryconaethiops microstoma
AAAAATGGCGGATCTTCAACTAATCTAGTGGGTGGGGGCTCGACAGATGAGGGGTGGTTCTATGCAAATTTCCCCATCACAATGGGGGGCCGTCCAAACGGCTCCTAGAAGCAAATGATTCCTTACACCAAAATCTTTCAATTGATTCACAGAAAACAGATGGATGTGTTTTTTTCGCGCTTGGAGTGTTTATAGGAGCAGTAGAGAACTAAACGGAAATACAAAAGGATGCAAAAAGTAAGTTTTGCATAATATGTCCCCTTTAAACTACGATAAGAGACTTTAGATAAGAGACAATACATAGCTGGGTGTTTTGGAAAGCCTCCTTAAAAACAAAGTAAGTGATAGTGACTCTATAGCAAAGGATGTATGACACCTAATCCTATTTACTCATTAAAGCATTAACCATTATCCAATCATCAAATTATCATATTGAAAAACAAAATGAGCTTTTTTGAATAAAAGAAATTAAGTTAGAAGACAGCCCATTTTTAATTATTTTTATTTCACAAAAACCAACGTGTTTAAATATGCAGACAGCCAACAGCCCTTTAGCCCAACCAATTCAAACTTAAGCTGTAAGGTGTGTTTCGGTCCGGCTGCTTTTTCAATAAGGTGCAATACAGCTAATGAGAACTGAGCTCGTTTACAAATATTAGCATTAAAAGCACGGTAACAAAAACACTCATAATGAAAATGTCCTTATAATAGGTATAAAGTTGGAAGATGTTTGTGTAAAAACTAATTATGCTTGTGGTACACAGACACTGAGGAAAGATGAAAATTTAGATATGGGCAGTTAAAAACATTCTTCTTGCACCTATTATATGAATGCATGTTTTACCAAGTTATTAAAACAATTGCTCAGCCAAAAATCTAATTTACAAAATTTTTGAAAAGTTTTGTAGACGTGTTTTGCTTCACAAATTTACTCTAATATATTGTTACTAAAAATGAACAAACGTATGCATCACAGATAAAAACAACCATGTTCAAGCCTCAAATCTATCAATTCTTTAATCTATGTATGTATATATATATAGCAGTACTTCAAATTTATGAGGTCAGAAACCACATTAGCAAGTTACTTATTATGATTAATTATAGTTCAGGTTTACAGTTTGTACAATACTAAAGTGGGGCTTTAAGCTTTAACAGCCTCGTAGCTCTTGTGTAAAACTTAAAAAAACACACACACACTGCAAACATGTCTTAGCTCATCCAAAACCTTGAAAGCGGACTGAGCAAATTGTGTTGCTGGAAAGTCACTTTTAATAACCAACTGAAGAGCCAATTTCCCAAACTCACTCACAGCAAAAGCATTTTTTTTCCCAGAAAATCACATTTTACTTGTTTTACCTATTGGAAAGCAATTCTTACAGGAAATAATTTTTTAATTGAAATTTTACAGTTGTGATTTATCAATGCCTGCTTCTAAAGTGCAACTCCTGCACATTTCAGTATGGACAAATTTGTTTAAAAAATATAATGAAAACAATTTTTAAGTAAATTGATATTCAATGTCACAAAATTATGTACAAGTTTAATATTCTACTACATGACATAGCATAGAGTCAATGACAGCTAACTGCATAAAAATTGTTAACATACTTCTGTCTACCAGTAAGTAAGTACCACTCGCGACTGTGTGAGTTTTGGAAATTCACCTAATCTTATACTGTGTATTATGCAAGGACTGAGTGAGTTTTGGTCGGTTATACTATTGCACATAAAGAGATATTGTAAAAATATGCCTATGATACAGAATTTACTGTAGAATGATATTCTATTTCTCAAGCTTGCACTGCTGTACCATAACTGATGGTGTTGCCTTTCTCAATCATTTTTAACCTCCAGTCAGTTTGTGAGCTCTCACCTTCAGCGTAGAGATGACCTCGTCACTCTTCTCATTGGGGCTAGTGGTGATGGAGTAGCGCGGGTTGCGGTCGGGGTCAATAACTGTGTCACCCCGCTCCCAACGGATGATGATAGGGTATTCGCCCCGGGCGGTGCAGTTCAGCTCTTTATTCTGGCCTTTTATAGCCATAGTGGTGTTGGGATGAGAGGTAATCATGGCTGGGACTGGAGAAAGAGAGAGATAGAGAAAGAGAGAGAGCGCAAGAGATAATAGTTATTAAAATGAATATTTTATTTCAATTTTATTATTATTATTAGTAGTAGTAGTAGTATTAATATCATTACTTGTGTCGTTATTTGTATTCACTCTATTTAACCTAATTTATCTTATAAAGTTTATTGTTAAATCTTTTCATTTGAATGCTTTGAATAATACTGCACATGGTCATGGTCATACCAATAAAGCTCTTTGAACTAAAGTTTTGAGAGAGAGAGGGACAGTGAGACAGACAGACAGACAGAACACAAAATTATAATGTCTAATGCATGGTTAAAAAACTTCACTGCTTCCAACAGAGTTACTATTAAACTGTGAAGGCATATTTGTAGTAGTCAAAGTGCAATAAATACAGAAATGTAAAGTAAAGTGTCCATTTGTCATGAATGAACACACAACAGAACACAGTGTGAACATCACAAAATTCCTCCTCTGTATTTCACCCATTCACTAAGTGAAGCAGCAGGCAGCCAGGAACGCAGCGCCCGGGGAGCAGTGTGTGGGGACAGTACCTTGCTCAAGGATACCTCAGTGGTGCCACTAGCAGTCCTGGGATTTGAACCCACAGCCTTCTAATCACACGGGCAACTCCCTAATCACTAGGCCACCACTTGCCCCAGTCATTCATATATTACAAAATTAGTCTTGGACTAATACAATGAGTGTTACGGAGAAGTGGCAGCAGGGTGATCATTATATAAGACCAACTCCATCCACCCTCTATTAAAGACTCTACCTTTCTACCTTCTTCTCAACTGCTCCCTCACACTCACTTGTCCTGCGCCTATCCCCAACCTAGAACTCTCTCTTACACACATTCACACATTATTGATCTGAAGAGGGTTCCGCTGTTTTGTTTTCATCACTTATTCATTCTTCCCTCCTTCTGCTGAGTGAAACAGACAGAATTGAGGGAGGCAGAGGAGAGGAACGATTCAATCAATAACACCAACACGGCTTCAGAGTGTGGGTGCGTGTGAGAGAGAGAGAGACTGAGCAAGTGAGCGAGCGGCTCTTCACCGTGTACACCAGTGGATAAGGAAAAGAAAATGTGTATGTTAAAGCTAGGAAAAAGAAAAAGGAGCAAAGCAAATGCTATGATGAAAACCTTTTGGATTATTTTAGGCCTGGCCATCAGAAATCAAAATCACACACCAACCACATTAAAAAATAAAAGTACTAATTACAGTAGAGTAAGTCAACTGTAGAGTAAGTCAACTAAAAACTTTTAAACATTTTTTAGTTATTTTTGACATGACTAGAGATTTTCCATGTCACATACACTAAAATGAGGAGAAAACAAAGTCTGTTTCTGACACATTCTTTTGAAACTGCTGGTTTAAAAAGTCCTGTTTCCTGTCCATCCCAACGTACTGTCTCACCAATAGAAGCACATATCAGAAGCTGGGTTTCCGAATGACATACAATCATGTGGTCACAGGAACATCTGTGTCTTAGTGAGCATTGAAGCATCCCCTAAGCTTAGTTACAGAGATAAGAGCCCCTCTTAGTTTTAAAATACAAAAAATATTCAGAATTCAATGAACTAATACAAAAGCTTTCATGCAATTTATCTTATAATGACCTCATAATAAAGGAAAAATATGATTGACATTCTGCAGGTCTTCTCCAGCATCAGACACATTCAGAATTCAGATGTGCTCACTTAATTATTTGTAAAAAGAAACACACACACACACACACACACACACACACACACACACACACATATATATATATATATATTACTCTAAGATGTCTATATAAAACATATATAAAATGTATATAAAACATCTTAGAATACGATTTTTACAATTAATATATACATATTGTACTGATTAGGTGATCACCTGAATCAAATCTTTTAATGAGGAAACACTGCTGTAACCAACACTCTACTCTTGCAATAAGACCAGTGTGACAAAACAATACTCCAAATGTAATTATTGCCAATTTGTTTAAGTGTGGACAAGAGAGTTGTTTCCTTTGAATCATTCAAGGTCTATAAACACTGCACCATTTCATTATTTTGATGTTTGTCATTTCCTTTAAAATGATGCTTTCTAAAATTGAAATACATTATAGCAGTTCCTAAAACCTAAGGCAACTGAACATTTTTGCAGTCTCTTGTTTGTTTTCCAGAGCTGTATAAGATGTTTCATAAATAAGATGTATACTCACTTTTCACAGTGAGCAGCATGCTCTTGCTGATGTCAGAGCCCACTCCATTGCTGGCCTGACACAGGTAGTAGCCACGGTCCTCCTCCAAAACGTGCCGGATCAGAAGAGACCCGTTGGGCATTATCTGGATCCGGCCAGTCAGAGGGACTGGGTGATACTGCTGTGGGTTTCCGATACCTTGTAAAGCAAAATGCAGAAAATGTTTGATTTTGTTGACCTAAATCTCATGAAATCTGAACATAACAGAAGAGTGTAATATATTTTGCTACTGCTCACAACATGAACATCTAAAGTTAATTTAGAAATGATTATTCATAGGTATCTTAGGCATCATCAGGATCCGCAGTTTTAAGTTGAGTCTCAGAATATTAAGATTATTAAGTTATATTCGCACAAAAGCGCAGTACCTTTGGCATGTTTCCACATAACTTTGGGAGGAGGATAACCATCCACAGAGCAGTTCAGAACCCCGGACTTGCCATAGATCCCATCCTGGTTGTTAGGCTGTACACGGAAGCGAGGGGGTACTGGGAAAACACAAGAGACTTGGACGCTTAGCTCAGAAAAAAAAATCTTTAAAAAAGCAGTTTGTTATTAAAAATATTATTGGAATTGTGTTGCACTATTTTTTATTGTCCATTTTTTCTATATTCTTATTATATTTTATTCTTTCTTGTTGAACCAAGTATGTTAACAACAAAAGAATTTCCCTTGGGATAAATAAAGTTCTTTCTTATCTTTTCTTATCTTATCATATCTTATCTTATCTTGTCTTATACGCTGCCTCTTTTCAATATTCCCACTCCCTGATTCCTTTTAGAATAAAAGTTAATGAGAACCACGTTGATTTTCACTTATACCAGTTAATCATAGAGATCTCACTGTATCGGCTGATGTCACTGGTCAATACACATACTGTTCAGATCCTAGGTTACATTAGTGGGTAAAGTAGTTCTCCAATCTCTCACCAGTGACTATGAGCTGTCTCTCAGAGCTGACAGTGGCTGCATCATTGCTGGCAATGCAGGTGTAGTTGCCATTGTGCTTGAGGGACACTTTGGAGATCTGCAGGGAGCTCATGAACTCCTTAGTCTCGATGGTGACACCGGAGGTGCCTGACACAATCTCTTGGCCATCTTTGCGCCAGGTGATCCGAATGGGCATGTCTCCAGATGACACCACGCATGCTATGTACATAAGCTTTCCAATGGAGGTAGGGGGGAAGTCAAAGGGCTGGATAAGAGGGGGAACTGTGAATGAGAGAGAGACAGAGAGAGAGAGAGAGAGAGAGAGAGAGATTTAGCATTCAGTACTCAGATGGTTGATATGTATACCTCTCTATGATCTGCAGTGTAATCTCTCCCTCCCATTTCCACATGCACATACACACACACACACACACATGCACCACCTCTCTGTCCCTCCAGACCATAATAGCTGCTCTAATTAGAGCCCAATTGGCATGGGAAATAATGGTGCTACCATGGAAACGGAGGTGGGGGGACTACATTGGAGACATCTGGGGGATTTAATCTGGGGCTCGTTAAAATTCAGCTAATTAAATCAGAGACATGACAAGACAAGCAGCACACTATACTGCCTTCACACTGGAGTCAGTGTTCTTTTGTACTGGCACACGCACACACGCAAACACACATGTGCATGCATGCACACACACACACAAACACACATACAGTGTGGGCCTTACTGCCACTGCATTAAAAGTTGAACCTTCAAGCCTTATGTTTTATATATCGGACAGCCCTCTTCTCAGTCATTCAAGACTCAGTAAGAATCATTATTACACATACACACTCTCAGACAGTGATGAATAGTGGTTATACAACTAAAGCAGGCCACTAATTCTCTTAATCAAGGCTAATATCAGTGCTCCCTGTCTATGGGTCTATAGATCTGTAGTAATCAGTTTTACACTGTTGGTATGAGGCTAATATGAGTAACAAACAACAGAAGTCGAGGTCATCCAAATTTTTTCCCATATATTTATCCTCATATACTTGCTTCAAGTAACACTGATAAACGACAGTCTGTAATCTCATCTTTTACCCTTAGAACACAGATCTGTACTGGCAGCACAAACAATGGTAAATTGTCATCATATGGCCAAACAGCACCTTATATTGAAGTTCTCCCAGTTTGTATGGATGCTCAAGGTGTCAGAAGTCATGCTGGGCTTTGTTTGGTAGTCCTATGTCATGTAATTATTGTAATTAAAAAAATGTAATAATAACTGCAAATGCTAATAAAGAACAAAAATACCCAATTTCTTGAATTTTAGGTCTTAGAAACAATCAGAAAAAAACACAAGATCATTGATCCTGGGAGAACTTTCAGGATAGTTTCTGCTCACAAATGGGTGGGGAAAAGTGCAACAAACACTGGTTTTAGACATTTCTATTTTTTGAAATCAGATTTTTATGAAAAAAAGGCCTGACTTTTAAGGGTTAAATAAATGATTTAGTTAAACAACAGGGATAAACAGGGATAGCAGTATCAGCATTCAAGCAGCATCTTCTGTACATCACTGACAGAGGAAACCACCCCAGCAGGACCTCATGAATGCACACATGGTTGCTGTCACAAAACAGGAGGTAATTAGCTACGGGTAAATATCTACAGGTAAAGAACATTGTAATTGAATCAATTTCTTCTGAAAAAGAATACAGATTGTAAAGTCAGTAAGCACAGCAAACTTCTGAACCGGAAAACTTTTTTCCGGCAGGCAAGCAGTAAAATCCCAAATCATTTCTGGCTTCTCATATGACACTACAGCACCAAACTAAACAATGTTTGGCATTTTGTATGATACGAAGCCCTTTGTTACTATAGGATGAATATAACAATTTGCCCAGCACAGGTTATGGTGGCTTGGGGAATGTGGAAATGTTGTTCAGTATTGCACACGGCATACAATAAATTCCATAAGCACTAGGACTAGGGAAAAATACACTCTATGGACAAAAGTTTTGGGATGCCTGTAATGGTCATTGCATTCAGATACATAGACTATAGAGTTGGTCTTTAACAGTTTCCACTCTTCTTGGAAGGCTTTACACAAGATTTTGGAGTGTTTCTGTGGGAATTTGTGCACATTCATTCTGAAGTGCGTTTATGAGGTCAGGGACTGATGTTGGAGTGAGAAGGCCTGGCTCGCATTCTCTGTTCCAGTTCATGCCAAACTGTGTCCACAAAGTTGGAAGCATGGTGTTGTTCAAAATGTCTTGGTATACTGAAACATTAAGATTGCCCTTCACTGGAAGTAAGAGGCCCAGCCCAAACCCTGAAAAACAGGTGTGTGTCATAAGTCCATATAGTAACATGTACAGCTCTGAATACTCTTCTGAGCCAGTGCTGGATAAGCAACTGTCTAACTTGTTGCTTTGTGCTCCAAAGAATGCAATCAAAATGTAGGTTTGCTGAATGGCTATGAAATAGACTTATTAGAAGGAGATGGCACGATATTGTGACATATTTAGCTTAATCCTTTTGCTACAGGTAGCCAGAAGAATTGCATTAAAAGTGTGCAATCAAAATATAGTTTTTACATCCAAAATATACTGGTAGTACACAAACCCCTACACTTTGGATTAAACATGTAAGACTTGGGCTTATTTGTGATGAAAATGCTTTCTTAAAATTCAGGGTAAAACATTTTTTGGATTTTGTGAGTAATGTTACATTCACATAGGTTCATTGCTTGCTTCACTGTGAGCCTACTGTGTGTGCGTGTGTGTGTGTGTGTGTGTGTGTGTGTGTGTTTTTGTGTGTGTGTGTGTGTGTGTGTGTGTGTGTGAGTATGTCTGTTTGTGTGTGAATTCAACGAAAGCATACCTTTTGTCATCTTGCACTGATTGCCAAACTGGGCTAAGGACAAAAGTACTTCTGTATGTCCAACATGGCTAAGGTAGTTTTTTATAGTACATAATCTGTATGTCTATGTGAAATTACTTTTACATGCAGTTAATGTTACATACAGCTGTAATCTAAAAGCTAGGGGCTGCATTACATTATGTAATTTGGAAGAACTAAGGCTGCATTGTCATGGCATCTGCCAATGAAATTTGATGGAAAAAATACTACTGATGTGAATAATATTTTGGAACCTGTATGCATTGCAGAAGATTTTTTATATTTTATTTAGCTAATCTCTGAGCTTCTACCCACAGACACACATGCTAAACTCACAAAACACCAGAATCTCACCACTCATCTTTAGCTGCTTTGTATCGGCTTTGTATTGTCTTAGAAGCCCTACCAAATACTTCAGTATCTTGCTGAAATGTCAGTCAGAAATCCTACCACTTACAAAGCTTTGTTTCAACACAGATCCATCCTTCAGTGAAATACGTGTCATCATGTTTAGTATTCAAAAAACCTTTAGTATTCAAAAATAGTTTCTGTTTTGAAAAAGGTGATTTCTGGTCTCTGCTCCTGCCATTGCAGTACTGGTTTTACTGCTACTGTATTTCAGGAACTGTCCTCAAACTAGTTGACTGCTGACCACGTTGTCAACAAGTGGATTAATTACTATTGAACCCAACAGACTTCTATTAGGTTTTAACAACATTAGCCTCATAGCTCTACAGTACCATAATGACAAACAATGGTTGTACCAGATTAAGAATTCAGTCTTTGGAACAGGAGTAGGTGCTGACCTTTCACAGTGACGTAGACAGTCTGACGGATGAATATCTGTGGTTGAATGAGCACACTGCACAGGTACGCCCCCTCATCCATTCCCTTCTGTACATCACTCAGCTTGAGCGTGCCGTTCTCGTACACCACCTGTCGATGGTTGTCTGGCAACAACACGCCATCCTTGTACCACTTGATGGAGTAGTAAGGGTAGCCAATCACGCGGCAGTTGATGAAGGTGTTACGCCCTGCCACGGCTGTGATGTTCCGCATGGCCCGGATACTTGGGGAACCTGAGAGGGACACAGAGTAAGATAGAGAGGGGGAGAGAGGGAGAAGGTGTGGCAGGAAGGAAACAGGTAAAGTAAAAACGGAGATAGAAGGGAGGGAGGGATCGAGAGAGGGAGGGGTGTGGGATGCAGGAAGAGGCAGAAATAGGGGAATTGAGACGTGTAGAGAAAGAAAGATTGCATAGGGAAATTGGAAAAGTGAAAGATAGTCAAAAGGGATAAAGGAATCAGAAGAAGTAACGAAGGAGAGACAGAAAGGAGAGGGCAAGAAAGATGAACAGAGGATGGTTGAGTGGATAATGGAATAATGGAAGGGGAGAAGGGGTTAGAATATTCTTTGTTTTCAGGGTATAATATGTGTGAGCATTGTGATTGTGTGTGCGTGTATATGTGTGTATGTGTGTGTTTGTGTGTGTATGTGTGTGTGTGTGTGTGTGTGTGTGTGTGTGTGTGTGTCTGTGCCAGTGAAGTCTGTAAATATGTAAGGTACTATAGCTTGGCACACAGGTGTATGTTTAACAAAAATACAAACCATTATGCATTTCGATTTCTATACTTAGCTATCATGGAACATGTTCCAGTTTATTGTCTAATCATATCAAGCTACTGGATGTGTAATATATCAGAAAAAAAACACATTTCAATACTTCGACCCCAAACACACATTTAGAGGAGGAAAGATTGGGTGAGAACAGAGATTTTGAGATGGGTTCAGTCATGTAAGAATTGCTAACCTGTTAGCCACTAGCATGTAACTTAGCCTTGCACTTTCTGGAATTAGGATTGATTTTGAGAGGTCAGTGATAATTTGAAGGTCACTAGCTTAACTAGATCAGCTTTGGCTGAAGGCAATTTGCCTGCAGGAAACATTAGCTTCATATTGAGACCGACCATTTCTTGGTTAGCTTCAAAAGGTTAATGATGGCCACTCTGCTGACCCTCTGAAAGATTCTGTTCTCAGAAAACACACAAGGATGTTGGGGAAGGAGAAAGATGATGTACAGAATGTGTAGACAATCAGAAAACGGTGACTAAAAATGGAAGAGACTTCAAAAGAAAATGGTCAAATGAAATGATAATAGGAGGAAAACTTGATCTCAAAATGGTGGATAGAATGGATAATTGCGAGGGTGGTAGTGGGGCATATGGAGAGTTTGTGTACACAGATTTTTGTCTTCTCTAGCCATCCTCCTTCCTCTCCTTCTCTGCTCAGTGTGTGTTGAGCTTTGAAGTCACCGCTCTGACAAGTGAACCCCTGATGTATTATTCAACAAGACTGTCGCACAGTATCCCCTTCTCTCTCTCTCTCTCTCTCTCTCTCTCTCTCTCTCTCTCTCTCTCTCTCTCTCTGTCTCTCTCTCTCTCTAGTGCTCTCTTTTGCATTGGTCTCCCCTTCTGCCTTTGTTTCTCTTGCATGAACTCAAGCAGCCAAAAACAAAGGGTCTATGCAGTGGAACTCTGCTGTTTTCTGGAAAAATGGACCTGTGTGTATGAGTGTGTGTGTGTGTGTGTGTGTATGTGTATGCATGTTTGTCAGAGGTAAAAAAGAGTATGTTACTGCCCTCACTGTGTGTCACACTCTTGTTGTGTATGCATTAGAGTGAGTGTAAGAAAAAACGTCAATTTGTATGATCTTGACATGATGACAGCAAAACAGTGAGGCGGAGTGTATCACTGGAAGTGTTTACACTCCAGTGATAAGCAGTATACACACAGATTTCATTCTCACTCTAGTGATTGTTCTAGCATGCTCCCTTAACGGCATACATATACATATATACACATATACCCACACACACACACACACATACACACACACACACACACACACACACACACACATACACACACACGTATATATATATATATATGTAACAGCATACATATGTGTGTGTGTGTATGTGTGCACATGTGTATGTAGAAAGAGTGAGAGAGGCAGAAAGAGAGAAGAGTGGCAGTGATATCAGCAAGGCTGTCAGCACAGCTCAGTATCACTGCTCTCAGAAGGTGAGTCCTCTCCTCGCCCCTCCTCTCCTCTCCTCATGTGGCTTCCCTCCTGTCCCTGCGTGTCTGGCTGGAGAAAAGGCCTCATCCTTCTGCTAGCTCTCTACTCTCTCCAAGAACAGCTAAAACAGCTCATGTGTGCCAGCCAGCCAGAGAATGGGACGGATACACTCTGTATGTGTGAAGAAGGGAGGAACAAAGGCTGATATATGATGGTCAAAAAAGAGACCTTGAAATGAGTACCACAGTGACAGAGTTACACAAAGAAAAGAGCAAGTGAGTCAAAAGATGAAAGTCTTACAGACAAAAGAGGTGAACTAAAACGAAGACATCAGCTGACAGTGAAATGGCAAACAAACAAGACACACTTGGTCCACACGCATGTACCCCCCACCCCACATTCTCACACACTCAGGGACACATTCTTCGTTGAAAATGAACGCGTGGGTGTGGGCAGGGAATGGTGGAGGGGGGGGGGGGAGAGGGGGTAGGAGGTTGCGGGTTTTAAGCCACCCTATAACGGCTGAGATTGAAAAGTAGACAGGCACCTCTTACGTTTATGCGCGCTTGGTACTCGGCGCTACCGGCCGAGTTGCGTGCAGCGCAGCGGTACACGCCCCCGTCGCGGATCTGTGGGTTGCTGACATTAACGTGCGAGACAGTGGAGCCGTCCGAGAGCGTGTACTGACTGGCCCGGTGCGCCGAGTCCCGAGCGATTGGCTCGTCGTCCAGCGTCCAGGTGATGGTCGGAGGAGGGGCGCCTTTGGCTGCACACATGAGGGAGAAGGGCTCGCCCGGGGCCACCACGCGTTCACTGAAGGAGGACACAATCCGTGGAGTGCCATCTGAGAGGGAAGAGAAGAAGAGTGGTCAGTAAATTACAGGTGTGTGTTTCATGCTCATGAGTCACACAACCTACAGTGTAAATTTGCCATCTTATTGTGTGAACTATGTCCACATATAGCTCCACTTCGACAGCGTTTTTCCTAATCTGAGATGCAATGTTACTGATATTGCAGCTCAAATCGTCTCATATTCTGTGGTTCTACAGTGCAGGTAAAAACTCATTTAAAACCAGTAGCGGTTCTGCGAGAAAATGTAAAATGTGATTGCATGGTTACTATAAAACCAGTGTTTGGAGACACTCAAACATTGGCTTTAAGGACAAAAAATTTATGGACATTCAACCACCAAGGGGGCACTGACTCAGTGTCTCTTACCAAACCATTTATGGTTAAGGACTTCTGAATGTATAGCTGCATTCACAGGCTGATTATTTTTAATTAAACCACAACAAACAGTGTCACACCTGTCAGGTTACAACTGACCTGAGCTTTAGTGTCTTGAAGTCTGTTTATGAGTCTGCTGTGTGTTTTGCTCTGTGTTTGTTTCTCCATGTTTGTGTTTCTTCATGTTTTGTCCCTTTCTGGCTGCTCTAGCCATGACTCTCCAACACACATTTTAAAGGCGACTCAATCATATGCTATTACAGAGGTGACTTGGCCACAAAAATAGATTTTTTTAAACGCTAAATGCTGGGTCCCTGATCAACTGATCAAAAATCTGAAGACATGTGCACTGCACTGGCTGTTAACGAATGTTTTGACATTGGAACCCTGCCAATATTTCATAAATTGTTAGGAGCGGAAGGGACGGAATATTCCAACTTTAATAATAATAATAATAATAATAATAATAATAATAAAACCTAAAAACAATAGTGTGATTGACAAGATAACATAAAATAAGGTATCCATATATTCAGGTGAACACACCTATCCCTTTTCTACAAACTGTAGGCCCTCACCTTCTAGCAGTATAATGGAGAAGTCCTGGGCGGTTTGGCCTTTGCGTGTAGCGAAACACTGGTAGGCACCCGAGTGCCTTTTCTGGGCTGCGGTGATGAACAATGTTTCATTGTGGGCACCCTGGATGGAGAAGTGCTGGTCAGGAAGCACGGGCTCCGTGTTGCGGAACCAGGACACGGCGAAGTGAGGAGAACCCTGCACGGCACAGGACAGGATGACTGTACTGCTGATACCCGTTTTCAAGTTCTTAGGGGAGAGAGTGACTCTTAGAGGCTCTGAAAAGGCAGGGAGAGAAAGAGAGAGAGAGAAAGAGAGAGAGTGTTTGAGAGAGAGAGAGAGAGAGAGCGCTCGAGAGAGAGAGAGAGAGAGAGAGAGAAAAAGAGAAAAAAAAAAAAAACAAAAAAAACAAAA
>JBBJLS010000001.1:12481740-12493456 GCA_037577275.1 Bryconaethiops microstoma
AGAGAGAGAGAGAGAGAGAGAGAGAGAGAGAGAGAGAGAGAGAGAGAGATGCTCTAGAACTGCTAGAGTATATAAAGACAGACAATCACAAAAATAACTACGACACAGCCTTTTTTATTGGGCAAACGGTTTGGGCAAAGCTAAATGTAGACAAAAATTATGCAAAGAAGCACTCTTCATGGTAATATATGCTAGTACAAAACACTACAGAGATGGAAACCATGACTCAGCAGCAAACCTGAGATTCACCCTTTCAGAGAACGACTATTGACAGGCCTGTTGAATTTTAACACTGCAATATATGCAGCCATGTTTGTTAAATGTACTTCTGAACTTTTCTGACATGGAGATAACCATGGGTGTTATTGAATATTCTCATATGTTATCTGTCGTAACAAACCAGAACAAACTGAACTATTTGAAAGAGGCTATTACAGTGATGCTATAGATTGATTAGAAACATACTATGAAGTGCAGGCCATTCCATAGTATAGTGACCACTAATTCTCTGCACATGTCCAAATCACATTCTGAAACTAAGATTATAAAATGAGCAAGTACTAAACGCTTATTCTACCTTTCTGACATTTGACAGGTCCCATGCAGAACCTGCGCAAGCACTAATGGTAATGGTAATGCTAGCTAGCTAACATGCAATGAGAGAGAGAGAGAGAGAGAGAGAGAGCGAGAGAGGGGGGCGGGGGTATTGTTTGTGGGTTAGTGAAGACGTTTTTCCTCAAATGCGATTTCTTCCCACTGCTGACTGTAATCTCCCCGGGCAAATCCTGTCTTTAGCCAAACGAAGAAAGAATAGAGGAGAAAGGGAAAAGCCATCTTTATCCAAATCCAATTGCTGCTGGAAGGAGAGAGAGCGAGCGAGTGAGCGAAAAGAAGCAGGAGGAGAAGAGCTTGTAATTTGTCTGAGGGATTACACAGAGAGCTGGCAGAACTCACAGACTGCCTCTGTTTCTCGGTGTGTGTGTCTGTGTGTGTGTGTGGTGCACATGCGCACAGTAGGATGATGCTGAATGTTTTGGGTGAGAGATCTAAGTGAGGGTGTGAGTGTGAGTTATTTTTGGAACTCACATGATCCGTATTGACTTCTGAGTGTGTGTCCATGGCACAGGATGATGAATAATATGGAAGATCTTATTTGAACTTTTGTTCCTTAGTTTCTGTTTGTATGTGTGTAAACTTGTATGCATGTGTGTGTGAGTGTGTGTGTGTATTCCAAACACAGGTGCATAAACACTGCCATGGACAATGTACCAATCCAGAGGTCATAGCCCTAGTTGACATGCTCCATTTTCTATTTGCCCCTTAACCTGACCAAACCACTGCACACTGTTTCCAGAGCAGAGCAGGAGAGAGACACTCCGACCCCCATTTCTCTCCCTCACTCGGTCCCGGACATAACAGCCACTGACAGACCCAATTAGGCAGCGTGGCAGCAGCCACTACCAGGCACACATCAACCCACAGAGAGAGAGAGAGAGAGAGCGAGAGGAGCTAGGCTAGGCTAGGCTGGAGGCTAAATTTTATGTGCCATCCTTTGATTTGATGTGAGAGAGGACAGTACACACATAAACCAGACGGCTATACACAGCCACCGACACACACATATACTCAGGGTAAGGCTAAGAGAAGAGGACAGAAGGCCAGATATGTGTCAGACTGGTGTACGTCAGTGTCTGTGTGTTTCTGAGTGACAGTGATATAGAGGAGTTTGTCTCATGCTGCCTACAGCCCTCCACTCACTCTGCACTTTATACTGACACACAGCATATGCTTCATGAGCACAAGTGAACCACAAACCCACACACACACACACACACACACACACACACACACACACACACACACACACACACTTACTCCGACACCCAAGTAAAGGTGGGCACAATGACAATAAAGTTATCATGATGAATTACATCACAATGCTCTTGATGTATAATGCTGGCACTAGAATAATAAAGAGGCTGTAAACAACAATAAAAAGTGAATAGTAAATGCATGCCTTGTACCCATATATATCTTATCTTAATTTTTTTTTTAACAGTTATTTGATTTTTGAGTTGTTTATTTTTTCCCAGCATTTTACTTTGCTCATAAATTGCAGAAAACTATTAAACCTTGGTAAAAAAGTGAAATATTGCAATGCATTCCTTGTATTGTGAATATATGCATTGCTATGTATTGCTAAATAAGTGAAGTATTGCGATGCCGTTTAGTTTTGATCACATTGCTTAACCTTACACATTGCTTAAGCGCACCCAATACTCGAACACAGTGAAATAACCATAGCAACAATAAAAAACACAGTTCTCTGAAAAAGTATAAAGATTAACACATACTCAGAGATCATATCCCCGCCACACACACACACTCAGACACATATATAGAGTGAGGTACTGTCCCAGATTGTGGAACGCAGTGTGGCACTAAGCTGATTACTGTCAGCCACCCTGCCCTGCCCTTCCACAATTAGGTCACCTCCCTCCCTTTCTCCCTCATATCTCATAACTCTCCTGATCTCTTCATCTCTTACAGGTCCTCTCCCCTCTACCACTCCTCTACCGCTCTGTCCATCTGGCTTCCCTGGCTGTTCTTACACTCATGGACAGTGGTGGTTCAGGAGTGTTAATAGTGATTCTCTCATAATTCTTCAGGAGAAATAACATTAAAAGGAGACATGAGTCACAGGAGATGTGAGAGACATAGAATACATAAGAGTTATAGGCCAGCTGGTGGGCTGGTGGTTAGGGAGTTGCCCCTGTGATCAGAAGACCATGAATCCCAGGGCTACCAGTGGCACCACTGCGGTACCCTTAAGCAAGGTACTGTCCACACACGCTCCCAGGATGTAGTGTTCCTGGCTGCCCGCTGCTTCGTTTGGTGACTGGGTTAAATGCAGAGTACAATTTTACACAGTGTTCACACTGTGTGCTGTACTGTGTTCATGTGCTACAAATGCACATTTTACATTGTTCGTTGCAAATAAACATCAGTGTCATTTGGGCAAATATAAGAATATCATGTAACTTCAGTAGATGGTAGATGTACGAGTAGATACATGAGATTACTGGATAACTTTGAGGCCTTTTGGTGTTTTCTCTCTTATGGATGATTATAGCATATATCAAAGATGTTGTTCTTAAACTACATTGTACTGTAATCAAGATGATCCAGTTAGATTTGAAAGAAAAATAAACATACGTCATATGGATCAGCTTCGTAACCAATTTATTCATCATAGGGCATGATACTGGAGTTCTTTTTAAATTTCGTTCATTTTTGCCATACAGAAAAATGATTTAGGATCTCCTCACATGGGCAAATGAAAAAGAATGCTACTTGCACACAGACCATCAATGTCAAATGACATAGTCAAATGTAAAATACAGAGTACAGAAAAATAGTCTTCAATAATATAAAAAACCCTGAAATCAAAGTAAACATTTCAACATTACAACAAGCAACAGTTGAAATGATTATGGTCGTGATCTCCTGTTGAATTCCCTCTCTGGGAAAAAGACTACACATCCACATATCAAAATCCACAGGTGATGTTTTTACCGCAACAATGAGCTTTAAGTGATTTCCTCTGTTTCTCCTCCTCTCTCCATTTACCCTCAATCTGGGGTGGGGGGTGGGGGTGGGGGGCAGAGAAAGACAGAGAGTGAGCGAACGAAGACAATAAACTGAGAGAGAAGAGAGTGGAAGCCCCCCACAGCAGCACTTAAAGGTAAGCTGCATTATTGATGACAAGACAAAGTGAAACATTTATTTATTATCCAGGATATGGCCCAGAGAGAGTGAGAAACAAAGCTGAAAGCTAGATACATATTCAAAGCTAAAGAAAGACACCATGCCAGCCGTCCAATCACTCCTGTCCTGGCAGAGGTGCTGAAGCAGTGGTCGTATGCAAAATAGCCATTAGTCTGTCATCTCTTTTCACTGCTGGAAAAAAATGTGAGACAACCAGAGGTTTGAGGTTAACTAAGGTAGCAATGGCAGGAGCGGCGGGCTGTTACTGAAGTGACCTGCTGTTTGACTCTGAGTGCAGTGCAATACAATGATTCTTTCACCTCCTAACAGCCTCCTCAACAAGCTTTGATTCAACCATTGTGCCCAAACAAGGGACAGAGAATGAGTGAAAATGTGTGAGCGTGAAAAGATGAGACGGCGCGCAAGTGGAGTATTTCTGCCAAGGTCCACCGCTGTACAGTACAGTCATTGTAAGTCTTATTGATATACACCATGTGTACGTTATTTTGTGTGTGTGCATGTTCCTGTGTGTGCTGAATGGTCCGTTAGGGGGATAAGTACTCAATAACAGCTGACACTGTCCTGCCCCCTGCTTTACACACACAAAGCCCTGTGATTCCATTATTGTTTGACTGCTGCCCCTCCTACTCCCCCCCACCACAACCCACCCCACCCCACCCCACCCCAACCCCCGAACCAACATAATTACCACTATTGTGCCTCAGACACACACACACTGACAGGCCCACAAAGGCACACGTGCTCTGACACACACACACATACAACAACACTCGAGGCCTTGACAAAGATCCAGCCTCAAGAAACAGGCATTAACAGGCAAGCTGGCAGCCCCTCCCACCACACACACACACACACACACACATACACACACACGGACTCTACAGATTAAAAGAACCAAGCAAATACAGACACACATCCTCACACAGAAGTCATATCTTGATGTTCTGTAAATTTTACATTCTAATTATAAATGCATTTTTAGCATTCGCCCTCTCCACAAACACAGACCTCCAGGCTCCCAACTGAGAAACACCCCCGCCCAAATCCTTCCAACCCCCTCAACCTCCTAAACCCACAGGCTAGGCTATGCTGACTGTCACGATTCACTCTCTCTTCCCAATGATGGCAGGCGCGTGTGCAGATGTCCATGATTTAAGTTCTTTTATTGAATTGAAAAAAACGAAACACAAAACAGGTTCAAGGACCCGAAACAAGATACAAGCTCTAAAGGAGACAGAAGGATAACGCTCTCCGATGAGCCAGGGCGACGGTGGACCGACAACCCTGGTCGGTCCACAATGAACTTAAATACACAATCTCTAACTCAAAAACCAATTACCAAACACATACACTTACTCCTGAGTACACCGGCAGTTGAAACTCATAACTCAGACTAAACTCAAACCTGGTGTACTCAGGATATAAAAATAAAAGACACAAGACCAAAAGCCCCAACTTAGGACGGCCAAGAAAAGACGGCCTCTAGTGGCCAACAACCATAATCCTGCCCAGGCCTGCCAGGTCTGACAGTATGCCCCCCTCACCCAGAACACCCTACCAGGGCGCAAACACAACCCCACTACAGGGTGGAGGAGAGGTAGGTGGAGACAAAGGGAAGCGTCCCAAGAGCCCCATCTGGCATGCCATTCTGGTCGGTGCTCCGCATGGCCAGGGTGGTCTGCGTGGGTCCCACGGGGCGCTCCCCCTCAGGAGTCCCAGTCCTTTCTTGCAGAGCCCCTTACCAGGAGCTCCTCACTGTCTTCGGCGGTGGAGCCCCTTACTGGGAGCCCCTCTCTGTCCTCGGGGCCAGAGCCCTCTACCGGGAGCCCCTCTCTGTCCTCGGGGCCAGAGCCCCCTACCGGGAGCCCCTCTCTGTCCTCGGGGCCAGAGCCCCCTACCGGGAGCCCCTCTCTGTTCTCGGGGCCAGAGCCCCCTACGGGAAGCCCCTCTCTGTCCTCGGGGCCAGAGCCCCCTACCGGGAGCCCCTCTCTGTCCTCGGCGGTGGATCCCCGCACCGGGAGACCCTCTCTGTCCTCATTGGCCAGGCCCCCTTCTGGGAGTCTTTCTGCGGGGACCCCTCACCGGAGCCCACTCCCAGGAGCTCCTGTCCATTTTCCTGGGCAAGGCCACCTCCTGGGAGCCCTTCCGCAGGGAGCCCCTCGCAGTCCTCCGGTGCAGAGCCCCGTACTGTGAGCTCCTTCTTGACTCTGGGGTGGTGGTGGCCTAGTGATAGGATACTTGCCGCTGGACCAAGAGGTCATGGGTTCGAATCTACCTCCAGCACACCACTACTGGGTTCCTGAGCAAGACCCTTAACCCCAAGTTGCTCCAGGGAGACTGTCCCTTGTAGTTAGGGAATGGAAGTCGCTTTGAATAAACTAAATGCCATAAATGTAAATTTAACAGTGTGTGAAAAAACACTCACTGCTCATCTAAACGCTTTTTAAATATTATTTAAATAAGGCTTCTAGACAGTACAGATGTATACATATGCACAGAACAGGCCTGCTCCAGCGTTACTGCTGGGTGTCTTCCTCGTACCTGCAGCCCCAGTAGGGCGGCTGGGTAAGTGCAGTAGTGCATATGTAGAAAGCATTGGGACCTGTGCTCTCTTGTCATTCTGGTGGAGAGAGGAATGTGTTCCTACAGCTCTCGCACACTGCAAGCCCCAACCCATACAGCTCTCTGACCTGATCTGAGCGCCTACACACAGGGGAAGAGTAGGCAGGCACACACACACACACACACACACACACACACATACACCCCCACACACAGAGTAAGATGGCCGAACGAAGTGGCAGACGCAGCTTGCTAGGCTCCAGACCCTGCAGTTTGTTTAGTAACACTTGAGTTGATGACGCCCGAAGGGTGCAATTATGTCCAATTACAGGCTGTGGTTTTTATTAAGAGCTACAAGCTGGCCAGGCTGCAGGGCCAGTAAGCATTGTGTGTGGAGAGAGGAGGCATTCAAATGGCACCGAAAAAAAATGCACCACATACATAAAACTATATTCCATTATGTTAATGTTATAATTAATGTAATAATGTTATAGTTAATAATTCAATATTAACCTAATTTGCAGTATTGCTCGAATTGTTTGCAAATATGCATGACAAGGTTTTCGTACTTTTAACTTCATTTAGATTAATATATGAATGAATACCCATGAATCAAAATGTCAAATGTCAAAATGGCAACCTTAAATGTTCTCATGGTGTCATGATTAGGCTCAGCAGGGGGGAGTTTGTGTGAGATAGGGAGAGAAAGGAGAGCGAGAAAGAGAGCTTTTGAAGAAGAGTAACAAAGAGAAAGAATGAACGAAAGAAACACTGATAAAAAAAGAGAAAGGGGTAACAGAGAGAGGAAAGACAGAAAAAAGAAGAAGGTGGATAAGAGAAAAAGTTTTAGAAGAAGAGAAAGAGTAACAGAGAAGAGAGAAAGAATGCTTTAGAAGAGAAGAGAAAGTGCTAGAGTAACAGAGAGAAAGAGTGTTATAGAAAAGAAGAGATAGTAACAGAAAGAGAGAGACAGAGAGTAACAAAGAAAGCATTTTAGAAGAGGAGAGAGAGTAACAGAGAAAGATAGACTGTCTTAGAAGAGAAGACAAAGACAGAGTAACAGATAGACAGAAAGAAAGAGTTTTAGAAGAGAAGACAGAGTGAGAAACAGAGAAGAAAGTGTTTTAAAAAAGAAGATACAGTAACAGAGACAGAGAGAGAGAGTGTTTTAAAAAAGAAGATACAGTAACAGAGATAGAGAAAGAAAGTGTTTTTTTAAAAAGAAAATACAGTAACAGAGACAGAGAAAGAGTGTTTTAGAAGAGAAGGAGTAACAGAGACAGAGAAAGAGTGTTTTAGAAGAGAAGGAGTAACAGAGAGAGAGAGTTTTAGAAGAGAAGAGAAAGAGTAACAGAGAGAGTTTTAGAAGAGAAGAGAAAGAGTAACAGAGAGAGTTTTAGAAGAGAAGAGAAAGAGTAACAAAGAGAGAGAGTGTTTTAGAAGAGATGAGAAAGAGTAACAAAGAGAGAGAGAGTTTTAGAAGAGAAGAGAAAGAGTAACAGAGAGAAAGAGTGTGTTGTAGAAGAGATGAGAAAGAGTAACACAGAGAGAGAGAGTGTGATCACGAGCTGCCGAGGTCACAGCGCAGTGAACTTTACCCAACTGACCATCCAGAAGCACAGAACTGTCCCTCTGGTTGCCAGAGTGAACAGAGCGGCATCAATACAGAACAGCCGATGTCAATACATTTGAAACAAAATCTGCTATGAGTGAGAGTTCAGCAGCGGTTCAACATTATTCGTACGGAGGAGAGAAAAAAAAGAAACTGAAAGAAAGAGAGCAGAAAATATCAAAAGCCTGGCCCGGCCTTTTGATGAAAATGGCAGGGGCAGATGTCACAAAGCATTTTGGGGGTTCGGTCATGTGACCCCCCACACAGGGGATACTTGGGATCATGAAAAGTGAGCTACAGCTGTGACGGAACAAAACACAAGCACATCCTACCGCATTCATCAAGGCATCACAAAATCAGCCCCGAATCAATCAGCCGTTCACACGGCGAGGGAAGCACTTTCCTCTTTGTGTTGCTGTTATTGGGCTGTTTACTGATCGCTATCATCCCCCTCTCCTCAACGCTGCGCTTGGACACGTTTCAAAAAGGCAGGCGTCTTTTTTTTCTTCTCCTCCTTTTCTGTAAGGAACCCCACTTCTTAATGGCTTTCAAAACAGGAAGCACAACAATAACACTGAAAAGTGAGAATGCTCACAGCAGACATCCTCTCATTTCAGAGCATGCATCTCTCTCTCAATTCCTCTCTCTCTCTCTCTCTCCAACATGCACACACCACACACACACACGCACACACACACACACACACACACACACACACAGACACACTGACCTTCATACATTTTACACCCTGCCTGAAGAGGCTCCATCATGGAATACAGGTACATTTCAGGGAAACTAAAAGCCCTGCACTCGACAGATAATGATGGAGCAATGGATAAATACAACAACTTTAATTACCTGGCCTTTATTGCAAAAGCACGTGAAAACAGCCAAATACGCTCAGATATCATGGCCTACATCTCAGCAGGGGCGTAATATTCAACTGCCCATCAAAGGCCTGCATCGCTTAGGGCAGAGATGCATCAGAAAAGTGGGGTGTGTAACTTTGTCTGCTTTTTCTCTGACAGCCGTCACTGAAGAGGCTCTCTGACCCAAACCTCTACACGTCTCAGGAAAGCCAGAGCCAACCAGGTGCCTCAACATGCCAGGAGAAGTGCTTTTTGCTCCCTGACTCAAAGAGCTGGGAGAGACAGCTACACACCCTTCCGCACAGTTGGATAAAACAAATCCTAACAGCGCAACTATGCCTGACCAAAGAACTTCCTTTCTTCTCGGCATCCTCAAATGCATTGCGTTGTCTCTAGGTACACTGAACCCATCTATCATTTCGGTCTAAAAACAGTATGCACCCCCCCTCCTCCGCAAGGGCGAGACGCACCATCCCCCCATTGATTTCTCCCAGCCGAGGCCTTTCCCTGCGCGATCCGCTTCCGCAACAGTGTCATCTTTACCGCCAGTCCTCTTTTAACTGACTTTTACTCCAGTGGCGGAATGTACAAACGGCGAAGGCGGAGGGGAAGAAAGAAAGAGAAAAACTGATACATGCGCTCCAAAGTTTCGCCTATTGATTTCTTTTTGATGCATAGCCGAAAAAAACGAGCCGGAGTTCAAAGCCGAGAAGGTCTTTTTTGATCACCACTACAGTAGCGGTGGTGGTAGTAGTCATGGAAGCGGCGCTGCTAGACAGAGAGCGTTTGTGCGGATTTCTTTGTTCTGGCCGCAATCTGGTTTAGAACGCCGCCGCCGCGTGGTCAGTGGCGGCTTTAATGCGCCACGACATTAACACACGCTGAGGGGTAATCATCCGCAAATGCAGAGCTGTCCATTCCCATGGTGCGCCGGAGCCCCAGCACAAAGGGAATACATTCACCTACTGTACGGCCGCGCGAGGCTCCAGACATGAGTAAGCGCTTATGGTCATGCAAAGAAACGCCAAAGCGCTGGGCTGCGCAAAGAGAGAGAGAGAAAAAAAGGCAGATAACATGATTGAAGTGAGCGTACATACGTGGGAGGAGAGAAAGAGAAGGGCTGATGGCAAACGGACAGAATAAAGGGAGAGAGCATGAATGCTTAGCAGTAGGGATGTCCTGATCCTGATTTGTGAATCCGATCGAAGTCATTTATAAGAAATCATCAGTGAATAACGAGTTTATTCATATTTTCATAGAAGACACAGCTGTGCCATGAACTCTTTACATGACGTATTAGGCTGCCAATAAGCTTATTTAGTTTCGGTATAAAATCTAATGTACACTATTTTCAATGTACACCAAATGTACTTGATCAGCCAAGACCCAAATCTCACCCAGATCACCCAAATCTCTTCTGTAAATTCATCCCCAAAACATTTTTGCAAACTACCTCCAGAGTAGGAGAGCTGGTCTAGAATCAGTTATCTGGACAGCAGCATGACTGTCATAAACAGGAAGAGGTCAGTCCACCTTAGGCCTGCTTTGTGAATATGAGTCCTGTTTTTTTTTATTTTTTTTTCATAGTTCACAGTAAGTCATACCATGTCCTAAACCACACTGACAAGCCAGTGCCACCTTGATAAGGAGCTTGCAATGTTAACTTTTTAACTTTAGTTTAAAACATGTTATGGCTGAATGACTATATCTAGGGTAAGTGGAAAATTCTGTAAATTGATTTTTCACAGAATTATTCCTTTAGAAGACAAATTTGTTAACTTCTATGGGAATGATAGGACGCATTCCAATCTGATTTGGTTTTGTAGTGGCTATTTTATATTATAAGATAAGATAAGATAAATCTTTATTGTCGTTGTCACTTTTTCAAGGGAACAAAGTAAATAACGAATAGTGACCGGAGTACGTTATAAATATATACAGAAAATATACAGTTGTATTTAATCCACTTCCATGTATTTCAGATTGATCTACCATGCAAAGTATGGTATGAGGCTCAGTATATGTGATACCAATACGGTTCCGATATTGTTCACTCAAGACTAGACTGGGATATCCCTGTTTAAGAGCATGTATCAGACCACCACTCCACAGTGTGCCTGGTTGTGTGCTCCAGTGGTGCGGAGTGTACGCCGTGTGTGATGGTGTGATGAGCGCAGGCCCAGGCTCTCTGTGATGTGCTGCGCTGTCCACTGGGGGCTACAATTAGACCATCAAACTCATTCCAGCCGGGAATCGGCACACATCTCCAGAGCCTCTCTTCCAAAGAGACGGCCAACTTGTAAGACTGGGGGAGGTAGCCTTTGATGTGTCGGGCGCAGCAGAAGCCTCCCTTTTTGCTCATATTAATGGTGAGGAGATATAACAATTAAAAGGCAAAGCAGCAGGCAGGCAGCTCATGCAGGGCTAGCATTAGCATACGGGAGGTCCTGCAGCAGACACTGAGGCTAATCGTGGAGGAGTTTGGGAAGAGCCCTGCTAGCCACTCGAGATGCATTAGGACCATTATGAGAGCACAAAGAGGTGGGAGTTCAAAACTCAAGAGTCAACAGTCCAATAGATTTAAAGAGATAACTGAGGGTGTGGACCATTTGAGTCATAAAAAAGCCATTAATGAAAAAAAACATCTCTAGGCTTAAACTATGGATCAGAGATGCTGGGTTAGGCTGGTGAGCTAAATTAAAATGACAAAAAATGTATATATTCAAATATGTAGGGGCCTAATGTTTGATTTGGCCCCACCATGAAGATGCCCTTATTCCACACCTCCATATATAGGTATGTAAATATATGTGTGTGTATATGTGTGTGTGTGTGTGTGTGTGTGTGTGTGTGTGTGTGTGTGTGTGTGTGTGTGTGTGTGTGT
>JBBJLS010000001.1:12507808-12517808 GCA_037577275.1 Bryconaethiops microstoma
TGTGTGTGTGTGTGTGTGTGTGTGTGTGTGTGTGTGTGTGTGTGTGTGTGTGTGTGTGTGTGTGTGTGTATGGATGTATATCTGACAGCTGTAGTATATATCTGACATCTTTATTGAGCAAAAAACTGAACAATAAACAGGCAAACTTGTTTTTCTCGTCCCCATATTTGTCCAGAATACATAGATGTCACTGTAGTTAATCAGGAGCCTTTGCATGCATGTGTATGTGTGTGTCCTTTTCCACAACTCAGTTTGGCTCAATGGCTAAACCATAGACATCATTGATTTTTATGCCACAACACATGATCTTTTATTACTGAAATGACGACCTGACTGGCAGGTTAACTGGAACTGTAACAGCCACAGAAATCTATCATTTCCTCATTATATTCTCCCCCAGGGGGCATTTCAGAGCGTGTGTAATGAAATCCGGGTGAAATTGAATTAGACAGGCATCAATAAACATAATGTCGTTTATTGATAAGCACGCTTTTGTCTGCTCAGTGCTGTAATTACTGTGATTGTGTATGAAGTGTATGAAGTACTGGCCTCGTTTTAGCATGGAAGGATGTCCCTTCATGTCTTCACCTTTTCTCTGTATTTAACAAAAACGTTTGAGTCTGACGTGCAGATTAGACCGGGAGATTCAGCATCTCCTGTTTTTCCAGTATTATGTGAACCAGTGGGTTAAAGGGCCTCAGCCTCAGACTCCCACACGTTCAGTCACCGTGTGATGGATCGCATATGTTAAGACAGAAATGTCCCAGGTTTGCGTTCCAGTCAGATTCTCGATCCACTTGCTCTTTGATGCTTGTGTGCATTCACAAATAATATTAACTTTTGTACTTTCACTCATAGAAATATAGATAGAATACCCAGTAATTAATCGTGCATGTTGTTTACTCAAGTACAGCAATACTGTGTCCAGCCTCAGTCACCTGTCGCATCATTTGCTTGTTTTTTTAGTTTCCAGTAGTATTTTATTAGTGTGATTATGGAAGAAATCACGCTATTGTTCTTCTTAAATTAATTTTTATTATTCTTTTATTATTGCTGGAAATTGGCACCTCTTCTCCTCCAACTGTTTTTGAAATATTGGTGTGGTTCCGTTGTCAAAACATCCATTAATATCCAGAGTAGTGCATGTTTATTCACGGTATTTGGTCGGTGGTTCAGGGGCCAAGTATTGATCGTGTAAAAAATCATTTTTTGTGGTTAGGTCGCCTCTGTAATGTATGTGAAGAGAGAGCGGAGGGTTGAGTCACCTTAAAAATGTGTGTCGGAGAGAGAGTCTGTGACGTCACGGCTGTGGCAGCCAGAAAAAGTCAAAACGCAGATCAGCAATTCTTTCTTATGGAGTTTAAGACACTGCAGACTCTTAAACAGATTTCAAGACACTGAAGCTCAGGTCAGGAAGTGTTTCACTGTTTGTTGTGATTTGATAAACGCAGCTAAGTGCACTTTTCCCACCTGTTTTCGGGCAAGAGCGATTCGCTCCACCCGTTTTCAGCCATTATCAACCATTAATGGCTTGGTCAGGTCAGGCCTTGGTGGGTCGCAGTAAGATGGCTGTCACCGAATTACAAGGATCAGAAGAGGCATCGTTTTAAATCCATACTGCGAGTAGATTTTTTATTTTTAAACTAAGGGTTTTGTTGAGTGTCTCCAAACACTGGTTTTATAGCAACCTTGAATCTCACTTCGCATTTTCTCATACAAATGCAATCTAGTTTTTGTTTGATCTCTTGTAACTTTTATCTCTTCTTTAGTCAGCTACATTGTATGTCTTATCTGAATTAAAATAAACGTTTTAATTGAAATAAATACACCAAATTGTTTCACACAGGTCTGTTTTTGTAGAACTGTTTTAACAATCGCCTGCTCCTGAATATAAAGTAAAGTGGCCCCTTATAGTCATGCAGGAACACACCACAGCACACAGTGTGAACAACGTGAACAATTTTTTCTCTATATTTAACCCAGTGAAGCAGGGGGCTGCCACCAGTGAGGGGCACCCGGGGAGCAGTGTGTTGGGACAGTACCTTACTCAAGTGTACCTCAGTGATGAAACTAGCAGTGTTGGGATTCAAACTCACAACTGTCTGGTCTCAGGGCGAATTCTCTAACCGCTAGACCACCAGCTTCCCCAAAAAAACGGTCACGGAAAACCAGTAGCATTGTTTTGTGGTGTCTTGTCAAAGTGGTGCTTTTTGGCTGCATTGGAGAAAAAGTCTGAGCTCCTGGATGACTTCAACTTTGACAAGAACCGCCACTTTGACAAGAAGGGGCTGTTCTTGTCAAAGTGGTGGTTCTCCAATGCAGCCAAGAACCACCCCTTTGACAAGAACCGGCACTCGGACAGGAAGGGGCAGATCTTGAAGTCACCAAGTAGTTCAGACTTTTTAAAGGTTTCTCCAATGCAGCCAAGAACCGCCTATTCTTGTCAAAGTGGTGGTTCTTGGCTGCGTTGGAGAAACCTTTGAAAAGTCTGATCTACGTGGATGACTTCAAGGGTTGCCAGGTGAAGTTTGTGCTGCCAGCAGCAGGCAAACAAGTGAGCAGCGAGGGAGAGCTGTAGACTGTCTGAAGCCTGTCATCTCTTCTCCTCCATGGAGCTCTCTCAGGAAAGAGAGGCTAATCGGGAGAAATCACACGCTCCACTGGAGCAAGGCCGCCCTCATGAAGAGCATACACACACATTCACACCCACACACACACCCACACACACACTGGTACAAACACAGCACCTGTGGCAGCTGGAGGTGTTGCAGCCCTCATAGACAGTTATGACAGGTGATAGATGAATGGTGTATCTTCTTTGTATCTCCCTTTGTGGGAGAGTTAACTGCTAATCAAAGGGTAAGACATCTCTTTGGTCAGTAGAACATTCAGCTTATGTTTATATGCTGTACTCGGTTTACACACGCATTAATAAAGAGAAGTTTAGACAAAACTGTAGCTAAGAAGTAATGGAAACTGATACCCCATGTGATATACATCTGAATCATCGAGTTGTTGAATAATCTTATATATAAAAATAAACGCAGTCAGAAGACAGAGACTTCTAATGTGCATGACACTATTGTTTTATACACTATTGACCACAATCGATTCAAAATTCCAAACAAAAAAATGTTTGGAGAAGATTTAAAAATAACAAATAATTTATTATACCATGGAAATGTTAAGCTACACTCTTACATTATTTTACGACTGCAACAATTAAAACAGTGATGTTAAGAGCAGAGTGTGTGTGTGACTCTGTTTCATCCATCAGAAACTGAATGAAGCTGCTGAGTGAAGCTGCTGGAATACAGAACATAGAAAAGCTGCTCCACACACACACACACACACACACACACACACACACACACACACACACACACACACACACACACACACACACACACACGCTCCTAAGAGAACGAGTAAATATCCCCAGCTTTGCCAGTAAGACTTATTTGTATGGTTCATAAGGCTCCATTTTGTTTAATTGGACCATTCTTCTCCCTCTTTCTCCTCTATCCTGACAAAATGGGAGATATCTAAAAAGCCAAAATGAATTAAGGCTGATTAACAGAGCTCCCCAAAACTCTAATGAGGTTCACAGGGTCTCCTAGCTATTCTAAACTCAGGAAATGCAGTTTGAACTTCATTTTAATTAGGACTCAATTCATGCGCCTTGAGTGAGCATGCAAAACGTTTACATAAAAAAGGCAACACAATGCTATCCAAAATTCATTATGGATTCCACTTCAGTAATTTTTGTGCAACATGTACTAATATGTATTTACAGTCCTACTGTAAGTGACTTTAATAACTGTGTAGTGGCATTCTACCAATGCACACGGCAACGTAACTACTAGTGATGCGTCCACTGTTACAGTGCAGGTTATGTAAATACATAGTTATTACTTCCTAATTACATTTAATTACATAGAAAACATACTGGTAATTACACTACATTAAGGGCTTAACTACATTAAGTAAAAACCGATGCTAGGGGTGTAGCAGTTCTGAAATCGAACCAAAAACCACAATATGAACGTCTACAGTCTCAGATCGTGGTTTCGGAAGACTGAACCACAGTTTTCTCCGCCCTGCCCCAACTCGCTACCACTGCTACAAATAACACAAGTCATTTTTAGTTTCACAATTCATGCTGTAACACAATAGGGCAAGTTGTATATTTGGTAAATAGTATCCATTACAATTTATTGCTCTCCAACCATGTGTGTCACGTGACTATCTTGGTTCAGTCATGCAGAAGCTGATCGCGCCTGCAGTAAAGTTAAACTAGTTTGATGCATAATAACCCTGAGATTGCAGATTCCCCAAACACATTCATGTCAGTAGTGTATAGTGGGGTATAAGGATGCCAATCATGTGGTAGACTCCAAACACACAACTTGCAGCTTGCATATTTGAAGTACAAGCAACACTAGAATTATACAGCACATATCCTATGACGTCCTTCCGACATTGATCTTAGTGGTACACTAAAGAAACCTCAGCAACAGGTAACTCTTGATAGTGTCTTTAGGATGAAACTACAAGCTAACTTGGACCTTGCCCACGCCATTACTAAGGCCATCAGAGTTTTCATGGCAATGCGCCCCTTTTCATTTGTTGAAAACAAAGGATTCAGGCATTTACTCCAGGTGCTGGAACCCAAATATGGAGTGTCAAGCCGACTGCATTTAAGTCTAAATGTGTTTTCTATACTTTATAACAAACTAAAGGCTAAACTGCTAAAAGCAAAATTTCTTACTTTAACTACAGATGTGGAGCTCCCATACAGCAACATTACAGTCATGGCACTCTACCTTACCAACAACTGGGTAATTGCAAACCCTGTTCTCCTTACACGCGCTGTGTATGAAAGCCACACAAATGACCATTTATCAGAAATACTACAGGAAATCATAGCAGAGTGGAAATTTGTTGTGCCTGTGACAACGAACAATGCCAAGAACATAACGGATAAAGCAGCCACGTTAAACTACCATAACCATTGTAATAATACCCATAAACATTTTTCCCCTTTTTTGATCAACTTAAAAAAAAAAAAAAAGATGTATGAACCGTGACTCAAAAACCGAGGTATGAATTGAACCGTGGATTTGAAGAACAATTACACATCCAGTTATTACATAACTATGCAATTGATCCAGTGACGGCATCCACAGCAGTAACTTTGTTGTTGCATGCCTTGTTCATGTGTAATTTCACAGCTGTTAGTTCCCTTTCATATAAAGTGGGACCATATTTTCTTCTGGGCCTGTTTGTGATGGGACAATATATGATTATTATAAGCCATAATTATGTGTGCATTTTAGTATATGTATTTTATTAGACAGATTTGAAATATAAGTGCATGGTCCTCCTTTTCATACACACTGTTAAAGACAATAATATGCAAATACTCTAAAAATACCCTTTGCTCTTTATAACCCAAAATGACACAAACATATGTTTAAGCACATTATTCGTTTGACCTAGTGGCTCGAAAAGGATTTGCCCTCTTGTCAAGTCCTGGCCCTGTCAATAAGTCTATATAAGAGCAACCCGCATACTACAGCAGGTTGGGTAAAAAATTGAATCAACCTTGGGTGGAAGTCCTACCTGGGACGATGGAGACGGTGTCTTTTTCCCAGGAGACGACGCTGACATACTCCTGCACAGCAGAGGGAATGAGGCACTTGAAGACAGCCACGTTGCCCCGCATGGACCTCTGGTCTGCCACACGCACTGTGTAGGGCTCCCTGAACACTGGCAAAGGAAAGAGGGGAGAAGTCAAGTCAGGTTCTATTATTTGACCTTTTGTGATGCAATATTGATTTAAAAAGGTAAAAATGTTCATTTATTGGTTTTGTTTTCACCAGATAAGGAATGCTTTCCTACTATCTGAATCTCATAAATAACGTCTTTCCAATAGAGCATGTCCATGTACATTCTGAGTGTTAAATAAAAGCATTTCAACTGATCTTTTCTCAAATGTCCTAATATTGCACCTATGTGGCAAAATTGCAGATTATCTTTCAGGCAAAATGAAGACTTCTTGTTATTAATCTGTGTTTTCAAGTAGTATTGTTGTGCTTTGACTTGGCAGACTTTGTTAGTTTTGGGGAAAATAACCAAATTAAATATAATGTTTCACTGTTTTAAAAATTAGGACCTTCTACCCTGCCTCTAGTATCTCAAGAACCAAATCTCTGTGGCAGCCTTAGAAGGCCTTATTCATTAAACTTTTTATCCATTAAAGCATCACGATCAATTAATGAGATACTATCTAGTTAAATGATTACAAGAACTATGAAGTTCAAAATCTCATCACAGAAATACTGCAGTATATGTCACAAATGCTATTTCAATTCTCAGCAATACCAGCCATATCACTGTCAGTTCACTGTGTAGTAAATGCTACAGAAATGCCTACTGTTTTCCTGCAGTCGGAGTTTGTTTGACAGCTGGGTTTAAGATGGTATTCTGGGGCTACTAAATCTCCATAAAATATCTTTTCACATTGGTAAAGAAGTCGAAGTCATCATTGTGGTGTTCTATTTTTTATCTCAAATGCTTGGCCTTTGCTGCTTCTAATGCTAGCTGTCCAAACCACACTCGGTTGTTAAGAGAATTGTGCATATTACGTTACATTCAACCAGAGCTTATGACTTGGAATTTCTTAATTTTATTGTTTTACAAGGGGGAAGACTATTTACCTTTAAATGCACAATGTTTGTATTGAAATATTATTTACATACTAAATGATTAACTAGTAAATGGAGGTGTAGTAAATTAAATAAAAAGTACAGGTCTCATAGTAGTTCATAAGGTTTATCAAATTTTTTCAGTATTTTTCACTGGTGGAAAAAATTATATCCATAGTTTTTAACTTGTACATAGTGCTTGTAATTAGAAGTAAGGTTGATAGCAATTTACAAGTGGGAAAATTGGGATTTCCAACAATTTGTCAGGAATTCCATGCCTATAAATATACCATCAAGGAGGATACGAAATGGACAACCTGCCAAAAACATTGTTTTTATGGCTGATGTTTTCTCAAAAAAATAAAAGCAATCTTGGGTGACACAGACACATTGAAAAGGAGAGGATGCTTAATATATTTCAGGATAAGATTATCATCATTAATTCAGCAGCTGTCTATAGTGTTGTTTTGCGCCATGTCTGTTAGTGCCATGCCTCTCTGTGCATTACAATTTGACAGTTCAGCTTTCATACAAAATAAAAAAACAAGATTTCCACAAATAATTATAAGTTTATACCCATTCACATGCTCATAACCCGAAATTACGATATTTCCAAAAGCACACGAAGGCCACAGAATTTAAACCATCCGGGTGGGAAATACAAGTTCTAGGCTATAAATTTACCTTTTCCAATTTCATCATGAACGCAGCATTATGACAGTTTAGCCACTTGTAAACTGCACTGAACAAGTTGTTTTTAGGAAATTTGTGATTTTTTATGATCCACAGTTTGATGAGGTTTATAAAGATTTGGAATGCAAGCTTTCATCTGGTGATGAACTTCGAATGCGAAAAAATCTACCTGATTCACTTCTATGAGTCTGTATGCTTTGTAATTTATTAAAGAATAGACATAGAACATCATTTCTGCTCCTCCATGCTTTCTTGTTCTGTGTTCTGTGTTCTGTGCTTTTTATTTTTCTACATCACTTGACAACAGCTGCTTAACATTGTTTGAAACTTTAATAATGAAAACACCAACAGAAATTCTCTATAGTGACTTTGAATAAAATGTTTTTACATTAACTTACATTAAAATTAAAGAATGTTTTTCCTTCTTCTGTAAAGTTGCCATTTTGATTTCTGGGGAACCATTTGGCACCTGAGGGCAAAGGTATGGCACTTCTTGATCCTATGCTTTTCAATATGTCTCTAATGCAGAATATGTTATTATGAATGCTGTGAGCTCAGCTTTAGAAGATGTGCCATTTTAAGAATGGTATCATTTAATGAGAAGAACCACAACCACTGTGACTGCCTGGTGGAACAATGGCAGTGGTGGAACTTTCAGCCAGTCAACATATCCCTTTCATGACATGGGAAAGAGAAATGGATTTGAAAGCAATGTTAACTTACAAGCAAGGAAATCGGCCTCAGAGTAAATGGCAACAGGGGAGCGGAAGTGGATTAGAGCTGGCAGTGAATTTTGTGTTCATTTCAGACATTCAATTTGTTTCGTCTTCCTAATCAACATCCATTTACTTACAAACTATAATGCCTCCCTCGTCTCTTTGCGGGAGGCCGTGCAAGCTCCCCACGCAAATTTGGTAACGTTCTTATGCGTTCCTGTAAAATCCAGCACCACTGTTACTGGAGTCACTGGTAGTTCGACAGCTGGTTTTTTTCTTTCAAGCTAAGAATAAGAAATCCTCGAATTCTGTGTAACTCCCAACTCCTGCCCTGATATAATTAACATATGACATTATCACTGTGTGGTAATGGCAACCTGGAGAGATTTTGCTGAATCTTTTGCATTTTTATATTAAATAAATAATTTCCATTTTTTATGCTTTACATTTTAATAGTATTGGACATATATAGTATTTTAAAGCTTCCAGAGCTCTTAAAAGGGAATCCCACTTTTTTTTAAAATTCCATTGTTCAGTTCAGTTGTTAAGATATAAACATCATTCAGAAGTCATTCAGAATAACGTGTTGTATAATGGTTTATTGGTGAAATACTGGTGGACTCACAATTTTTACAGTGGTGCTGATATCTGGGGCTGCAGTGTCTACAAAATACAAGCATTTTATTTAATATCTATTAAAACAATCAGTGAAACTATTAGCATCTTTAAGTGATTTGCAAGAAAGGTTGTTAATGGTAAAATAGTGGTACATGGGATGAAACAGGTTTGGTAATATGTGCAGCACCACTTTCACTTGAGTTGTTGGTAGTTCGACAGCAGGTCCTTTTCTTTCAAGTAAGAAGGGACATATCCTAAGACACTGCACAACTTCTGCCCTGATATAATTAACGCCTGGCCTGCGGGCGAGTTTCCTTGGCCATTAATAATGGCTTCTGCCGGGCGACAGTGTGACCCACAGAGACTGGGACCAGTGTCCCTGTCTCATCGCCAAGTCTTCACACTCTATAACCGAACACAAAGCATAGCCCTAATTTCTAAGTACCTGGGATCTATTCTGCCCATTGGTAACTAACCACCTTTTCATTGGCGCAGAAGGGATTTGGATCAATACAACAAATCAATAGAATTCCCTCAAGCTCTGGCCTCTACAGCCTACGTATTATTTATTAACTTGCTGATTGACTGTGTGCCTTGTGAGAGATGGGATTTTCCAAAGATGAAGTGACTAACGTAATCTCATCGATTAGGTTTGTTTACACTGAAAACTTGTCCACTCAAATGAAAGTGTAAGACCACAGAGTGTACAAGCTGTAAAGCATGCATTAAAAGTGCAGGATATGTCATGTAGCCCACCCCAATGAAATAAATAGCCACAGTACTGCAGTATAGTTTAAGCACGGGCCGCCATCATTAGTTGTTACCGATGCCTGACCATATTCATTCGTTGCTTAGAAATGGCCTAAAACACAGGCTGGCATATACGCTCTCCTTTCCTGTGCACCACTAGGAACCAGTTCTGTATCACTGTCATTTAAATAATTAACTTAAGTGAAACCAAATACCGTGTTTACTAATTCATTACGTGCGAACCGCAGAAAGGAGAAGCAAAGGCACGGATTTGAATAAAGCAGGGTGCATGAATGGATGTGCCCATTAACACAGGGAGGGAAAAAAAGTAAACATTACCTATCGAGTAGCTGAGATACAAAAAGAAAAGACCCAAGACAAAGGCAGAGAGGGAGCAGGGTGTGGGCGTGCAAGGTGCACCTGTAGTCTGTGTTTACAATGTGGCCTGAAGTTCACCATCCGTTACCATTCACCCGTGTCTAGTTTCAGGCATGTGTAGAAGAGCATGCTCTC
>JBBJLS010000001.1:12533848-12550619 GCA_037577275.1 Bryconaethiops microstoma
TATGTATATATATATATATATATATACACACACACACAAAGTTGTGTAAACCACACACTTCAGGCTCCAGGAATAGAGCTTCAGTTTGAGCTGTTGTTAGGCAAATAATCTCAGCTCTTGACAACGTATTCATGCACCTGAATGGAAAAAAATCCATAAACCCACTTTATCATAATTAAGTAGATGGAATTAACATGCATCAGAATAAATTTAAAAAATAAGTACATTTTAGTGGAAGAATGCAGTAAAATGAGCAAACACCAAGCACATCTTTTGGAAAAAGGAAGAGGGAGGGGGGAGGGGCGATGGCAAAACCAAAAAAAAATTGTTACGAAATCTTATAATGACACTAAATAATAAAGAAAAACAAAAGCCCACAAGCCTAATCCACTTGAGCCTAGGTCGAGTTAAAAGTGCCTAAATTTCACCTTGAATCCCAGATCAGCTCTATCAGATGAGGAATCTGTTGGCACAGAAAATGGAGGACCACTAATTGCACCAGCGCTAATTGAAAATGAGGCTGCTGGGTTTTTTTTACAGGGGGTTAAAAGATATGCAGATGAATTGGACTTCCAGTTCAAAGAAGTGCACTTTAAAAAAACGGGACACACATCGTTGAACCCGTCTGAAGCTCCTAAAACGAGCTTTGCACTGACATTAGGACGAGAACAGAAGAAGCTTAACAAATCCAATGCGACAAAAACAGGGAGAAAATGAGCGCGCGCCTTGTTGGAGCGCGGCAGCTCCGGATGGACTGTTTAAAGTGACTCTGCCCTGGTCCCTCGCGCTCCCACTTCACTGACCAACTCCACGTTTCTACCCAAACACTTTGCATAAGACACCGTTTACGCAGCTGAAGTCCCAAAACAATAAGCTTAAAGCCACGTCTCCATCTGCATCCGTCGTGCATATTCATAACTCGGGCTGCATCTCCATATCGTGCATACAGATCGCGCCATCTCTCCCATCTCCAGCGTCGCTCTCATGCAAACCAGACTCATCTTCCCCAAAACACCCCTTTACTGCTTAGCGTCCACCTTTAATCTTTCAAGATACAATTTGGAACAAAGTTTGAGAGCGTTCTGGCGAATGGAAACTTCAACGCACCCTTCAAGAACATGGCAGCTCCATGGATTCGGCCATCAGTTTGTCTATTAGAGCATTGCATTCGACATTGTGACAATTTTCCTAGCCAGGGCATTAGTTTTTGGACAGGTAAACTTGGTCATTATAAGGATCCGAGTGGAAGTGCAAGGAGGAGAGAAAGTAAAAAGCGTCAAAGGCGACACGTACCTTCTTTAAAAGAGTACAGCAGGAGTAATGTTACCAGCCACATGCCATAAAGAGCAGGTATTTTTCTGAGGAATGGGTTGCAATCCCGGCGGTGTGGTGAGGCTCCGTGCAGGAGTGGTGGTGATGCTCCCCGGCGGTCTCTCCAGCCCTAGTCCCAGACTCGCCAGCGCCGAGACGCGGCCAGCGCTTTGGTCCCTCCTTCCTGCGCGGGACCGTCACGCGAGCGGCCCCTCCTTCAGCACGGCTAATGATGTGCGGGGAGAGAGAGAGAGGGGGAAAGAGAGAGAAAGAGGAAGAGAGAGCGCACTGTGCCGTTGGGGGTGGGGAGTGGTCCAAACAGCGCGAGTACACTTCATATGTGAGCTGTTGGGAATAAAGGACGGCGCACGTGCCTGGTCACAACCGGACTTAAGTGGATCCAGAAGGAGTGGATCACCTGAATCACCTGTGGACTACTCGCCACGGATCGCCTGGATGGAGCTGCAGGCACTTACCACACACTCACTTCACAGGGCAGTTCTACACGCGCTCTGTTTGAGCTGACTTATGTTTTCCTGTGCCGGACTTGGGGCTGGGACTCTGTGGACGTGCCTTGCGAGCAGAGCGCACCTCTTGCCATCACCTGTACAACTATTTCCTTTCCTACAGGCACCTTTGCGCTCTTATCCTATTGAGGACACAAAATCGTGAGATCGAAAACGCAAAAAAGCGGGGTACATAAACTACAGGAAAGGATCCTTGAATGTTAGAAGGCAACGAATCTACTCAATTACTAGTGTGCCCAGATTTTCACGACGCCATTGCCGTCAAAAAGATGAAAACTACTCGGGAGCTGGTAGAAACGCATTCTGCACTAAAGTAGTCCAAGTGTTTTATAAAAAGAAACAAAAAAAGATACAGCAAACATTCCAGCCAAACTGCAAACATTAGAAGCTGCAATCGTTATTTAATTTGGAACCTGACCTCCATCATGATTTTCACTTGTCCTTCTAGGTTATTAAACAGCAAGGATCAAGGGTGTGCACAGTGATCTCTGTCCGTGCAAGACCCTGTCACAACCACCCTAAAATGCATTGTAATATACTGAAGGTGACAGTATCAATATCAATGTTGGATGCATGATAGTGAAGTCACTTTTATCCAAGAAAAAGCTTTGAGGTGCATCTGGAAAATGAAATAATTTTCAGAAACGGATGCTATAGTTCAATTCACATTTATTTTTTGTAGCGCATTCTGTTAAACAATGGGTGGTGTCAGAAAGATGCTTTTCAGAAATCTGCAAGGGAGCAAACCAAGGGCAACAGCAGCAAAAAGAGCAAATTTTCAGTGGAACCAAACTCTAAACGGGAACCCATCCTCCTCTGGATGCCCACATGATAGCAAAATGAGAACACAGCAAAATAATCAAATAATAAGGAATTTACTAATGATTTTACAATGGTGAATAATGAATAAACAAAAGAAGTGGTCTTATCATTAAACAGAAGTATTTAGACTATTCAATGAAAAACAGTGACTACTATTAAAAGCCAATTCAAGTGTTAAGAGGAATGAAATCTATTACTGTTTACATGAATATGTGAAAAACAGTGTCCCACCAAGATGGCAGCACACTAAGTCACTGCGGCCTTCTCAGGATCCATTATTTGCTGCAGAAGTGTAGTTCTACTCAACTTTCACACAAAATTCTTGCACACCTGCTCATCAGAATGACTGATGCATGTCTACCATCATCAGACTCTGCCACAATTACACAAGAAACTTACCTCATGGATGAACTGCTGGACAAGCTCTGTGACGTCGGCCTGTTACAGGGACCACAACCTCAGAACATGGTGCTACTTCATGCTGCTGGTCAGGGGAGGGGACACCTCAGGTGGTGCGAGAGGAAGTGGATGGAGGTTCATGCTAGGCCTGCCAGCTATCCTGTCCATCCTTCTTGCCAGTGTTTGTGCCCTGGACAATAAGCTGAACAACATCTGATTCCTACAATACCCAGTGTATGTTCAGAGATTGCTGTGCTTTTGTTTTTATGGAGACATGGCTTAGCAACAGCATTCCTGAGACAGCCATTCAGATGGAGGGCCTGTTTTCATTTTGCTACAACAGAAACTCTCTCTAGTAAGATTTAAGAAGAGGACTTGTATGTCGCATTATATTGGCTGAAGTTTATGGAGCCGTCAGTGAGCTCTAAAACTCACACCCAGATGGACTGTTCATTGTCACCAGAAATTTTAACCATGCAAATTTCAAGTCCATTCTCCATAAATTCCATTAGTATATGGACTTTGCAATGAGGGTGGCGAATGTGCTGGACTGTGTTTACACAAACAGTACTGGTGTGTACTATGGTGAGCCCCGCCCAACCTCAGCTACTGAGGCCACATCTCTGTTATGCTGATCCCAGCAGCCAGACCATCCATCAGACATGCCAAGCCCATTCTAAAGAAGATGGTTTTTGAACACACTAACTGAGACGTGTTTGGGGAGACTGCAACCTATGGTGGCTCTACCAACCTGGAGGAATACACAGCATCGATGACTAGGTGTATCAGCAAGTGCATCAATGACCTTACTGTCTCCAAGACCATCACCACATGCTCCAACCAGAAGCCATGGATGACTGCGGAGGTGCAGTGTTCAAAACCCAAGAAATTGTTTTCAGATCAGGCAATATTGCTGCCCTAAGAACTGCCCTCCACCTTCCTGTGACAGTGAGGCCTCCCTTCCAAAGGTGCTGAAAGACATGAATGCATGGTTCGAGGCATAAATCAACACAGCAGCAAGAAAAACCACACCACCACCCAGTGATCAGGTGCTTGTCTGACCATGGCTAATGTGAGGAGGACTCTACTCAAAATTAACCAACAGAAGGACAACAGACCAGGCAACATTCCTGGTCTTGTGCTTAGAGGAAGTGCAGACCAGCTAGCTGATATCTAAATATCTATCTGAGCGTAATTGTCTTCAGTGTCAGGCTTCAATGACTACTGCCCCGTTGCACTCACACCCATCATTTCCAGCGCACTGAACACAGGGGCCTACTGTTCATGCTGATGATGCACGATTATGCAGCAATGCACAGTTTAAACCACATCATCAAGTTTGATGATGACACAACCATGGTAGGTTTGATCAGTAAGAATGATGAGGTGGTGTGCAGAGAAAGAGGTGCAACATCAAATGGAATGGTATAGATCCAACAACCTGTCTCTCAGTGGGGTCTCTCTCCCCTATGTCTCCACCATTTACACCAAACACTGCTTCCACAAAGCTACCAGCATTGTGGCTGACTCTGCAGACCCATCTCACTCCCTCTTCATCCTTCTCTTGTCTGGCAAAAAGGTTCTGTAACATACAAGCTTCCACTGCCAGAATGAGAAAAAATTTCTTCCCTCAGGCCATCAGATTCCTCAGTCAGAATTGAATCGTAAAGCTGTAACCCTCCCCCCCCCCAACACACACACACAAAAACACAGAGAGACACACAAACACACCCCTGAGTGTCTTCTTTCTCCCGTACAATGCATATACACACTAAACTGTTCAGCCATAAAAACTCACACTCCATCTGCCACTGTAAATACACTTCATTTATTGTATAATGTACACTCTTTATCCTGCTGCAATCATTGTTTGCACAATTGTTTTTTTTTGTCTACCTTTGTTGTTGCATTTTTGCACACTTAATAATTCTGCTGCTAGAATACGGTATCTATCAAATACTGTATACATTTATTAAAACTAGTACTGTAGCTGCTTTTGTTGACTATATTAAATGTTGTCCTGTTGTATTGTTTTTCTTGTGTTTTTTTGCACTTTCACTCTTATCACTCTGTGTGTTTTGTCCTGTCTGTCTTATGTAGTCTTGTGGTGTTCTGTTTTTTGTTTTTGTGTTGCACCATGGTCCTGGAGGAACATTGTTTCATTTTACTGTGTGATGTGCATATGGCTGAAATGACAATAAACCTACTTGACTTGACTACTTAACCTGAACTACATGTGAGGCAGACATGAGAGGTCTAGGATGGAACAATTCTAGTTAAGCATTTGTGTAGACAACAGTCATGAGGACAAGTGGGTCTCACAGTTGAGGCTCTCTGGCAAAGCAGAAGGGTGAATGGCACTTGCAGGAGGCTCCACAACAGCAAAACTGGTCCAGAATATCTATCCACAAACCCTGAATGCTGATAGGTGATGCAGGAACTTTTAACTTCTACAGTTGTTAATTGTAAATGTGTAGCTTGGTTAAAAATTGAAACAACAAAGGGGATATAGCATGCTTTGACCTAGACATGCTGTAATGAACAGAAATATCTTCTGAGAAGTTGTGATGATGAGGAACTGGCTGTGAAATCCTGCAGAAGGGAAAAGTTCCAGCACAGAGTAGAGGAGTTGACAGGAACTGGCTGACTCCTACAGAAGCCAGCCACTGCCGCTCTGCTCAGTTATGTAACAAGTGGAAAGAACAGTGTCCTTACACTCCTACACATGCACACATATTTACACAAATTTATCTAAGAATTTCCCATCTTCTCAGTAACATGCACAAAAAGTCATTACGGGGCACCCTAGACATTGAGGTAACAAATCTTCTGTGCTGTATTTACATGATTTGGGATTAGGTGTCTTCATTTCCATTCCCAACTGAGAACACTGCACATTTCATACATGTGTAAGCCTCCATTAGAATTCTAGTACGTGATTGTGTATTAGTAAACACAATCAAATAAAGAAGAATTTTAAAATCAATTATGTCTAATCACAATAGCTCTGAAATGGAACTAGATATGTTTGTTGAAATCAGTTAGAATGTATGACATGAAATGACTCTTTGTTTACAGTGGTGATGAAAGGAACCAGAGCTTGCAATGTCAATACAAAAATGGTAAATACTATATTATTTAGTATCCAAAAAAACTAGTAAACCTGCACATGACCTCTGTGTTTTTATATGCAATGTTGATAATGGAATGACTTCTTTGATACAAATCAGTTAGGCCACTTCACTGAAACAGCTCTGTTGTTTGTGAAAGAACCCCTGAAAGCAGCCAGAGCTGCAGATTGGTCCTCAGTGCTTATTTTGCTGTTGGCAGCCTGATGTGGGCATCTTGGGCAAAGGACATTCTTGGTTTGAATATTTCCTCAGTGATCATTATTTCATAGCAAGGACAAACATCCATATTTTATTACCTCTCCACAGGGTTGCACCAAGACTTGGTGTTGGGACCCCCTTTCTTTGCAATATACATTACCTCTTTGGGACAAGTAATCCATTTACATTGCTTATCATATCATTTCTACGTAGATTATACCCAGCTGTACCACAGTCTAAGAACGAATCTTGGCTTGTCTTTCAGACCTATTGACATAATATTAACATAATACTCTCCTCTTCATTTTTTACCCCAACCAAGTATACAAGAAAAGTTGGTGTCTTGCAAGAAATGTAGGCTATGCTTTTTCAGCTGTGTTTCAGCTCGGTTGTACTGGCATGAAAATCAGACTCTTAGTACAGGCCATGGTCATCTTTCATCTTTCAGCTTTGCAGTGACCTTCTAGCAAATCTCCCAACATGCACAGTGAAACCTTTACAGATAGTCCAAAATGTTGTAAATCTGAATATCAACCAACCAAAAAGAGAACATGTAACAGTCTCACTCACTGAACTCCACTGGCTACCCATTGGTGCCCATATCAAATTCAGCTCACACATACAAAGTTACTTTTGGATCTGCACCCATCTACCTGAGATACTCATGCAGACTTAGGGTTCTTCTCATCCATTGTGCTCCTCCAAGGAACACTTGTTAGCATTGCCATCCCTACATACAAGGTAATCTCAGTCCAGACTGTTTTTGTTTGTGGTTCCTCGATGGTGAAACAAGATTCCATCAGGCATCAGAGCAGGGCTGTTCCTCTCTATCTTCTGGAAGCTCCTAATTCAGAATTAATTGTTCCATCAATGGTGGCAAGCCATGCTGGTTCAGGTGCACCAAAAAACACCCAAAGCATTATACTACCACCACCATATTACACAAATGGGATAAGGTTCTAATGCTGGAATTCGATGCTGGAGTAACATTTCTCATTTAAATTAAAATGTTCTGTTTCGTTCTCATTCATCTACAAAACTTTTCTTGAAGCTTCCTGCCCATCTACAATTTTAACAAATTGTAAATGGCCAGCAATTATTGGAGAGCAGTGGCTTTCTCCATGCAACCTTGCCATGAACACCTTTGTAGCCCTCCTAATGATGGACTTATGCACAGCTAATGTAAGGTGAGGGCTTTAGTTGCTTAGAAGTTACCCTAGGTTATTTTGTGACCTCACGGACTATTATATTCATTGCTCTTCGGGGTGATCTTTGTTGTCTGAGCACCCCTGGGAAGAGTAAAAAGAATCTTGAATTTCTTCCATTTACACAATCTGTCTGACTGTGGATTGGTGGAGATCAAATGTTTCAGAGATCATTCTGTAATCTTCTCTAGCCTGACGAGAAACAACAAATCTCCTTTGTTTGTGAAACATGTTTTGTTAGGATCTGACATTGACCATGAGTAGCCAAAGTATGTAAACCTCTAGGATTAGTCAGGTGTTTTCAATCAATGGGATTACAATCAGGTATGAGTGGGTGTCCCTGTTTTTATTTAAAGAACAGGGATATCCTGTTCACAGACAGGTAATACTGGAGCACTTTCCTCAATAAATGAATGACCAAGTATACATTTTTTGTAACATTTGTTTAATTAGGGGTTGTTATCTTTGTTTTAGGACTTGTTTGGAAATCTTATGATGTTTAAGGTGCTATTTATGGAGAAATATAGAAAACTCTAAAACTAAAGCACCACTGTAGTAGAGAAATTTTTGTTCAGGTGATTTAAAAGTGTAGTGTACAATAAGTACAACATACATGTGTACAGTAATTATCATCTTTTTACCAGTAGTAAATTATCAGAACAATCGTGCACATTCCCATTATTAAATAGAACAGAGAAGCTTATGAAAGGAATGGTTACGAAATCCTCATCAGAGCTAAATTAATCCATTATCAGCTCAAATGACTCTTATATTAATAGCTATTTCCTAATTAATTATGTCTACTCATTGCAAATTATCTAACCCCCTTAAGCATTACTGAGTGATGCATGCTTAATATGTATTGGAATGGATGTGACCAGCCGGACATCCAAATTACACTACAAACAAGCAGGCACATTGAGACTAAAAAGGCAGCATTACAGTGCAGTTCATCTGCATCACATCACTCCACGATTCTTTTGTTGCCTGGAGAAAGACACGAATGAGAAAGAGAAGGGATTCAGAGAAGGAAAGACAGTGAGAGAGAGAGAGAGAGAGAGAGAGAGAGAGAGAGAGAGAGAGAGAGTGGAGCATGCTGAAACGGGTGGGCTAATGAGAATGGTAATGCTAATACTCAGACAATCAGAGACCCCCTCAGGCCATGGCTACATGGTAGGATCATATTAACGCTAATGTATTTGGTATTAATGCAGAGAGGCCTAGTCCTCTGCCCACCCTCCGACCTCTGCAAAGTCACTGAGGTGGGAGGAGGGTGGTAGCGAAGGCAAGGGGAGGATGGGGGAAGGCTGTGTGCCCACTCATCCACTTCAGGAGCCCACAGGTTAAAGGGGGAAAAGAAGTGCAGTGCAGTTTGAGCCTGAGCTCATATGGGCATTCTGTCTCCCAGCTCCCCCTGCAGTATGCCTGCCTATTAGTAACTCCATATGCAAACTATAGCCAAGCAGATCCAAAATGGCGTCCAAACGAGGGGGCCGAGATGGTGGGGCTGCCGTGAGCAGAGCCTGGCGGTGCAGCAGTGGCGCCCGCCTCGCCCACTTTTGCTCGGCACTGGGTTAGCCACCACAGCAGCTCTGGCAGTAATTAGGCAGCCTGATGCGGTACAGTACGCCATGTTAAGCTCTCCAGCATTAGTCAAATGAGTCACCGAACAGCGTCACACAGCAGAGGGAGGGTCAACAGCTAATGCGCAGGCGTGTTGGTGAGTGCCAATCTGCACCAAGAAAGAAAAAAAAATTGAGTGTGTATTTTCGTGCAGAATTCCATGTGGAAACGAGGCAGAATACGAAATGCAGGCAGGGATGGGTGTGTTTTGTCTGTTTGTTTTCAAGGGTAGATGTGACTGTGAGTGAAAGTGAGTCAGTTAGTGAGTGAGTAAGAAGGAACAAATGTGTGTATGTGTGTGTGTGTGCAGAAACAGATATTTCTGGATCTCTCTCCCTCACACCAGTTTGTCCATTTAGGGAGGGAAATCAGGGGAAAGAAGAGAAGGTGGCGAAGCGAGACATCAGGGGGTGTTAATTTATTCAAATGAGCAGGGGAGGAAAACTAGAGGAGGGACTGAAAGAGGGAGAGAGTGAGAGTGAGAGAGTGAGAGAGAAAAAGAGAGAGACAAGCAAAGTGAAAAAGGGTGTGAGAGAGTGAGAAAAAGGGAAACAGAGGCCTTTTCGGTTTGCACATCTCCAGTCTTCCTCTCCCCCCCCCCATGTTTATCTTACCAGGATCTCTTGCCATTGCAGACAGCAGAAAAAGAGGGATGGAAGAAGTGAACATGGGAGAACCCCGCAGTAGGACGAAGCGAACAAATATGGAGACGGCCATACCAGGAGCAGGGAAACGGTGATGAATACAAAGCATAGAAGCAGCAAATATTAGGGAAAAAATTTAATCTGCAACAGCATATTCTTTCCATTTCTTGTTTCTTAAAACATTTTATTAAAAAATAATTAATAATTTTTAATAATTTTTAAGGATGTTTCCTTCAAAATATAAAAAAAAAGAGGTATATTTATATTTTATATTTAACACACATGTGCAATACTACTTATAGATTAGTAGAACTGCTTATAACTGTTTACAACTATCAACACTACCTTTACACTTGCACTTTATACATTCTAGTCACTTTGTTAATAATATGTTAGAATAGATAGAATTTATGTGTAGAATTATTGTATTTTCTTTGTATTTGTCTAGTCTTCTAAGAGGACATTCAAGTAAGAATTTCATTGTGATATGTGCACATGACAATAAAAACTTTGAACCCTTGAATCCATGAATGGTGAATAACATCAGCTCTGATAATGAGCATCACTTGTGTTAAATTTCCGGAAAATAAAACCTGACACAGGATAAATATTACTGAGATTAATATAGTAGGGTGTAAGTCCTGCATATAAACCAATTTTGGTATTAAATTGTTCATTAAAAAACTGTCAGAAGATTAGTATCTGTCTTGTATGTGTTAATAGGTGGTCACGTTGTTCATGTCATGATGTCTCATCATGTTTGTTTGTGTGTTTTTTCAAACTGATTTTATCTTACTGACTTCATGGTGTTGCATATGGGTATGAGCTTAACTAAGCATATTTAAATGTCTGACATTGGCCAAAATGTGCATAATATGTGGAATAAAGTGCCTTGTTTACCTGGTATTTTCTGCTGATGCTTCTTCAGAAGGTCAGTGGCTTTGGGTGGCTAGGAAGCTTCTGCTCGGCTAAAATGGCTCCAGGTTCTGCTGCAGTTTAATCATCTTCATCAGGCCATATTTAAGGCAGTGAAGAAAAGTTCTGAGACATTCTAAAACATACATGTGGAAAAATGTGGCGTAATACACCCAGGATCACCAAATCTCTTGCACATCTTACTGGTTATAAACATTGTGTTATAACAGAGAAACAAAACTGTAATCCAACGACAAAGCAATGATTAAACTTTATTTCCCTCACAAATCCATTATAAGGAAAACCCTTATGTGGTTTTAAATACTAAAATGCAATCTCTCTTCTTAAAGGGTTCCTCCTGTTGGCAGTCAACAGAGTTTGTGACAAGTAAAGAGAGAAATTAAGTGGTTCTATAGGTTGTTCTATTAATTTGTTTTAAGCCTTTTTCTTATTATGGTTTTCAGGAGAGAATTAAGTTGCCTTGTTGCAGGATTTGTTTCAATCTTTTAGTACATGATCCTTATAACCAGTAAAGTTTGAGAGTTTTGGATCTTTCCAGATTGTGGTTTTAGTACATTTTAAAGTGTTTCCTTATTCCCAAATTCAAATATACCCCCATAACTTACCAAAAAAAAAAAAAGAACAGCACACATTACACAATACACAGGTAGCAAATTTAAATATGGCATATTTGTGCAAATTGTAATGTGCAATTTCTATTTATTGACTATGTTTCACATAAAAAGGGGAAAAATCTAATGTAAAATGCACATTTGCATAGGCCCAATTTTGTATCATTTCATTACAGCATGTTAAAAGTGTTATCTGTAGAGTATACGTAGAACTATTTATTTGAACATCATCATAAGATGTCGTTTATTAGGAGTGAACAAACCTTTGCGTTCAACTTAATGTACAATTTGACCAGTAGATGCAGTGCAACCCAACCAGCAGCATGTATTATTGCAATAGAGTCAGCCTTTCTTGAACTCCTGATAATGGCCCGTGTGTATCTGTAAACCCTATAGTCCATATGTACACTATAAACACACAAAAAGCTGCATTATCTGATCGGACGACGGTTGTTACTGACTACTAGTGGAAGATTAAGCACTGACAACGGTCTCACGGCTTTAATGTGTAGCAAGAGCAATGGGCCGTTGCGCTAAAAAAAAAGGTTTCAGGTAACGGTGCCTAAACCTACAAATTCAGCACGATACGGCTAGGAGTGAAATTTCCATTCCCTTCCGATGCATGGGTCAAGATGTTATCTTTATTCCCACGCTACACCGACCATATTTACATTCTGAACACCAAGTAAACGGGTGAAACCTGTCTAACTTGTCCAATTCCTCCAGAACCCAGATATTATCTACACTATATGGACAAAAGTACTAGGACACACTTCTTAATTACTGAATTCATGTGGCTGATTACTTTCAGTGAAGGATAATCTATGTGCTTCCAACATTGTAGACACAGTTTGGGGAAAAATCTTGTCTATTTCAGTATGACTTTGCCCCAGTGCAAAATAAGGACCATAAAGACATGGTTGGACAAGTTCTGTGTGGAAGAACTTGACTGGCCCGCACAGAGCCCTGACCTCAACCCCATCCAACACCTTTGGCATGAATTGGAATGGAGATTGCGAGCCAGGACTTCACGTCCAACATCAGTGTCTGACCTCATAAATGCTCTACAGAATAAATGGGCACAGATTCCCACAGAAACACTCCAAAATCTTGTGGAAAGCCTTCCAAGAAAAATGGAAGTCTATGTGTTTGAATGCTAGGTCATTAATGTCCCTGTTGGTGTAATGGTCAGGTATCCTAATACTTTTGTCTATATAGTGTGTCTGTTATCAGAGAGTGACAAATATATAGTTAGACCAGTTCTAGGTGTAAGCACGTGTACTGCTTAACTGACAGACTGCAGCCTGATAGAGCTTGACCGAAGCAGAACCCAGAGCCATTTTGTTGACCCTCCAAGGGCCATATAAACAAAACCCATTATTCAGTACACTTATGCACAAGTGTGGCCTGAGTAAGACATTAAAATGTGCTTAGCTAATCTCATACTGGTAACACTGACAAGATGAAAATCAACATGACAAACTAAATCTTTTTAAAACTAGAGTGGACGGGAAACATCTGACTCCATCATCCAAACAGAGAGGACGCCACTTTTAGGGAAGGAGTATAGAGATTTGCTGAGAGGAGAGGAGCCAAGGTGAAAGGTAGTGTCATGGTGGATCCTGCTTCCACGCACTGACAGGCCCTGTCTCTGAGTTCAATTACTTATTTATTCAGACATAATTAAAGTCAGGCATGGAGCGATGATGTATGTATTTTGTCAGCGTGCAGGACATTACCTCCATTTCCTGTGCCCTGTTGTCTTACCCCTGCCTGCAACTCGACTGTGCTTCTGCCTGAAATGTGCTGCTCAATAAAGTTAATGCACATACAGATATTAAAAAGGCATAGAGCTGTTTATGTACATGCATTTTTGACTTCTTGTTGTTTGACCAAGTTGCTATATACTGTAGGTGAGCACTAGAGCAACGGTGATGGACTGGCCAATAATCAAAATCTTCAAGAATAAACGTGAATTACATTTTTTTTTGTTTGTTTGTCTGTTTGATTATGGCCTTATTATCTTCAGGGACAGTGTCCATTTTCGATGCTAGACAAAGAGAACTTAAGCCCCAATTGGCTTTAAGACACTAAAGCCAACTTGAGTCTTGATTTACCTTCCAAACTGTCATGCATTTTTTAACAAGTTACCTGAGCATTTTCAGTGGATGGTGAGGTGGTTGTGGTGGGAGGTAGGGGTGAAACACTATATAGACAAAAGTATTTAATAACATTGCATTCAAATACAAAGACTTTAATATGGAGTTGGTCCCACCTTTGCAGCTGTAACAGCTTCCACTCTTCTTGGAAGGCTTTCCACAAGATTTTGGAGTTTCTGTGGGAATTTGAACCCCTTCATTCTGTAGAGTGTTTATGAGGTCAGACACCAATGTTGGACGAGAAGGCCTGACTCGCAATCTCTGTTCCAGTTCATCCCAAAGGTGTTGGTTGGGGTTGAGGTCAGAGCTCTGTGTGGCCAAGTCAAGTTCTTCCACACCAAACTCATCCAACCATGTCTTTAAGGAGCTTGCTTTGTGCACTGATACAGAGTCATGCTGGAACAGAAAAGGTTCACCCCCAAACTTCCCCAAAAATTTGGAAGTATGATATTGTCCAAAATGGTTTGGTATGCTGAAGCATTAAGATTGTCCTCTACTGAAAGTAAGGGACCTCGCCCAAACCCTGAAAATCAGGTGTGTCCCAATACTTTTGTCCATGCAGTGTATATATTGGCCAATACATAAAAATCTTCAAGAATAAATGTGACTTTAACTTTTATTTATTTGTTTATAGATTTATTTATTGCACTTATCTGCATCAGGGCCATTTCTGATACTAGACAAACAGCACTTAAGCCCAAATAGTCTTTAAGGCATTACTTTAGGCTTAAAGTCAACATTAGTCTTTATTTACCTTCCATATTGTGATGTATGTTTGAATGAGTATTTTCAGTGGACGGTATTATTGGTTAGTTTGATTTCTACCCCCACTGGCGCAAAGTGACAGCAAAAAAATCATTACATTTGATGGAATAATATGTAAAAGATAATTGTGTTGTTTCATGATTAGTTGTGAATAGTAGGAGCAGAGACATGGAATAACAAAATAAAATATGTAAATTTTGATTTCAGATTGACTTTAAACTGAAGAAATTTGTTTTGGATCTTTGTAGTGACTTTAAAAGTAACAGTGTCTTGTACATAAACACAGCTGAACTGTATCCTTAAGCTTAAGTCAGTCATCATGAAAGATGGTCCCCAGTGTGAGGATGTCACATATTTAAACAAATGGACCTGAGACTGATGTACGATCACAAAGTTTGTGCTTTGTTACCACCTTGTGTTAAATTGTGGAACTGCAACCACTTTGTCATTTTATCTACACTATATGGACTAAAGCATTGGGACACACACTCACACACACTTGTTTTTCAGGGTTTAGGCTAAACCCCCTACTTCCAGTGAAGGACAATCTTAATGCTTCAGCATACCAACACATTTTGGACGCCATGCTTCCAATGTTGTGGACACAGTTTGGAAGTATCTTTTCTAGAGTGGAAACTGTTATAGCTGCAAAGGCGGGACCAACTCCATATTAAAGTTTATGTATTTGAATGCAATATCATTATGCTGGTGTAACGGTCAGGTATCCCAATACTTTTGGACGTTGTCCAAAATGTCTTGATATACTAAGCCATTACGATTGCCCTTCACTGGAAGTAAGAGGCCTCTCCCAAACTGTGAAAATCAGATGTGTCGCAATACTTTAGTCTATATAGTGTAGGTTAATTATTTAGCATGAGGCAGAGGTGTTGTTTTTATTTAAGTTTGATATTTACTAATAGTGAAATGAGCAAATCTGTTAATTAATTTTAGATTTATGTGGCCTGAGACATGAACAGTTCATTCCTCGGACCATGTTTAGCTTCAATGACATGTTTCTCAAACAGATGTAAGTATTCCGAGTTGAGCAATGCTTCTTCAGTAGGTTCTTATGAAAGTATTTAGATTTTTTTTAAACCAGTTTTGCTGTATTACAACTGACACACATTTTGGTCTGGGCAAATAATAGTGAACTTAAGCCTTATTCACACAAGGGGTTCCAATAACTGGGGTGGTTTTTACTGACATGGCTAATTATCATCAACAGTGATATTCCATTCAGAGTCGAGGAAGCAAGTGCTAATTGAAGCTGAAGAATATTGATCACTAAAGTAATGAGGCCATTGTGTTCTGACGGCTCCAAGTTAATGTAGGCGAGAGAAAAATCCTGAATGGCTTCACTGGGTCACAACTTCATTGTACTGGCCCAGTCACCATATTGACTTCAAATTTACTAGGGCTTGTGTTATATCTTGACAGCTGTAGCCTACATAAGCTGGGGTGAATATATCAGGGTCAATGGTGACTGTGACATCCTTATGTCATATAATAATGTTACAGCTTAAAAGATGCAGACACTTGGTCAAAAAAGTATTTATTGAGTACCATACATTTCTTTTTCAATATGTATACCAATACTGATACCTCAGTTTGGACACCAACTCTTGAAACATTTTTTGGATCCCTTCTTTTTAATTGCAAACTGAAATATGTGTATATATACATTTAGTGACAGATTTATGAAAACACTAAATGGACAAAAGTATTGAGACACCTGACAAGTACACCAACATGGATTTGAATGACATTTGCATTCAAATACAAATACTTTAATATGGAGTTGGTCTCCCCTTTTCAGCTATAACAACTTTCACTCTTCTAGGAAGGCTTTCCACAAGATTTTGGAGTGTTTCTGTGGGAATTTTGTGCTCATTCATTCTGTAGAACATTTATGAGGTTAGGCGCTAATGTTGGACGAGAAGGCCTGGATCACAATGGTTTGCATTATGTTTGCCCTTCACTGGAAATTAGAGGCCAAACCCTAAAAAACACTTTGGTCCATATAGTGTAGATAGATTAATCAAGAATCCTGACATTATTAACATACACAGAGAATACACATCAGGCAGAGAAGCTGAAGTCTAGATTTTGGAGCAAGCATGACTATTAACTCACAGATGTTAAGGATGAATACCTACACAGTGAAAATTAGCCACGATCATTTGAAACCCAGCTCTATCCACACTGGTTATCAGTATGTCTCTTTATAGCTAAAAATAATTTAAAATGAAATCCATTTTGCCTTATATTTGAGTTTATTATTTTTGGCTTAGTTTATTGTTATTGGTGGTTAATGATTTTGCCAAAAAAAAAAAAAAATCCACACTTAAGCACACTTACTGGTTTTGTGGAAAGCCTTCCAAGAAAAATGGAAGTCTATGTGTTTGAATGCTAGGTCATTAATGTCCCTGTTGGTGTAATG
>JBBJLS010000001.1:12572517-12583749 GCA_037577275.1 Bryconaethiops microstoma
CTTTGGAGCGAGAGAGAGAGAGAGAGAGAGAGAGAGAGATAGAGAGAGAGAGAAAGCGAGTACTAATGAGTGATACAGTGAGATTGAGGAGGTCTTTCGTTTTGATATTTGTGCATTCATTTCAGTTTCATAGCATTTACTCCATGTGAAATTCAGCATGACCAGCAATGTATCATCCATTGCTTGTTACTTCCAACATTTACATCTAACCTGTAACAACATTCTCTGTAATGTAACTTTTATTTCTATGAGTAAAGTGCCCCAAATTACCCTCCACTACCAAAATCCACAATCATGATATGCTTTTGGAGTACAGTGAAAAAACTGGAGGGCTTCATTGCTATTAGAAAGTGACATTCATCAGTGGTTAAATTATTAATAATCTCACTGGAAACAAAGAGTTAAAATGTAATTTCATATGGCAGCATTAACTCGAGGGGAAAGAATATGGTTTAAGCACTTTCTTCAGACTCACATCTATCACAAAGCAACATAATGGGAATGCCCTAAAATGCACAGAGCTGCCCTCTTAAAGGGCCCTTGGACCTTTACAGCAAACACTATTACCCTGGGTTCACAAAGTGATCCCAATACGGTACATTTTTACTGTCCCAGATGGCCCCCGCCTTGCCTCTTTTTCTGACATGGTAACCAGCAACATGTCAGCCACCATCCTTTTCCTTATTTGGCACTGTATTATTGATTGAAAAAGTTTGCAAAGGTTGGATTATTTGGGAATTATTTTATGGAGAAAGTGGCTAAGAAGTTACACCTGGTCATTTTATGTGACTCGTGTCTGGATATGATTTTAACTACATATATTTGCAGTTGTTTTTAATGTAAGTTGGATTTGGAATTGAAGAGCAAATTTTCAAAACTCACTCAGTCCATTTTTTTGTGATTTTTTTAGGTAACACTACTATTGGCATATTTTTACATTTCCTCTTTATGTGTAATAGTATAACTGACCAAAACTCACTCAAGATTAGGTGAATTTCCAAAACTCTCTCAGTCCACACACACAGTCGTGAGTGGTACTTACTTACCCAGGTCTCCCAGGTGGTAGATCATAAACAAAGACAGCTCTATGCTGTGTCATGTAGTAGGATATAAATATTAAACTTGCACATAATTTTGTGACATTGAATATCGATTTACTTAAAAAATGTTTTCATTATATTTTTTAAACAAATTCGCCCATACTAAAATGTGCAGGAGTTGCACTTTAGAAACAGGCATTGAAAAATGACAAGTAACTGTAAAATTACAATGAAAAAATGATTTCCTGTAAGAATTGCTTTCCAATAGACAAAACAAGTAAAACATGATTTTCCACAAAAAAATGCCATTGGACTGAGTAAGTTTTGGAAATTTGCTCTTCAATTGTGTAGATTCTCATTGTTTGTAATTTTTAAAAATTTCTTATTTGCATTTAGAATTATTCCTATGATAATTCTAAATTATATTATTCCTAGAATTATTACATGGATTATTCCTATTGGGTTTATTCTTGAAAGCTGATATGTATGCAAAGGCCAAGTGTAAATATGTTTATAGATTTCTGAGTGATCATTTAGGTCAGTGATGTATTCAAGAATCTTGTTCAGGGTTGATGGGGAATGAAGAAGTACAGGATGGGGAATGGAAAAGCCAGGGTACTGGGGGTGCAGGATTACTGGCATCACGGTGCCTGGAGGACATATGAGTTTATGACCGGGTCTTTAATAACCCCTGCATTAAACATTTCAACTATGTCCCTAGATTAAAATTTAGTGTTTCCCCTAGATTTACTTTCAGGTCTTCAATGCCAACAGTCACATGTATATGTATCATCATGCCAATTATTTAAAAAAAAAATACATTGAATACATAGGTGAATGCATGTATTTTTGTCCTCTGTATGTTAATTTTTTATTAAGTTGATTATTAGGACTTGAAAAATGCAATAGAAAATTGATTGCTTACATCTATAACGTTGAGAAGGAGGAGCTGTTGCTGTTTTTCTCATAATAGGGTAATGTGGAAACCCCACGCTTCTAATATGGTAATACACCATATTTTAAACCCGTCCAAAATAATATTTTAGCATGTAGAAACATGTTCCTTTTCTATAAGGTCCAGGAATTTCTGTGATTAAAACCTACTGTGACCAGATACTAGGAAACTGCAAAACTGAGCTTGCTGTGAAAAACACCCTTGTATTTATGTCAATGACTGGACTTGGGATCTGAATAGAATGGTTTTCTATAATTATGAATAGATTGAGAATTTTAATTTGGCCAAAAATTGAGCACATATCACATATTATCTAATGGTTAAGAAGCAAACATTAGCCGGCCTTCTATTTCCTAATGTCTGTATCTCATCCAAGCTGTGGCGTGTGGTGGTGGGGGAAAAACTGTCCCTTATTTAGCGCAGTTAAGTCGACAAATAAGATAACTAAGAAGCTTTAGGGATAAGGGTTTTGGCTTTGCAAACTATCATTAATGAATTTGCCATCTTCCGAGCAGGTGAGGAGTGAACACCAAACAGTACATGTATTAAATCATCCACATGCTTTTTTTTCTTTAAAAATGCATTGGTTAACTTGGTAAAAGCAGCATCTGTAAGGATCATTCATTTTCTGCAGGGAGCTGTTTTTTGGGGGGATTGTCTTACTATGCTAAGGAGTTTTCTATATAGGAAGCTTTTTTTTTCATAGCAGTTAAAAGGCTCCGCAGAAGCAAGAGGAGTCTGAAGCATTTGCAGGCACCTGTGTTTCATCTAAAGAGAGATGTTAAACCCAACTGTCATAGAAGGCCATTGCACAGTTTAGTGATTTCTTAACTGTAACTGTAAATCAGCTAATAGATCCATCCATATTGAGCCTGATTAGCTAGTCCAGCTAGTCTAGACAGTCAACGTTATGTAGCGACATTAAACAATTTTCACTACAGTGTCTCATTGAATGGTATTTTTGCAAGTAATTTTGAAAGTAGGCTCAACCTAACAACAGTTGCTATGTAAGAATGCATTTCTGGGTGAAGCATAAATAGCCCTTCATGAGCTGAACCAGGTAAAAGAAATATCTTGTACTGTGATGCAATGGACCTCCAGGACTTGTGTGTTTGACACCCGTGATGTAAAGCAAAAAAAAAAAAAAAAAAAAATGAAGAAAGAAAGAATAAAGAAAGAAGAAAAAGAAGAAAAAATAAACAGAGCTGGGCTGGATCTCCGTTTGTCGCCTAGACAAATTTCTTCCAAATGCCATAAACATTATCCGTTTCTATATTTTTAGTACAACATATCGGACAAATTTTTTGAGATGTACATGCTGCTCTTCACTGCTTGATCCACACAGACCAGTGACGATGACACATGGGTCACATGCTTCAGCTGCTTGTATTTGAACATCCAATTCCAGAGGCAGTACTGACTTTGTGTAATATGTGAACAGAAGTTTGGACCCTTTGACTTTTTAAATAAATGATACACTGCTCTTTCAAAATGATCACATGCCTATGAAAGTGTAGATATGATCTGGCATTTTTCCCCCATTGTTTGGAAATAACTTGTGTCCAAACCCTCCCAGCACCTTTTCAAGCATGCAAACAGTTCTATCTCATTTTCTGCACACTCAGTTCAAACTTATGGCTCCAGCTCATCCCACGCCTGTTCAGTGGGAGAAAGATCTGGAGATTGGGGAGGCGAAGACATAATTCTCAAAACTTTTTGCTTTTCTTTGGACTGGATATAATTTTGGCACATTTTCCAAGAACATTCGGGATCAGAATTTTGCCCAATGGTCCGTAAACCAGAAGGAACTGTGTGATCTTGAATTGAGTTATACCTTTCTTTTTCAGGATCCAACACAAAGTGAATGTCAATGCACTAACGACAGACCTGATATGTCTTCTTCAAAACCAATTGTTAGTGCCTTCAATGCTAAAATATAGGCTATAAAATATTGAAAACTATAGGCTATAAAATATTGAAAACGATTCAGTTACATTCATTTTATGTATTTCAAATAAAATATTGAAAAACCAGTGTATGGTTTATTTTTTAAAAATCTGAGGTTGGGCCCAAATTCCAGGCCTGTAGTGTATAGTATATATCGACGGTTTGGAGCACAAGAGGCGTAAGTGACATCTTGGGCGAAAAAACGTTTTGGCTAAAAAGTACAAAAAAAAAAAATCTTCAAAATATGGATTCTGTGAAGCTGATTGCTCAAATATGTTGTTTATAATCAAATTATTACACTCAATAAAAAGTTTGTTTTAGCTCTCCTGTAAAATTCTGAAAACGTCACTTACGTTCCAAACCCTTGATATATATAGTAATGTGTGTGTATATATATATATATGTGTGTGTGCGTGTGTGCGTGTGTGTGTTTGGCTACATTTTGTCTTTGAAGAGAGATCCTGGCTTAAGAGTATTTGGAATGCTGTGGTAGTGCTTTCTAAATGTTTGTCTTGAACGTCACGTTCTTGTGCTGATTAATCAGGTAGCGTGGCAGTTTATTAACAATGGCAGTGTAGGTAATTTTTGTGTCACAAACAGATCCGAGCAGCAACACATGCAAGAGCAGTGGCTTGGAGGCAAAATAACATTTATCTTGAAGAAATAACTATGACAAAACACTTTAAGAAAAATCTTTTTGAATCAAGCATTGGCAAAAGGTGCGCGATCCAGCCCAAGCATTATATTTCCATAGCACAATCTAAAATATATCCGAATATTTGAACATTTTCCTTTAAGATAAAGAGAAAACAGTCCATTGTTATAATTTTTCCCACTATATAGTCAATATGCAAGTGTACATATATACATTTGTTGATTTGTACACACATACACACACATACTTATTTTCATGCCTTTGGTGATGCTTTGTTGTCTGCTTTGGAACCTGAAAGGCCGTTTTCTGTGTTGTCATTCCCTGAAGAGCTCACAAGGCACTCTTTACTGTGAGGGAAAGAGAAGAAACAAGAGAGTCTATAATATAAATGCTGTTCTTTGTATTGCTTAAGAGTATTTTAAAAGGCTTATATAATTAAAAATCTACAAAAGTAATATAGGCCATGGATTTGCATATTTTATTTATTTTGTTTTCTTGTGATGACAAGTGATGCATATTAATGCCAGATGTGAACAGTGTCTAGAAATTTCAGTGTATCTTGGGTAGATGTAATCACAATAGACATCGCCATTCACACCCTGCATTTTGATTACATCTCCAGTGGCCACTAGTGATCAGATTTCTCATATAGTTTCCTCTCCAGGAGGCGTTCCGGGCCCATTTTACTACGTCACTCTCCAATTGCATTAAAACCTGTACTGTATCCCGTTCATCCCGTAGCGCTGGCTACTTATTATCTCACTCTCACTCGCCTTCTATAACCACTGAATCCTCACTAGGGTCGCGGGTACCCAGAGTAAAGGGGCACAAGGCAAGGGTGGACACACCACTCCATTTATTATCTGATCACTCAAAATGTTTGTTAGTACCAAGTAAGAATGGAGCCATAATTATTCTTCACACTTAAATACGGTGGCATTGCATTAACTGTTCATAGTGAACAGGGAAGCATTGACAAGGTCATTCACCATTTAGGGACATTGAGACTTGCAGACAATTCTGGTTCAAACCTGCACTTACACTATTTGAACAAAAGAATTTGGACGCCTGACCATTACACTAAAAAGGTCTCTAATGGCATTGCATTCAAAACCATGGACTTTAATATGGAGTTGGTCCCCCTTTGCAGCTATAACAGCTTCCACTCTTCTTTGAAGTCTTTCCACAAGATGTTTCTGTGGGAATTTGTGCCCATTCATTCTGTAGAGCATTTCTGAGGTCAGGCAATGATGTTGGACAAGAAGGCCTGGCTCACGTTCCAGTTCATCCAAGAGATGTTTGATTGGGTTGAGGTATGGGTTCTTCCACACCAAACTCATTCAACCATGTCTTTATGGACCTTCTTGGGACCTAGCCCAAACCCTGAAAAACAGGTGTTTCCCAATACTTTTGCCCATATAGTGTATAACAGTGGCTCTTGGATAGGATGACCTTTGGACATGTTCTCATTTTGGGACCTATAAATTGGTCAGGTTGAGTTTTTTTTAATTGTCTAAAATATCAAGGATTTGACTTTGCTTTCATGTTGATGTTTGCAGATGTCCCTCTGCCACCCTTCTTCTCCTTATGTCCTTTATTGTGTTATATTCTTTGGGCTTAAAACTCTGTTTAGCTTTATTTAAAAAATACCTAAAGAGAAACATCATTTTCTTATTTATTGTGTTAAAGACTTCAGTTTGCAGAAGGGAAAAATACATAAGTCTCACTTACTTCTTTTCTTGGGCCTTGTTGAGAACGTGAACGACTATTGCCTTTATAACCATGACTATGATGATCAGACCAATGACCCCTCCGAGCACGGACACGATGAGGATAGTCAGCGTGTTGTCCACTTCCTTTACTGGTCACAAGAGAGAGAGAGAGAGAGAGAGAGAAGTGATCAAATAAAGAATAGGTCACCTGCAGTGGGAGATAAATAAAAAAAAAACTGATAAACATGACACCCAAGCATACATTTTCATCTGTATATCAAGTAAAGTTCCAATCAGGGTGATCAAAGTAGGACCATTACAGGACCACCGCAGGGGGGTGATATCCTACTGTAAACTCTTTCAGTAAGGAACATATACCTTCAGCAACATGAATATTGGTACAGTATGGTCAATTGCTTACTATGAAGCTCACACAGGATAAGAAGTAATAAAAAATACTTGCACACAATTTTGCTTTATGTAGCAACCACTAAAACACTTACTGTAGATTTTTTTTACTGTTGTTTGAATATACTTATTTTCTAAGTGAAAATAAGTATATTCTACCGAGAACACACTTCTGCCCATTTTAATACACACAAAGTTTATTTGATGAATTTATAACACACTTTGTGTTTTATGTTGAATTTTTTTCAATATGTTAAACTATTTACCCAGAAAAAAATGTTGTCATTTGATGCGAGATGTTCAAATAATTGTGCGTTCTGAACCTTTAAGTAATGTGATGTTTTTTGTATAAATATGTATGTTTTAATATTGATAATAAGCAAAAACACTAAATGTTTTTTAGTATTATTATGTATCTGTATATACATTGCTTTGTTTATACATAGCTTTCTATTTCCAGATTGTAACCTGAGCTTCAGCGCATGACATGTTAAAGTTTATCAGGCCTGGGGTCAGTGACTGGTGTTGACCACTAGAGGCCACCGTTTGTTTTATGTGGGACTTTTGCTATGTTATCTGAGCACCACCGGCCAGGAGTTTGTAGATTATGAGTTGCAGCTGGCCGGGGTGCTCAGGATAATGAGTATTGTGTTTTGTATCAGTTTTTGATTAGGGCCTTTTGATTTTAAGTTGCTTGGGGACCGACAGTTGTTGTCGGTCCACCCGGTTCTATCCTTTTGTCCTGCTTAGAGTTGGAGTTTCCCGCTTCTCTTTTGGGTTTTGTATCCTGGCCATCGTGTGTTCGTTTTGTTTGTTAAAAATAAGAATTATAGAAAAGATGGATGTCTGCCTAAGCGCCTGCCCTTACTCAATGAAGTGGGGAGAACGTGACAAAGTTAATGAAGAATTACGTTAAACGGAATAATTTTGGCTAGGCTTTAAGAAGTAGTTTGACTAAACATATTAATATGGCTAACATGAAATGGAAACCAGTTTTCCCCAACTTTCGGGTTGCTACCAGAACCAATGTACAGTGTAAGAGTAAATTTAACACTGCAGACTGTATATCTATTCTCTTTCATTAATTATTAGTCTTAATACCATTTCTTATGGAAACAACCTTAATTTTGATTTAAAATAAAGTTTTAGCAGTTGAAAATGGAGGACTCACACTTATCCACAACAATAAGGGTGAAAACAGCGCTATGGTTTCGAAACTTCTCTTTTGGGTTGCGGGCGAAGCAGGTATATTCGCCTTCATCCTCAAAGGTGACATTCCAAAGAAGGACGGAGATGTTACTGTCCTTACTGGAGCCCACAAACTCCAGTCGCTCGTGGTCGACCTTCACCTGAGGCTCCACACCTTCGGCTGGAATCACCGCCTCACATAACTGAAGAGAAAGTGTGGAGAAGCATCATGTAGTGATTTGATATGAAGAAGGCATAGCTTTGCTGTTTGCAAGAAATAAGAAGTTGACATGTAATATATTTGTGCTGTGTGACAAAATTTTGGACCAAAGTTTTGGGACACCTGACCATTATACTATTTATGTACAAAGACTTTAATATGGAGTTCTCCGCTTTGCAGCTCTAACAGCTTCCACTCTTCTTGGAAGACTTTCCTCAATATTTTGGAGCTTCTGTGGGAATTTGTGTCCATTCATTCTGCATTTATGAGGTCAATCACTAATGTTGAACGAGAAGGCCTGGCTTGCGATCTCTATTTCAGTTCTTCCCAAAGGTGCATGACCTCTTGGTCCAGAGACATGTATCCTACCCACGAGGCCACCACTACCTATATATATATATGTAATGTGACCAGCTTTAAAACACTCACAGACATTATCAAGTACAATATGAAACATTACAGGAACACTAAACACCAAACCAAACTGTTTTTTTAACTGTCCTAGCTAAAGCAAGAACATTTAATGCTAGTACATTTAATAGCTTCAGTGTAATTTTGGTAAAACAATGGGGATGGACGTTTAACACAAACCATGTGAAAGCAATAAAGGTCTTACCTTAAGCATTGTCCCATTGTCATTGTACTGCCAGTTGAAGTACAGGTTTTTGATGCCGATGCAGCTAGAGTAGGTGCAGGGTAAGAGCACAGAGCTACCATTCATCACCTCGACAAAGGGAATCTTCCCCACTGACACCTCCAATGCTTGGGTATACCATATTCCTGGGGGGAGTATATAGCAATTAGTTTAGTACAGCAAGTGTAGTGAGGTCAGTAACCTATGTAGTAAGTATGCATAAAAGGCCATTATAGACATATAAACAGCAATTTTTTGTTTTTGCACTGAAAATCACTCTGGAAGTAAAACATTGCACATCACACATTAAAAATACACTATACACACAAAAGTATTGGGGCATCTGACCATTACACCAAAAGGGTCTTTAATGAGATTGCATTTAAATACATAGACTTTAATATGGAGTCGGTCCCCCCTTCGCAGCTATAACCATTCACTCTGTAGAGCATTTATGTGGTCAGGCACTGATGTTGGACGAGAAGGCCTGACTCACAATCTCCATTTCAGTTCATCCCAAAGGTGTTGGACGGGGTAGAGATCTGGGCTCTGTGCGGGCCAGTCAGGTTCTTTTACACTGAATTCATCCAACCGTGTCTATATGGTCCTTACTTTGTGCACTGAGGCACAGTCATGCTGGAATAGAAAAGGATCTTTCCCAAATCTGTGTCCACAAAGTTGGAAGCATTGAGTGGTCCAAAATGTCTTGGTATGCTGAAGCATTAAGATTGTCCTTTACTGGAAGTAAGGGGTGTAGCCCTATCCCTGAAAACAGGTTTGTCCCAGTACTTTTGTCCATTTAGTGTTTTCGGTATGGTATAGTATGTAAAGTTGTATGCAAAAGTTGCCCATAACTTGAATGTGGCAGTTTTCTGTATCTTTATAGATTTAAACAAAATGTGCGATAACTTCTGCAAAGGCCACATTTTTTGTTTCAATAAATTAAAAAGCCCATAAACAATAATTGTGCATTACAATGTGCAGAAGTGTGTTCTGTTAGAGACTGTGTGTTTAATTGTTCTAAGAAAATATAAACAAAACATGCAATTTGCCCAGGGGTGCCTGAATTTTTGCTCATGACTGTATAAGTATACAATATCATGTAAAAGTCTAAGGCCGCTGTAAAAACTGTTTATTTACCTCTCCAAAAGCCAGTGGATTATATCTGTCTAAACAAAGGCTTGCATCTCCAAAAATAAATAACAGGCTGCATATTCAAATGCAGAAAAATGAAAGCAGCAGAGATATGTGTGTTTCCTCGTAGAAACACTACATAACTTTACAATTCATACAAATATTAACAAACAAACATTAGTTCAGCAAAATGAGGAAAATATTTAAAAATGTTATTGAAATTATGGTTAGTGCAATGCAGTAAAAAGAAGTCCAAATCCTGAAAAACGGGTGTGTCCCAGTAGTTTTGTCTGTATAGTGTATGACAGTGGCTCCATATATTATTTATCCTTTGGACATGTTCTCTTTTTGGGACCTAAACATTGGTCAGGCTAGGTTTTCTAAATTACAGTCGTCCTTGTGCCACGCTTCTGCCTCTTGTGACGTTTTTTTGTGTCTTATTCTTTCAGCTTAAAAACTTTAACACAATAAATAATGATTGTTTGGCTTATTTAACAACATACATAAAGGGACAGCATAAAAGGACAACAAATTATTAATGTTTTTATTAACAAATATGAACATTAATCCAGTAAAAGAATATTTAATATTTAAATATCTTATTGAAATTCTGGTTAGTGGAAGGCAGCAAAAAGATGTTCCTGACTTCAACCATGCATGGCTTATTTATTTTATTTAACTGTTTTTACTCTAATGTTAATTGGTTATCACACAAAATACTTGATTCTTTTTTCCTAAATGATTAAAACATGTCAGAATCACATAACAGTCAGCATGATTGATGTAAAGTTTTCAACTAAGCAAACCTCATAGGCCATGAGAGGGCCACTGGGCAAGGATAATTAGTCTACAGTGGTAACACTTGCTGTCATTACACAACGTCGTATCGTCTCCTATTTTAACAGCTGTACAGTTAAATGACTGTCATTCATACAAGAGCTTCATGCCAGTGCAGCATGCAATGCCAGTGTCACAAAGATGTGTGGACAGGCTTCTTCTGTAAACTGACAAGCAAACACCAGTTACAAACACCGTTTCTTTACATCAAGCATGGGACGTGTAATTAGGCTATTTGGGGAAGAGACATAGACTAACAGAGAAGTGAGGGAGAGGACAAATCAAGGAGGGGAGGGTAAGTCGTTTTTTCACACTCTGGTATTCTCAGCATGTGGTTTAGCGTCAGGCCTGAGAGGTCTGGGCTCAGCGGCTATTTTTAAACCCCTGCCGCACTGTCTCAATATTTCATTCCTTGGAAAGATACTATTTTGTGGTGTGTGTGTGTGTGTGTGTGTGTGTGTGTGTGTGTGTGTGTGTGTGTGTGTGTGTGTGTGTGTGTGTG
>JBBJLS010000001.1:12583849-12607536 GCA_037577275.1 Bryconaethiops microstoma
TTTGGAGTTTCTGTGGGAATTTGTGCCCATTCATTCTGTAGAGCATTTATGAGGTCAGACACTGATGCTGGACGAAAAAGCCTGGCTTGCAATTTCTGTTCTAGTTCATGCAGTTGGAAGCATGGCATTGTAGAAAAATGTCTTGGTCTGCTGAAGCATTAAGATTGCCCTTCACAGGAAGTAAGAGGCCTAGCCCAAACCCTGAAAAACACTGGTGTGTCCTAATACTTTTGTCCACGTCGTGTAAGTGTGGGTCTTCAGCTGTGGGCTGAAGGTGATTGTTCTTCAGGATCCCTAATGTTTTGCTCAATTTGAGCAAATAGGTCTATTATCCCATCAGTCTTTTTGTGAATACAGTTTATAAATACAATGTTAAGCATCATACGTATGTGTTTTTGCCAATAATCATTTGCATTATTACCTATTTTACATATTGATGTGCACTGCCTGTTCACTGGCCACATTATTGTAAACACTTATTTTCTAGGTAGATTATGTAGATGTAAAATTACAGACTGTAGTTAACCCGTTTCTGCAAAATTTATCAGCCCACCATCTAATTCCCCATTTAATCAATGGTCAGTTTCTAACCACAGGGTCAGTGTTGTTCATCATTTGGTGGTGGGCCAAATAATGGACAAGGCACAGTCTTTGCGAGGCACAGTGGTGTTGTTGGGGTTTTTTTTCCACACCATCATTGTTGTCATTAGGTTAAAAGTGTACTGCCACCCAATAAGACTGAACCAAGAGCAGCTAACATGCTGCCCCTTCCCCTTACTTAACTCTCCAGCCAATCCGAGACTTCTAGCCAGAGCAGGAGTTGTGGATTGTAGCTCAAAACAGACTCAGGACGGTACACTACAGTGCTGTGAAAAAATATTTGCCCCCCTTCCTGATTTCTTATTTCTCTTAAATGTTTCAGATAATCAAACAAATTTGAATACTAGACAGAGATAACCCAAGTAAACACAAAATGCAAGTGATGATTTTATTTATTAAGGAAAAAGAAATCTATCCAAACCTACATGGCCCTATGTGAAAAAGTAATTGCCTCTAAATCTAATAACTGGTTGTGCCACCCTTAGCAGCAGCAACCACTGCAATTAACCATTTGCAATATCTGGCAATGAGTTTTTCACATCGCAGCAAAGGAATTCTGGCCCACTCTTCTTTGGAGAATTGTTTAAATTCAGACATATTAGAGGGTTTCCAAGCATGAACTGCCTTTTTAAGGTCATGCCACAGCATCTCAGTTGGATTCAAGTTCGGACTTTGACTTGGCCACTCCAAAACCCTTATTTTGCTTTTTTGGATCATTGTCCTGCTACAGAACCCAAGTGCGCTTCAACTTGAGGTCACTAACTGATGGCCAGATATTCTCCTTCAGGATTTTTTGGTAGAGAGCAGAATTCATGGTTCCATCAATCACAACAAGTCGTCCAGGTCCTAAAGCTGCCCCAGACATCACACTACCACCACCATGCTTGACTGTTTGTATGAGGTTGTTTTTCTGAAATGCTGTGTTACTTTTATGCCAGATGTAACAGAACGCACATGTCCCAAAAAGTTCAACTTTTGTTTCATCAGCCCACAGAATATTGTCCCATAAGACTTGGGGATATCCAGATGTTTGTTTGGCAAATGTGAGACAAGCCTTTATGTTTTTTTGGTCAGCAGTGGTTTTTACCTGAAACTCTCCCATGCATGCAATTTTTGCATAGTTTCTTTCTTATGGTATAGTTATGAACACTGACCTTAACTGAGGGAAGTGAGGCCTGCAGTTGTTTAGATCTTGTTCTGGGTTCTTTTGTGACTTCTTGGATGAGTCGTCGCTGAGCTCTTGGGGTGATTTTTGTAGGCCGGCCACTCCTAGGAAGGTTCACCACTGTTCCATGTTTTCTCCATTTGTGAACAATGGCCCTCACCGTGGTTCGCTGGAGTCCCAAGAGCTTTAGACGTGGCTTTGTAATCTTTTCCAGACCGATAGATGTCAGTTACTTAGTTTCTCATCTGTTCCTGAATTTCTTTAGATCGCGGCCTGATGTCTCCTTTTCTGGGATCCTTTAGTCTAATTTTAAGTGATCTCTGGATTCAGCAGGTCTGAGTAATCAGGCCTGGGTGTGGCTAGTGGAATTGCACTCAACCAATATGTATCGTTTACGATAGTATCGAAATTGTTCTTTTAACAGTGAGACAGTTGGCATTATCGAGTATCTCTGCAGTAACCAGTGTAAAATAGCAGGACATGTTTTGGTCACGCCGTGGGTTTGAGTGTTGTACTAGCGTGCATGTGCCTGCAGGCCTTCATTCAGTAGCGGAAGGTAAACAGGCCATGGATGCTGAGATATACACGGAGAAAGAGAGCTAGGCTAACTCACTAAGCATCTAGCTGCACTCTCCGTTTCTTTAGATCTGGTAGCCAGACGTGGGGCATTATCACTCGCGTGGATATAGTTTGGCTTCAGGAGGGTGGATGTGGCTCAAACCAGCCCAATTAGCCAGCTGTGTGAGAAAGGGGTTTAGGTGAAATACGCCGCCACAGCGAACCCCTGAACTCAGGGGTTCATACGGAGAGTATGAAAAGCTTTGGAGGTGACAGTAAAAAACAACCCAGCAGCAGAATTTACGTGCTGCTTTCTACATCTGTTATGCTATAATGCTTTCGGCGCCCATGGCTAGAGATATGGTGCCAGTTCAAGTGGTTGAGAAAGATGGTTTTAAAGAACTTCTGAACACGTTACACTCAATTGACACACTGCCTGGCCGAAAGTATTACAATAAAACAGCTCTGCCTGAACTGTATGACGGCAGTCACCAAACTCTATATTGGACCAAAACTGAATAATTTATTTACAAATGCTGAAATTGTTTTGTTTTTTTTTTTCTTTTGCAGAATTAGATGGAATCGAAATGACTGACACATGTAAGGGAGTGAATTGTGTTTGTCAGATGGCGTATTTTTAATTGTTTCTTTTTAATACCAAATAATTAACATAAAAGCAGGACCGTTGAATGTCAGAATTCAGTTGTGGTGAGAAAAAAAACTACTTAGTTACACTGCTTGATGTCAGTGCTCACAGTTATTGTTTTTATGCCAGTTTTAATAAATTCAAGACCTGTTTTTCTTCAAACATTATTGTTGATTTATTGCTGTGTGGTGTTCCTTATGTAAAGTACAGTAAATATTGTGTTCAGTACAGAAAGCAGTTACAAAATAAGACAACTTTTTGGAATTTTTAAAATGTCATCAAATTATTGTTATTGGAAAAATGGCAAAAAAATACTGTGAAATCAATTTTTGTCTATATCAAACACCCCTACTTCCAAACAATGTGATTAACCAACGATTCTTCATGAGACATGTAGGTTTGTATATTTTTTTTTCCTTAATAAATAAAATCATTACTTAAAACTGCATTTTGTATTTACTTGGGTTATTTTTGCCTAATATTTAAACTTGTTTGATAATCTGAAACATTTAAGTGTGACAAACATGCAAAAAAATAATAAATCAGGAAGGGCACAAATACTTTTTCACAGCACTGTAAATGAATTATAGTGGCATCTATGTGGTACCGTTTTACAGTTTCTTCTTTTTTCTGGCTACAGTTTCTGCTTCTTCTAAGAAGTTCTCAAATATAAAGCATCTTTACTCTCCATGATATCAATGTTGAAAGTGCCTAAGTTTAGCTATCTCTAAGTGTCCTTGGGTGAGTGCTGCTGTGAGTGAATAGCTAGACTTCCTCTACTGCCCTGTCTACAGAGTGAAAGACACACAGTATAACCTTGCAGGGGTGTACATTTCTGATTCCCTTTGATTTTCATTCTCTAGGAAACTGGGGCTGGATGAACTGTTTACACAGTTGAGGTAAAAAGCAGTCCTGGCTTGAACACTCCTTCAAACATGAATGGCTAGGACTACACTTCTGTAGACTAAATATATGTGAATGTGTCAGTTTTTCCTTTTTTGCTGCTTAGTTTCAAAATATGGTCTGTTTGGACTGAAGATGCATTTAAAAAAACTTGGATGTTTACATACTGTGTTAATTTTAAATCGGCATCAGATTTCGATACTGGTATCTATAAAGAATTCCAAAATTGATGCAGATAATACCTGATTGAGAGAAATTATGGCATTGCTAATTTTACCAACCTCATATTTCTGTTTCATACATTTGATAATTATTGTTACTGTTTTATCACTCAGGGCTGGTTCTGACAGTGTTATTTGAGGTCTGTCTCAGTGCTGAAGTGTTGTTGGTCTGGAAACCTTAACTGGAATGGCTGAGATAACAGGTGGTCACGCTGCTGCTGGAATGTTGATGGTTCTTATCTCTGTTCCCTCACTCTGCTCCCATCTTCCCTCGAGGTGTGTATGTGTGTTTGTGTGCAAGGAGCACTCATGGCTTTTGTGCTTGTAACAAAGAGGGTGGCCCAACACGCTGCTCAAATTCCTCTGTCACTCTTCACACATGTAGCCAAAACCTCAAAATATTACAACTCCAATCCACCAGAACCCCAAATCCAAGCGCTATCAGGAGGTCCAGCCTGGACGAGAGTTGGCTAAAGCCGGGCAAGTCCACGCCCGCTGCTCCATGTTTTTCTCCAAAATATCTCTAGGTATCTATTTAAGGAATCGTAAATAGACTTGCTTATGAGATTTTGGACATTCTGATCTCTTTAAAAATGGGCAAAAATGTGGACAGAATTGGTGGTTGCTACTGATTTTAGCTAGGGAACATACTTTCATCCACTTTTATTGATAATACTCTGGCATACGGTATCAGAGACCACTTAAGCAAGTCTACTGTCATTTTTGCACTGGCATAAGGAACAGTGCAAACAAATGTTTTTCCATTACAAATAAAGTGACCATGCCAGAAATGCTGGACGGCAGGGCCGAAATCGGGCCGCAGCTGAGCTGACTACGTCACTGCTTTCCCTATTGGTTGAAATATCTTAACAGAGAAAGAGGCTGTTGGTTTTTTGTTTTTTGTCTATTGGTTTGATTTTTGTTAAAAAATAAAAACTGCCTGCACAAAAAAAACAACAATGGAGATACAATGGAAAAATTAAAGCGGGTTTCAAGTTCCGTGCCGTTACAGTACAGTTTAGGTACAGCACAATTCCTGGATACCTGTGGAAAAGTGCCATATTGGCACCAGGCACCAAATATATCCTGGCTGATTTGACTACAACTGAGGTAAAGTGGGGAAAGTGTACATTTGAATTTAGGCAATTTACTCCAGCCTTTCTTTGGCCTATTTCTGTAATTCTGCTAACTTTATTGGATGTTCTACCACTCTCACACATCACGTCTTTGTTCCTGCCAGTCAGTGACGCAGAAATCCACAAAACACAACAGACATATTATCTTCAGCAACTGTATCTCTGTTTTCCCACAGCACCTGTATAAGTTCTCACAGATCATCTTTCAACTGAATAGGTTTAGGGGACGCTGAGCCTGGATGGACGCTGACACTGTTTATTGTTTTTTTCCGTAATTGTGTGATCTTATCTCACTGTAGCTTATTTAGACTCCGAATCACTGGTCCTGTCTGGAGAGCTTGCAGTTTATGACTTTCCGGTTGTCTGCACCGGGTCTTGGCTTCAGAAAGCACTGTGCTTCATTCTTTGCAAGCTGTATTGCAAATCAGAATCAGATAACTTTATTGATCCTGGAGGAAATTGCTTATACTACGACTGCACAGACACACAGCCGCAAAGACAAGAACAATATAAAATACAATATGTCAAAATAAAACACTCTAGAAGATACTCCGAAAATACTGTCCTAAATACACCGTGCTGTATACATGAAATGCTGTGGTTAGCAAAAGAGGTGAATATAAATACTATAGATAAATACAATTACTGCAGTAGTGGTATACTAGTTAACACAAATAGTAGTTTGGAGTTGTTCTCTAAACCAAGTCTGTTACATAATAGTGACACTACACATGGTAATATTATTGTGGTGACTGTTGCTGCAATAACTGGGAATAGGAGTCAAACTGGGAATAGGAGTCAAAGTTAGAGTTTCTCCATTATACCAATATAGGCAGTCTGCCAAGACATGGTTAGTGTCTAAAGTTTTCTTCTGTTGTTTTGAAGCTTTGAGACCAACATGGATGAAAGTGTGGGCACAGTTACTTAGCTGTTTTATGCATTTTAGTCCATGTTTATAGATAACAGGGTCATACAGTGTCAGAAACCACATAAGTAAGCCTATTAGAGACTAATGAACAAGTTTGAGAGCAGTGTGTGGTTTGGATGTGCACTTAGCACCATGTGAGTTGTCGGGCATTATTGTGCACTGCTTGTTATGGATTAGCAATTACATGCACTCTCTCGATGATGGGGTACCACTTAAAAGGCCCTGATAATTGTTTTTAAGTGATGACACCAATATTATTCTGATACATCACGCATCCCTAAAATGAACAACTACCAGAATTTACTTGTGACAGGCGAAGGCTGCTAATGCATCTCTTCGAAAGTGCTGATCTACTATGCCGGGCATCCAGACCGAACAATATTTCACTCTGTGGATGAGACGGAGTGTCCTAACGTCCAGTTCCTCTAACCTGGGACTGTCGCCAAGTGCTGAAACTCTTAAGGCTTTGGCAGAGCGAGGATTTGATTCTGGTCGCACTGCGTAGTAAGACATGCTGGAGTCTGAAGTTTGCTTCTTTAGTTTTACACGGAAGCCACAAGGTTAATGTAGTTAACAAACAATGGAAGATTATGCACAACAATTAGCATTGTGGTAACTGCATGCTACAAGTCACTGCAAGTCATCACACTTGTAATCGCAAATACGCTTGCTTAGGTGGTTTCTGACACAGTGTGACACTGATCTCTGTAAGAATGGACTAAAGTAGAGAATTAAAAGATGGAAAACTTTAAAGAGGAACTGCACTAATTTCTGTATATTTACTTGGTTAAAGTAAAGAGTTATTCAGAGTGGGTTTGGTGTGATGCACTCTAGAGAAACTTACACTGCTTAGTTACACTTTTCACAGCGGTGGTAAATCGAACCAGACATCTGCCTCTGAAATGTCGAATGTCATTACATTAAATGTTTATGAATAGACTTTCTGATGCCTGAGACATTGTTTTACCAGAGTTTTGAGAAGTTTTTGTCCCAATTACTAAATCTCTTCATGGGTTGTAAGGCACTTTCCATGGATCCCATCACCACCACTGTAAAGAAATAAGAATTATGAAATTTTACATCAAACCGTTTTGAATGAATTTGAACACGTCTCAAACATTCAGTTACGGGAAAACCCATGAAGGCTAGATCTCCTGTTCAATTTCTAAGTGATGGCCTCACTCTTCTTGAGTTATAAAAAGTGCATTTCATGACCTTAAAATATGTTTTGTTAATTTTTATCGCAGTATTGGCCTGCATCTGAGAAGGTCACAATAATAAAACGAGCACAATCCTTGATACGCTATTAAAGAACAGTCTAACAGAATTATTTTGGTCCGGATAGCGCAGGCCGATCTTTAACTGAATTCACCATGGAGGCAGTGCTTTAACAACGTGCCTTCTGTACACACCGGATTACTTTAATCCTCATAAAATCAATGTGTCTGTCTGTCAGTGTGTGTGTGTGTGTGTGTGTGTGTGTGTGTGTGTGTGTGTGTGTGTGTGTGTGTGTGTTACACCTTTTCCCGTTTTTTCACCTTGTTCTGAAAGTAAAGTCAGTTTTTCAGGAATATGAAAAAAAAGACTTTTATTAAATAATTTGGAGTTATATGATTTTTCAGTGATTTTTAAGCAGTACACTTCAATATTCATTTTCTCTCTGGATGCTCTGGAAAGTAGCTTTTCACTACTGGAAAGTAGTGAAAAACACATATAAACAGTTATAAAACATATTGACAAAAACATATTGACAGAGTTAGTGTGGCAATACATTAATTTCCACACAAAAGAATTGCGATACATAACTGAACTGATATTTTTCCCCCATCTCTATTAATTAATATGTGGATACATTTTTTATCCTCATGTTTTGTTCAAATTTACTAACAGTCTTTATGCTTGGGGCCAGTTTGACTCCAGAAACAACTGGACCCCCAGAAAATGGTTGAAATTAAAATAGCTACCCAAGTTTATGTGTCTGTACTTTGTTTCTTTGTTGACAACCTAAATGAATAAATCATACAGGCAGAAAAGCCCCCACAATGTGGTGAAAAATATGTTTCCCTCCCTCGTGTCATGTGATCCATCAGAGGTTTTCACACTCCTACAGGTGTGATTGTGTTCAGTTACTCTATATGGACAAAAATATTGAGACACATCGCTTAATTATTGAATTCAGGTAGCCCCTTACTTCCAGTGAAGGACAATCTTAATGCTTCAGCACACCAAGACATTTTGGACAACTCCATGCTTCCAACTTTGTGGGCACGGAAAAGAACCTTTTCTATTCCAGCATGACTGTGTCCCAGTGCACAAAAAAAGCTCCGTAAACACATGGTTGGATGAGTTCGGTGTTGAAGAACTTGACTGTCCCACACAGAGTCCTGACCTCAACCCCATCCAACACCTTTGGGATGAACTGGAACAGAGATTGCAAGCCAGGCCTTCTTGTTCAGCATCAGTGCCTGACCTCATAAATGCTCTAAAATAAGAGACAAGATAAACCGTTATTAGTCCCACAAGTGGGAAATTTGCTACAGAATTAATGGGCACAAATACCCACAAAAACACTCCAGAATCTTGTGGAAAGCCTTCCAAGAAGAGTATAAGCTGTTATAGCTGCAAAGGGGGACCAACTCCATATTAAAGTCTATGTATTTGAATGCAATGTCATTATAGTCCCTGTTGACGTAGTGGTCAGGCATCTCAATTCTTTTCTTCTCATTGTGTACAATCCTAAAGCAGAGAGAGATTTTTGACGATTATAACATATTACCCTCAATATCAAACTAAACAAATGTGTGTAAAATGTTGATATTTCTTATGTTTTATAAAACAGCTAAAACAGCCCTAAAGAACGCTGATATACAAAATGTCTACAGACACTGAAATCATCATCATTGTTCATTTTGTGTTTACACAGTTTTTCGTCATTAAAATTTAATATTAGGGCAAAATATAATGTTAGTTATTTATTTAGAGACATTAGTTTGCCCCAAACAGAATAGGAGGGTGAAGGAGGGGGCAGAGTAGAGTGATCTCATCTGTTGGATGGTGTGTTCCTCCGCGCAGGAAAATAGTACCGCCCTCGTTTTACAGAGCAGTTGCTGCCTCAGAGCTCCCCACCGAGTGCCACACTGATTACAGCTGTCTACTGGCTTTACTGAGAAGCTGAAGGCCTAGCAAACATTAACCTAACCCGGGTGGATTTCCTGTCATTCATTTAGAAGGAAAAAAACATGGTGAGTAATGAGGTTTCGCCCCCGTGTTTATACGCCGTTTGTAATGTTAGCCAGCTAATGCTTAACTAGCCGCCTTGCAAAGCCGCTAGAGAGCACCTTAAAGCAGATTTTCAGTATTTCATCATACATAACATAATTTAAGTACACATATTGCTGATTTAAAGATTTTAAAAACGTCAGCTTGAGCAGCATGCTCGAAATATGAATGGCCGTTAGCTAGAAATGCAGACGACGTCTCGTTTAGCATTTTAGCTAACGACGACAGGTTGAATAAAGTGCACGCACAGGCTTCAAACCTGCGATTTTCTTGTCATTTTGGAGGCTTAAAAGGCTTAGGAATGTAACGTGGTGTAAGCCTTTAGGTGAAGATGGGCGCGGGAGATAATCACAGGTGGTATAAAAATAACTCAGTTCGCTAGGCTAAACGTTAGCCTCAGTCAAACAACCGCAGCGCCGCTTCTGGAAATTTCGACCAGCCCGAGTGTGGACGAGTGGCAGGCTCTGTTGTGGTGCCGTAGGATTTTGGGGGGGTTTACTGTTCACTGGTATACAGTGAGTAAGTTTAAGGCGTGTGCTTTAACCCGTAAACCGCCTGCAACTTGTTTTTGCTGTTGTGGTAATTTCACCTGCATGTGAGGTGAGACAGTCTTCCTACCCAACCCTCCAACCACTCCTCACACTGAGCTGCACGATATAGATCAAACAGCAGCATTGCGGTTCTACTGCTGCATATTGAAATTGTTATTCCTTCATGATGATGAAGGGCCCATATCATCGCCTTACTGGAATGAGGGCTTGAAGTCTGTAAATATTGCTTCAAATGGTATGTTTATTCCCCTCAAGCCATACAGCGCAGCCTGTTGAAATGGTCAACACATAAGCATTGCAGTTTTACTGCTTCATATTGCAATTGTGGTGTCTTCCGTGACTTTAAAGGGCCTATGTATATAACCTAGATTAAAAAGGCTTTAAGTCTTCAAATGGTATGTTTACTCCTATGTCCATATAGTCCATATATGGAACGTAAGAGTCAGAACTGCACAATATGGCCAAAATATCAGAATTGTAATTTTACAGCTACATATTGTGCTTGTGAAACCTTTTGTGACACTAAAGGGCCCATATCCTCACTTTTGTGAGATCAAAAAGGCTTAGAGTCTGTAAATATTGTTTCAGATGGCATGTTCACTTATTCTTACAGCCTGTATATAGAAAGCATCCTGTTTTCCAATCATAGTTTTTAAAACTTTTTAAAAACATATTTCAGTATCTCATTAATCTGGCTACAGCAGTTTAGCCCTGTCTATTCATTCACAAATTTGTTACCTTTAATTGTTAAAAGTCATACTTTTGCTGGATTACATGAAGACCTCGATTCATCAGAAAACCCAGTAATTCACCTGGAGCTGTGATTGGTAGCCCAGTCAGAAACACTGGCATTGATTAGGGGCTAATTTGTTTGTTGCAACCCTTTGTGTTATCAAAATTGCAGAGACTGATATTGCAATAACAATTGACAGATGGTATTTTGTGCAGCCCTTACTAAGATCATGTGGTTTACATGAGTAAGTTGTTCTCTAACTTGCAGTTCGGCTCCAAATTGTTTTGGCGTAATAATTGCGGCTGTGGAAATTTCACCTGCATATGTGAGGTGAGTGGGCTGGTGTTGGCTGGCAGGAGACAGAATTTACAGCCTGCTGCCCAGCCCTCCACCCCCCTCTCTCTGAACCAGAGCATCGTCAGTACTGCAGCACCCCAACACTGGATCTGCAGTAACTCTGGCTGCCAGCAGCTGCCTCTGACTGGCGAAAGCATTTCAGCTGCATGGATTTGTGTAACCTTGTTTGAATGGGCCTCCTCGGTACACTTGTGGGCCGAAGTCCCCCCCCCCCCATATAGGAGTCTTGTCCTATCTTCCCCATCGTTTAAACACCTGCTTGAAGTCAGGTTTTCACTACTTGAGAATTAGATTTAGCCTTTTTTGTCTCAGTAAGTTTGCTGAGATCTCTTTCTCTATTACAGCCCTCCCTTTTTAAACTCTCCCTTCATCCGACTGAAGGTTGTATGTATTAATAATCGAAGCAGCAAAAAAGCTACGATTATTTTTGTGGGTACACACACTTGGGTACATCACTACACATGTTTCTGCTCTGTTCTCAGTCATGTTTTTTCAGTTTCTCACTACTTGGGATTGGGGACGGTGTGCAAAGCAAGCCCACCCAGTGGTAATTGTAAGCATGATGATAATTGCCAGCCGCAGGGCACCTTCGAGTTTACTGACTGGGATCTGCAGTACGCACGCACCACATTGGAATGCAACTCTCGAGGTCTGGAGGACTGTTGTTGCATGACAAACATTTGTCCCTTCATGCTCCACTTGCTCTGGAATTGCTGCAGTCATTAAAAATTCTGTTTAAAGCCTAAGACCAAAGCCTGGTATGTCTGATGCCTTCTACATTCTGTGAGATTTTATCACTCATACATGAAATCATACTGCAACATGAATCTAATAAACGTGGGTAAGACATGTGTAGGTGTATGATGGTGTGTGTGAAGATGTGCAGATGTACGATGGTGTGTGAAAATGCGTAGGTGTACGGTGTTGTTTATGAAGGTGTGTAGATGTATGAAAGTGTGTCAAGGTGTGTAGATGTACGATGATGCCTATTAAATCGTAAAAACTTTGATGCAAGTTAGTACAGAAGAACAAAACTTCATCAGCCTGCGCTGGTGGTGTGCTGACAGAACAAGTCAGATGTGATGTGCTCTGAAAATTGTATTTTTTTTTTTTTTTTTTTTTTTTTTCTTTTTTTTTTATGTGGGCAGAGAAAAATCTGAAGAAGAAGCATTCCTTACAGCATTCCTTCATTTCGTCTCCATGCTGTTTGGATTTTGAGTTTATGAATGTCATTTCATGCTGCATTTTGATTGTCTGGTTAGTAGACATAGGTCGTAGCGGCAAACACACTGTGAGATCAATGTCCTAAATTTCTGACACTGTCACTGAATGGTTACTGTACAAGAATACTATTCTGTAGTTGTAGAATGTCCAGGGTGTTTGTACCCTTCATCTTAAGCTGAAGTCTGTGTGTGTACCATTCAGCAGAACTTAAATAATGTTAGGCAGCTCTTCTTCTGTCGTTTGTTTGTTGTAGGTCTGTAAATTCGGATTCATCATATGTGTAGTTATGGTATGGACTTGTCGCTGTAGTCTTATTCCTTGCGTCAGACGTGAGTGGTATAACATTTTGTTCCCTGACTCTTTGTGGACCTTGTTTCAGCAAAAACAGGGGTGCAGTAGTTTGTTTGCTTTTGCCCAGAAATAGTCCTGTACAGTATATTGTCCGCTATTGCACTGCATCTGTTTCTGCAGTACTAATATGACAGAAGGCTACACTGTGCAAATGAACCTTTAACCACGGTGTTTCTGACAAGATGACCAATCACATCTGCAGGTAAGTTACTGGGTGCTTTGATAAAACAGCGTCCTCATGTAATCCTGTATTTTGACCAATCCATAACCTTTAAAGGCACTGATTGGCTGAAGTGTTTTTAAAGGGCCTGTATTCTACACAATTTTATTTTTCCCTGATGTGTGATGGGTTTGTGTAACAATGTCCCGACAGTTTTGTATTTTTTTTATAATTCGTTCTTATATGACCACTCTCCAGCTTTAGAATTGTTTTTGTTGCTGTGCCTTTAGGACGCAGTATATATGTAACAGATCTCGTTTCTGATTGGCTGCATCAGCTCATTCAAAAGGCAGCATGGGGCTGAAACACTCATTAGAACTTCAGCATGAATGGACAGGGCTAAACTGTTTTGAAAACGGTTTAGTTTCCATATGGGCTGTGTGGATGGTGCAACATTATTTATATACTTTAAGCCTTTTTAATTCCAGAAAAGTGATCATCTGGTCTCTTTAATATACTAAAAGGCATCGCTGGTTGTAGCAATACTAATATTCTGTCTAGATTGTGCCGTTGTACCCAGAAAGCATATTCACTAAAGGGTGGGAAAAGTAATAGTCTTTTAGATGCAACATCACTCTCTTGAAAGATTCTAAATGTTTACATGAAACGTACAGAAGTGCATTGCCTGTTACTGTAGTTACCAGTCAGTGTTTGGCTGGGAAGTTAAGTCTACAGTTAGTTAGAAACATTAAGGTTCATGGGATAAGTTGACCAAGGCACTAGGAAGTGTTGTCTTACTGTTGAATATTCATCTTAATTTGCTTCCATGAAAAGCAAGTACTTGAAAATTATGGCACAGTGAAAACGCTGATGCAGCTAGTCCAACTAGGTTAAGCTGGAGAAGAAATTTCTCAATTCTTTACATTACCTTGACAAGTGAAACATGCTTCAATCACTGAGCAGAAAATGATGGAAAGAAGAAAAAAAAAATTAAGTGTGAGCTCTAGCGATCATCTACTGGTTTAACCTAAAAGGTTTACTTTTGAATGACCAGTACATGTTTCAATAAATGTACCTACTTTTAAATGTATATGTATAGGAAACATATGTACCTGCCTTTTGTGTTACTGGGTTTGTTGTACTGCCCTGTTGGATCGAGGTATGATCTAAAGAAGGTATTTTCAAGTGGTCTGTTTTTTTTTTTTGTTTTGTTTTTTTTTTGGGTGCATATCAGCTAGCTAAATTCTTTCCATCAAATAGCATAATCTTCTCCAGGTTAATTAAAAACATGTTTGGCTGTACCACTTCACAGACAAGCATCGACTGTTTATGCAGCATTAGTTGCGTGTACACACAAACTTCTGTTAATGCAAATTTAAGTTTTAATGTCAGTTGTTGAGTGTTTTTGTTTTGCTGGCTGAAAGCAGGAAAGAAAATGCAGGATCTCATTAATGCATGCATGTTTACAGTCACCATTTAAAGTGCCCTACATACGAGCACGGCTTTGTATAGCCATCAGCTCAGGAGATGCTACCTGGCTGACGGCGTAATCCAATATTATTCAGCGTTAGGCTTAAGCAGAAGTGTTTATTGAATGGTGTACTGTGAAGCTGCAGTTTCCCAGTGTGTAAAAATTTCCATGCAGTTTAAGTGTTCCGGTGGTTTGGATAACTTGGAAAATATTAGACTATAAGATATATCAATATTTTACATAAAGTGTTATACTTAATGCAGACATCTATGGCTGAGCGGCTCTGCTGTGATGCTGGAAAATTCTTAGTTTATATTTTAGGGGAGCTTTTATTTGAAACACAAAGTGCTGCTGAGTAAAGCTTACACTGAAACCACTTTCTTTCCGCAGGTGGTTAATGAACCATCATACAGGAGTGCAGTCATTTTACGTGTGCTACATTGGTGACCCTCTTAGTGGCACTCTCTAATTATACCCGGCATAGCTATTTCAAGCTGATGAGAATTTATACATGTCCTTCATTGCACTCTCTAAGTCAGAGGTGTGTGTGAGTGCCCTACAATTGAAGTGTGATAGTGACACTGCATTGAGTCTCTCCTTTCTCTCTGTCTCTGATACAGGCAGACCAGCTGACTGAGGAACAGATTGCTGGTGAGTGGACTCTCAGCATTAATGCCATCACTGGACAAAAGTTGTAATATGTGACCACCAAAGAAAAAAATCATCTGTCCTACCTGTGGTGCCCACTTGGGTGCTCAGCGTTTGTCCACATAGCAGAAGAATATTATTGCTGTTGTAAAAAGCCAAAGGGAAATGTAATCTGTATTATCGTAGCAAAAGATCTCGATCATTTCAGTTCAGTAAAAAAGCTAAATGGATTGGTGTGCCGGTAGCAATATATAGTTAAACTGGTGGTGAGAGTTTCCTCTAAAAAAAAAAAAAAAAAGATCTAAAATTGAATTTTAACGTGTTTTGTTATAAATGCAGTACTCTGTTTTGCAGCATTGTATCATTCAGTCTCATTGGTTTTGCAGAATTTAATATTGTTTTCATGCATTAGTGTTCTTTCACCACAACATGCAGCGTGTAAATACATCATACTACTAGTGTTAACTAATTCTGACTGTAGTCCAAGGCATGGATCTATAATATAAATATACCTGAGCTGTCACCTAATTAAAATCAAATACTTATTAAATGCCCATCAATTAATAAATATGTTCTTGGTGAATTGGCTTAGTGCTGACTTTTCAATTTGAATAATAATCAGGGTTATTATAAAGCCATGTTCAGCAGTCTAAACATTCTCCACAAGAGGGAGAAGCTATTATCACTCAAATTTGCTTTAAATATTTCAGTACAGCAAATGAAAATGTAGCCGTTTGAAAATTCCTCCCACTTTGAAGATATGGCAGATGTAAAACTGGAAAATCTCACTCTAGAGACTGGTGCAGTTCTGTAGGATGAGGATAGGCATATTTACAACAGGTTAAGTTTTTTGATTGAGCGTTCCTTTTAATTGAGCGACTTTCAGAATGTTTATGGATGTGTGTCAACATAAAGATGGCACTGGCACTAATGCCATAATTTGTTTCTATTCCACCAGAGTTCAAGGAGGCATTTTCCCTTTTTGACAAAGACGGTGATGGCACCATCACCACTAAAGAGCTGGGTACTGTGATGCGCTCGCTGGGTCAGAACCCCACAGAGGCTGAGCTGCAGGACATGATTAATGAAGTGGATGCTGATGGTGAGACTGTTTTTGGAGGTCTAGCCACTATAATAGCAGATGAAAAGGTTATTGAATTGCCTTTTTCCCTTTACTTGTCGTCTTTGGTGTTAACAAATACATACGTCTCCAGGCAATGGAACAATAGACTTCCCAGAGTTCTTGACCATGATGGCAAGGAAGATGAAGGATACAGACAGTGAGGAAGAGATCCGAGAAGCCTTCAGAGTCTTTGACAAGGTGTGGAAACCCCATCCATTAATGTATTTTCCCTCAGCTTTTAGTGCCAAGCTAATTTAGCTTACAAAGCTGTGAAAGCTACACAATATGCTGTACTGTGTAATCTAGTTCTTTCCTACACACAGTTTCAGACACGGGTGCAAACAAGTCACCTTCGCTTTTTAAATCCAGAATAGATCATTTATGATTCATGTGAATCTGATGAGTTTTTGAAGTTTGGGGAGGTGGTCATGTGAGGACAGTCAGAGGGAATTAATTGAAAGTTTCCTTACTTGGCACCTGTAGCGGATTTGAGAAGAGTGGAGGCTGAGAAGGGCCATCACTGGGAGTCCAGTTGATCCATTTCAGCGAAATGTCTACATCACTGCCTCATCAATTAGTCTTATGTTCAGAAATCAAATCCAAAAGCAATTCTCTAATTACATTGTGATTATGACAATATTAACTTAACTAATATCTTAATATTATTCTGATATGTATAAATTAATTCTTCTAGGTCTGACGTCAATGTTTAGTTGGCGTTTTAACTGAGGAGCTCTACCTATTTTGTAACCATCGGAAAAGCTGACACTGGTAGTCCCAGAGCAGTGTGGTAAAGTTGGTTTTAAATTGGGATATTTGCTAGATATTCAGTTTTCGCCAAAGATGACACTTCTTAAAAAAAGGTACTGTCCTGTTTAAGACAATGCAGAATCTGCTACATCTTTTGTATTTTTCACTGAAAAATGTGTCCTGAAACAGTAACGAATCACTGCTTTAACTGCTGCCGTTTCATAACAGACCTTTTAATAAAGTGCACTGAACAAATAAGGGGTCTAAGCATTTACTAATGACTATTCTGCTGTAGTCTCCTTCAGCTGCTGGTTGGAGTGGCAAATGGCATGATTTCTTAAAAGTGAAAGACAAATAAAAGTACCATTAGAAAATACAGTAAATTAAATTTTATACTACTGAGATGAGTTCCTTTTGTAGGGACTCTTAAATCATTTTGAAAATTAAAGCATTAACAATCAACAGAATGTCTTTTTCAAGGCATAACAAGGCCATGTCATTCACCCAGGTCACAGGTTGCACTTTTGTTACCTTTTTTAAACCCCTGATGAGTTTGGAGTTCTCAGATTTTTTTTTTCATTTTCAACCCAGAGAGAGGAAGCTGTTTGTTCTTGATCAGAATATTTATCAGTTCGGATCTCCTTCCCACTTACAGGATGGAAATGGCTACATCAGCGCGGCTGAGCTGCGTCATGTCATGACTAACCTGGGTGAGAAGCTGACGGATGAGGAAGTGGACGAGATGATTCGAGAGGCTGACATCGATGGTGATGGGCAAGTGAATTATGAAGGTAGGCTGTGCCTCAGGCACTTTGCTTTTTATCATTTTAGTGTTTGCTTGAAATGTAAAAATTTAAACTCCCTTTACCCTCAGCACCTTATCGGAAAATAAATTGTTTTCTAATAGTTTGTTTCCTTTAAATTATTTTCGGAGTTAGATGTCAATGATGTAAACGTCTCTAGAAAAGGTATTTTCTTTTCGTTTTGGATTTATTGTGCAGGATTGGCTCTTAATGGTTTTCACATAATAGCTGACAAATAAATTACAATGAATAATTGGATTTGACTATCCATTAAAATCTTGTTAAAAATGTATGACCTCAAAGAACATTCCTTTAATACAAGAGGACTGTATTAATCACTCAGATCATAATCCGCTTGCATTTCTGTTCTTTTTCAGAGTTTGTCCAGATGATGACTGCAAAGTGAAAGGTGTACTTCCTTCTGTCTCTCACTCTTACATTGCTTGTCCTACTAAGATCACTCTGTCTATAGAAAAAAGAAAATCAGAAGTTTACCTCAGTACAAAGAATTTCAAATTTTGCAGACTCTAACCAAAACAGAACTAAAGTTTAATTTGTCCAGAATATTTGCAGAGTAGTCCCAGCAGAAGTGAATGGACGAAGCATAACTGCATGAGCCATTTCGGAGCGAACGTCTCCAGATCTGCCACAATTTGAGGACAGAGTGGCACACAAGTTAAAAATGAGTTGAATGAGTTCCGTGTGTAAGATGGCAGTACTTTCTGTGCGGCGAACACTTTTCAAAAAAAAAAAAAAAAAAAAAGCAAAAAAAGCAATCAGTTAAACCAAATTAAATGTTGTAATTGTTAGAAGGGTCAGTGTGTTGCATTCAATTAGAGAGAACAATAATTGCATGTGCCCTTTGTGGTGAAGTCATGCTTTAAACTCTGTAACTCAACTTCTCCGTTCCGACCTACAATTTGAAAGGTAACACAACTGGATGTCTATACACAGATACTGTATGTTTCATCACACGTACTTAAACATTTTCAAAATATGTAACTGCAGTTTGAAGGCAGAGCAGGATGAATATGGTTAATCGGTGAAGAGTTGTTAGATTTGACAGGTTCGTCTTTATTATGAAGGGGAAGCCGTTTCTGTGCTGGCTGCAGGTTTTCTGGTGGCACTGGAACCTCAAGAGCACTGACTGAATAACTATTGTGATCCAAATGGTGTGACTGGAAAAGGTCGAATCGTCGATGCTATTCTCAGTGTTAAGTTTTTTAACCGTATTGTTCTCCACTGTAAATGTCTGGTGAACTTTGCATCGCCTGTTGTTATCCAGCATGACCTGTGACTTTGTTTTAACCACAATTTTGAGATGTGCCATATAATCTTCAGCCTCAATCTTCTCACAACTTTTAGTTAATTAGGACATATATACAGTTGACGAATGTGTGTGTGTGTGTATGGGTGTGTGTGTGTGTATATATATATATATATATATATATATATATATAAATAACACACACACATATATACATACACGCACACAACACAGTGTACAGTCTATTTGCACTTTGGTGTAAAATATATGTTCAGTTACAAATGGGGACGTTGCTGCTTCTTTTACCAGTCATGTGTCTCTTGCTCTTGTGGTTTTCGTCAGAGCTTCTTGTTGAGTGCGCCAAATCTCCTCATGTGTGCTTTTGCTTGCGATATGACTGGAGGAAAAATAAAAACAGTCCATTACAAAGTGACAACTATGATCCTGATGGCTTTAGTTTGTCTCAGTTACTAAAACTAATGTTGGTGATCTTGCTCTTTATGAACAAAGACAGTGCAGAGTTTTGGTGTTCAACTGTTCGGGACAGTCCTATAAAGGTTTTTGCTCAGATGTGGAGAAAGAGAGCAATAAGATCAAGGACTGTTCATGATCTGAAACGTGTATGAATAATATGCGATCTATATATATAAATATATAAATGTTTTCCAATAAAAATAAATACACCTTTATGCTCGCATTCATGTTTTGGTGGTTGTGTTTTGTCCACTTCTGATGTGTTACCTCTTCAATAGGTTTTTTTTTTGTTTTCTTCATTTGGACACAATTAAGATCTGAACAAAGCCATTCAGGGTGGTTTGATGTGAGATACTCCATTATTAAGCAATTACTGAATCAGTAGTGGTTAATGCCTGTAAAAGCTCACTTATAGAAAGCAGTTATATGAAATGGCTCTTAATATTACTTGATGGCTGACCTATGGTTTGTGATGAATATCAGAAAATTATTTATTCCAGTTTAAACTGCTTATGCTACAACTGCACAGAGACATGACTCATAATATATAAGGTTCTTGCTTAAAACACTTTTTGGTGCTTTATTCTATTTTCCTCTCTACCATTTAACCATTATTGATATCTTGGAAGACACCTATAGGCTCACCAAATACAATGGCTTTCCTTAGTGGACATCACAATCCCTGGTTCCTACCAACACCACTCTAGATAAGTGAGCTTTTGTACAAGGCACTAATTAATTTCAGGTGACCTTTGAATGACTGTCTACCTCTCGTGTCTACAGCATTTTTTGTGGAACAACTTGTAAAAACACAAGAAATCAATTTGACCTCCATTAACAGCAAATTAACCTTAGTCAGTGCAGAAGACCACATTTAATGTCTGAAGCAATTACTTCAGTGTCTTGGTGATTGAAACAAGAGATAAACAAAAAGATGACAAGGGCCGGGGGTGCAAGAGTCTACAACAAAGTCTCTTAAGATACTAATTAAGAAGGAATAGATTAAATAGATTAGGCTGTTATTATACTGTTACAAGCCTTGTAAGTGTAGAATAAACAAAAATGTAATAAACTCTCTCAGGCCTTGTTTGAAAGTGTTACCTACCACGGGCCCAAAGGCTCCTAATTGTACTTCACTCTCCTCTGCAGTGCTGCCACAGTCTGAATAATTGAGTTTGGATCCATGAATGTTTATACCTCTGTACACTAGAGGGTGCTGCTGTATCACATTAAAGCAGTGGTTGGATCAATGGCACAAGCTGACGTTACAAGACCACGGGTCACGGCTCTGCCCTCTTCGAGCATCAAACACAGCCTAACTCCACCCACCTCTTCTCAAAGGTCCAAGACTAGCATCAAGACTCAAGCGGTGACTGTAGACCCTTCACTGAACACTGAAGAGAACATCTATATCTCATAAATTAATTTTTACCAACACAGACTTTACAAATAACTAAAAAACAGCCTTCTCTGAATGATCTGAGAAGGACCTAGTGGTTCCTGTCTGTGTAATCTGAGAAGGTCCTGGTGGTTCCTCTCATTGTGATCTGAGAGGGTTCTGGTGGAGGATTATTATACATAATGTACTTTCTTTTCATCAGAAATTCATGTATGCAGTGTTTCAGTGCACATGGTAACAGTCTGACATGATGACGGCCTAAATGTCTACGTGACTTTGTGCATATGACTCAGGACCAGGCTTAATAGCAAAAATCACTGGAAAACACTTACAAAGCAGACAAGTGAGACCTAGAGACAGTGCATGTAATGAGAGGTGCCTAACGATCATGGCAGGATGTAATGGAAAACAGTGGAAGTGGGTCTGTGGTCTTAAAGCGGAATGCTCCTGCTGTGACTGTGGCTTCGTAGAGCCAATTGCTGTCTGTTTATTGATCTTACGGCAAATGGAGAAGAAAACAAGTTGCTCCTCACTCATGCTAACACACGCACACAGTAACTGGCCATGAATAACAGAGTGAAAGTTGCTTTTTGGAGGTTTGAGCGGTTGAATGGTTACTTGGCCTTGTGCTGTTGTCACTGCCTAATGTCCTATTAGGGCTATCACTGTTTATTATACGGTGAGGGGAAATATGTGTTCGGATACATTTGTTTTGATTATTTAACAAATTCCCAGCACAAATGTACAGTTATACACATCTTTTGACCTCACACTTATCCAAGGAAACTATCTATTTCTAAGCATTAACAAAGATATGTTTTAAAAAAAAAAAAAAACTGACAGGGACAAAAGTTTGTTTGGAACACTTCAGGCGACATGTAGCAATAACATTGAAGGTGAAGGATTTCCTTCAAGTTTTCTGGGAAAACATTTTTAAACAACATGAAATGGGGGGAAAAAAACAGTTTAGCAATAATTCAGCTTGTTATGTCTGATGAAAGAAGGGTTGTGTATGACCCCAAGAATGCCACCCACCAACAGGGGGAAAGGGGCCAAATTGTAACCACAATGCAGCAAATTACTAATGACTTCTTACCAGAAATTTGAAAATGCCAATAAAACTTTGTGACAGTGCAACTGGTGCTAATTTGTAGTGAATACTCTTCTGGCAGCCAGTATGATTTTTATTAAAAAAAAATTTTTTACCCGACATGTACCTATCTGTTTATACTTACAAATATAAAAATTCTTGTTCATTTTTATCAGTTCAAAGTGAAACTCATCATGTGTATAAGTTTGAAGTGGATTTTACTACTGGAAGTACATTAAGTGCCTGTGTACTTGTTTGCCACTCACTCTATTAGTAATGAGTAATGATTCAGACCAAACAATAAAAGTGGAATTGAACAAACAACGGAAGGCTTTTAAAGATTCCAGAAAATTCTACTCGAAGTAAGATAATGCTCTTAAAAATGCTGCAAATTGCTAAAAAAAACATTTAAATAAAGGAATATAAAGTTGAACAATTATTGAAATTTAAAAAACATGCTATCATCATGCACAAACTAACCACTGCTGACACATCAAGAAGGAGAATCCAGCTGGAGTGACTGTAAAAGATCTACTGATTTTAACAGAAAGTAAAGTAAACGCTGTGCGGTAGAGCGGTGTGGAGGGTAGTTGTGTCATCTCACAACGAGAAGGTCCTGGATTCATGGTTGTGTGGCTGAGGGTCCTTTCTGAGTGGAGTTTGCATATTCTCCCTGTGTCTGTGTGTGTTTCCACCTGGCTCTCTGGTTTCTTCCCACAGTTTAAAGATGCATGTCAGGTGAATTGGAGATACTAAATTGCCCCCTAGGTGAGTGTGTATGTCCTGTGATGCACTGGTGATCTGTCCAGGTTGTTTCTCCACCTCTGACTGCTGGAACAGGATAACAATAAGTGGTTCAAAGAATGAACAGATGGAAAGTAAACTCTAATATACTGTATATATGTATATGTATATACACACTATATGGACAAAAGTATTGGGAGATACTTGTTTTTCAGGGTTTGGGTTCCGACTTGTGGACACGTCAACCCCTAATATAATAGTTCTGGTGTTCTGATGAATTATACTGCCTTGTCTAAAAATGCTACCGCAGCGAAAATCGACAGCAGTCTATCGATTAATGCTCGCTTTAAGTTTATACAGTTTATAGTCAGTCTATAACACTGATAATGATGAGAAATAGGCAAATGCTATGCATAATCAGAGTAAAATATATTTTATTTAAATGAGAAGAGCCTAGATTGAGAGATAGATCTTCAGGGGTGTATAGAGCCAGTTTATACAGTCAGGTTCTAATACTGAGAAAGCAGGACACAGACTCTTTCAGATCGTGCCATGCTTACAGATTGTGGTCATTCTGGACAGTGCTGATGTTTCCTAGCTTCAGACAGCATTTTACAAACTGCAGAAAAAATGCATTTTAGAATTAGAATCAGAAAACTTTACTGATCCTAGATTGCTGATCATTATGTAATGACTGTAAAGACACAGACCCCAGAGTAGTGTACTGTGTACTGAAGACAGCGTAGGAGCAAGTACAGTGGGGCAAAAAAGTATTTAGTCAGCCACCAATTGTGCAAGTTCTTCCACTTAAAAAGATGAGCGAGGCCTGTAATTTTCATCATAGGTAAACCTCAACTATGACAGACAAAATGAGAAAAAAATCCAGAAGATTTTTAAAGAATTTATTTGCAAATTATGGTAGAAAATAAGTATTTGGTCACCTACAAACAAGCAAGACCAGTAACTTCTTCTGTAAGAGGCTCCTCTGTCCTCCACTCGTTACCTGTATTAATGGCACTGTTTGAACTCATTATCAGTATAAAAGACACCTGTCCACAACCTCAAACAGTCACACTCCAAACTCCACTATGGCCAAGACCAAAGAG
>JBBJLS010000001.1:12607636-12624426 GCA_037577275.1 Bryconaethiops microstoma
TATTTACCTGCTTATACCAAAGAAAACATGTGTGCATGAATTACAGTACAGTCTATACAGGGGTAATATCGGTATTTACATTCTAGCACTGCGGGAGTTCAGTGTAAACTGTACAGTACGAATATAGGTTTACCGTTACGTTTTCTTTAAGGATAATCTATTAAGTTGAGTTTAAAATGAAATTAAAGTGTTTTGGGAGCATATTTGGGGGCATATTTAGGGTTTACATTATAAAAATAGGCATCACAAGATCATGTTCTTTACATCTTACATCTTATGCAAGATCTATTTGTTACGCTTTTGCGGAACTTCTGCACTAAGTGGTTCACATGAACTATACAACACTTAGCCTATATATATAAAGCTTCCGCTCTTTCAGTCATTATTTATTCATAGACATTCATAGATGTTAGACTTTATCACTGTTCAATCAATTTTTATAGGATTCAAGTTCCAGTGAACTACTATTAACTAGCCTTTAGTTTTATGCTGGCACAAGTGCAGTCTAGTGTAATACAGCCATGTTACTGTAAGACTGACTTATTTGGTCGCAAGCCAATTTGTGGTGGTCAGAAATGACAGTGACTCAAAACCTGCTGGTTCATGGGTCTTCCGGAAACCATTACGACTCAAAAATATGGCTCCCCAGACCTACTTACATCGCAAATGCAAAATGGTGTTCACCTGACTTCAAGCACAGGAGCAAATATGTAGAATATTTTACAGTATAATGCTGAGGTTAAGTGCATTATCCATCACTGTGAAAGACGAAGAGACACTCTGGAGAGGTTGCTTGTTCATCACAGGGCAGACACACACCCACACTGTTAGACCTAGGAGTTATTTAACAACTCCAGTTCACCTGACATGCAGGTTTTTGGACTGTGGAAAGAAAACCAGAGAACTGTGTAGAAACACACACACACCCACACACACACACACACACACACACACACACACACACACACACACACACACACACAGAGAAAGGACCCTCAAAAACCCAGGTGAAGATCACTGTAAGATAACAGCAGTAGTTACTGTTTAGTAACTAGTTACTACTTAAATATAATATGCTCAATATGCCAAAGATAGCATTTTTGCACCAAGGTGGATAAGATCAAACTATAAAGAAAAGGGGGGCTCAAGACTTTTGCACAGTACTGTATATTTATCATCTTTGTCATACATCTCCTTCTACATAATACACAAGAAACATCATCATTTAACATATGGTTAGAGTTAACATGGAAACACAATAATAGAATCCTCAATGAACTGACCTGAGTATGAGATTCTTGAGTGTGTATTGTGTGTTTCCATTCAGTTCAGCTTATAATACATTATACACGAATGCAAAATAAAAACAAATCATTTTTAAAAATAATTACATTTTTAGTAGCAAAGCCTGTTACAATTACTACATAATCACAATTGATCACAATTTATAATAATTTTTCATCTCAGTAGCTAACTTTACACATGGCACATATTTCAATCACAGCATACAACATCACATTAATCAGACGATTTTACGTAAATAATGTAAATACTGTGTATAACTGTCAGTTATTTACATGGCCTTCCAAATGTTTGTGATCGTGAATAAGTTGCTTTTTAATACAAAATATCTGATGTGTACTTACTATATTATTATCTGTATGCTGGGACATGGGGCTTACATGGCCAACTATACATAGTCTGAAGAAAGGCTGGAATATGTGTGTGTGTTTTGGTGTGTCTGAGGCAATTATACGGGTGCAAGGTAGGCAACTATTTACTTATATGACACTGAAAATAGAGTGTGTCCCCAGAGCAAAGGAGGTTCTGAGTACAGCTGCTGCTGGTCAGTGCTGTGCTCAAATTTCTTTTTTCTTCTTTGATTCTCTCTCTCTCACACACACTTGTTTTAGATTGTTATTGACATTGTTGTGCTTGTAGACCTAAGCTACTACTTATGGAGAGCACAACCATACTGGAGAGAGAGATAGGGATGTATATTTATTTTCAAATCAGCATCTCTATGACAACGATTTCATGGCAGTGTCTGTTCAATTCCTACACAAGCACCTCATTCTGCTTTATGAGACTGATTAGGTGACCGCCTGAATCAAATGAGGAAAAGTATAAAAAACTCTGCTGTAATCAACACTCTCCTCTTGCAATGTGAACAGTTGGATGGTAAAACACTACTAGAAGTACGTCAAAGGAAATTATTGCCATTTTGTTAGAGTGAGGAACAATCATCCTTAATCATATTCTTGATTTCAGAAGAAACACTAGATGAGCAGGTGTCTACAAACATTTGGCCAAAATGCCAATGCTCATGTTAAATTAACCTACAAGAGTTATACAGATAGATATAACGGAAATGGGGAAGCTAAGAAAGAGAGAGACAGATTGATAGATAGCTAGAGAGAGAGAGAGAGATAAAGGAGGAAGAAGAGAGATGGTAAATATAGTTAAGGACAGACCACAATGCTTTCAGCACCAATAATATATCATTTGAATTACACACCCTTAGACCAGACCACAAGCTTTCTCACTGTTCGCACGAACTAAGAACAGAGCACCTCCTCAATGTGAGCTATTTAGATTTCAAAACTTGAGACTGTACGCGTCTTGCTGTGTGTTTTAGATCTTATCCAACAAAAAACGAGGTCCTGAAGCGTCCTAAATTATTTTTTTAGTTTCTTGATTTCTGTCAGAGAGCAAGTGTAGCAAGCCCCTTCACTTATCTGGCATTTAGCAACAAAAATCAAATAAAGGAGAGCACTGTGAGACAGGGGAATTGAGCAGTTCTGAGAAGAAAGGCTTCTTTGAATGTATGCAAAGCAGCCGTGCATCTTGCCTCAGTTTGTTTTCCTCCTGCGCTCCTTGAATTTCAGGATCTTCCCTCATGAGGGCTTGTTTAATACCAGTACTGATCCTGAATCAGTGTGATGTTTGACAAAGAAGAAAAACAGTCTAACTGAAAGACAAACACGGAAAACCTGATCTGACAATACCGCAGCATTCCTGAGATACCAGAGTTAATGAGACCCAAAACTGTCACCTGGGCCAGCAAAAGCTGGGCTGCTCTAATTCTGTCCTCCTGGGTTGTTAAAACCCATAACAAACCTTTCACCCTTTTGGGGAGGCAAAAAGCTGAAGCAGAGGTTGGATTGCAGAGCAGGTGGTTAGACTTACTATTCAAATACTGGTCTTTGTTACGCAAGACCTCATGAGGCCGTGACACACCCACGTCCAAGGCAGACACTAAAAAGCCAAGCTTTTTTTATGTAAGACTCACTGTGCAAGTCATGCAGCATTTGTACCAACGTGCAAACAGCTTGGAAGAGGCATGTGTGCCTAACTGAAGATTTATTGTCTGTTGGTCTGATTGTGGCTTTAAATTGCAATGGGCATGTTGTTAAATCACCAAACACAACATATGTCTTCTGAAGAGAAGTGTAGGCATCCTGAGAACTCCCAGACTAAACAACTCTCAACTGCTAACAATTTGCCGTTGCTTCAAAAGTAAATAACAGATAAAGACAACCTAAATGACCTTTTACAGCTAAAAGTCTTTTAAGAAATTGCAGAAATAGACCAATTTCTCAGCTACGTTAATGCAAACTGATGCCATGGGACAGGAATAAGTAATAAGAAAGATTTATTTAGTGGATCCAGAAGGGTCAAGTTTTTAAAGTTAGCTAATCCTAGATTAAGGGAAGGACCGATGTTATTTAATTCACTTTATCAACCTATAACATGGTAAACAACCATAACTGAAGCAATATGAATGCCAGGGCATGTGACGCCAGGACATGCAAACTGGCTCCCCTGACATCTTTAATGCAGCTTTCATGAGGTTACAATCTTAAAAACACAGGTGACTGTAAGGGGTTTTTTGGGATGTGGCTGAAGAACCATTTTTGGTTCCTTAAAGGCCCTTTCAGTAGATGGTTCCTCAGATAACCATTTTTATGATGAGATTTGTGAATGTGAAGAACTTCTGTCCAAAGAACCCCCACATCATGTAAAGGAACCTTTAAATTAGTAATGAACCATTACATTATGTGAACCATTATCTTTATAATGGTATCCAAGCACATATTTACATACAGGAGTTTTTTAAAAACTAATATGGTTCTTAAGTAACATTCCCTGATTCCTGGGTAGCTGTGACAATAATATGTTTCACCTCTTTCTTAACTGGAATTCATGAGACCCTTGTCAGGCCACTAATGTATTTAACCCTTAGAACTGTATTAGCAAAATCGAATTTCAACAAACAAAACGACGTAAAACAGCCTCAAACTGGTGTTTGCTCTCCTGCACGCTTGCCGTTCCGTGCTCTTTTGCTCTGTGCACCACTTGGCTGCTCTCAACCGCCTACCGGGAGGAAACTATCATGAAAGTTCTCCTGTGTTAAAAGATCTTGTGTATTTTTCTGTTTGCTTCTAGGACCTAAAATAAATGAAATTTGGACATTTTTGCCCAGTGTACTGAATGTACTCACAGTGAGTGGCAAGGAGCAGATGACGAAGATGATGGTCATGCAGGCCAGCAGCACCAGGTAGTCCATCTCCTCCTCACCCTGGCCGAACCAGGAGCTCAGCCTTCTCTTCCGTCCCGCCGAGACCACAGAGCCACGGCGGGTCATCTGGCTGCGGTGCATTCGGCACAAGCTGACGAACACGGAGCCGTTGCAGACGAAGACCACAACGATGAGCAGAGTCATGAGCACAGCGTAGGACAGCGAGAAGGACAGCGTCCGCATCTCCTCCTCCTTGCCCTCGCCCTCGGCCTCCATCTTGATGAAGCACCACGTGCCTGGGCAGTACTGTTTGTGGCGCCCGAAGCCAAAGAAGGGCAGCATGCAGAAGATGCCGGTGAAGAGGTAGATGAGGACGAGCACAGCCTTGGCGAAGCTGCGCCGAACATGCTTGGAGTAGAAGTAGGGATAGCTGATCGCCAGGCAGCGCTCCACCGCCATGGCGCAGAGGATCAGCATGGAGGCCAGGCCGAAGAAGGTCATCGCGAAGCCGAAGAGTCCGCACAGCCTCATGTCTCCGGTCAGCCCCACCAGAGAGGTGCTGTGGGCGTAGCAGACGAACACGGGCGGGCTGAGCAGGCACGTTCCTGCCAGGTCTGTCAGAGCCAATCCCGTCACCAAGATACAGAAGACGGAGGATTTGGCTCGACGTTCTTTCTGGCGAAAGCCGAGGATTGCCAGCGCCAGGAGATTCCCCACCACCCCTGCCAAGAACATGATGGCGCTCACCACCAGGTTTCCTGGGTTCTTGTCCACAAAGATGTGGGTGATGTTCTCACAGGTGCCGTTGTGGAGCATTTCTGAATCGCCCCTTTACCTCAGTCCCAGTAGCAGGAACAGGGCTGAGGTCCAGCGTCTAAAGTAACCTTGTCTTTCCTTGCCGAGCAAGCAGGAACACTGAGGAACAAGAGAGGCATCAAACAGTTATAATGCAGGTCTACACCGAATTCTGCAGCAATACTATTTAACCCCAGAGCCTGGTCCAGCCTTTCATTTTTTATTTGTCCGACTAACTCGAGTACTGCATATCAAGTATGTAATGAGCCTGAGAAGGATCTTTTATGCATCGGTGCACAACCAATATCAGTGGGATCATATATTATAGGGGAAGAAAAAAAAACAGTCGAATGGTTATTATGCAGGTCTACGCTGAACTCTGCATCTTTACTTTAAACTGATAAATCAATCCAATACCTGGTCCAAGCTTTCCTTTTTTAATTTCTTCAGCTCAAAGACACCCATGAGACCATTCATACTATTTATTAGGTAAGTCCTGCATAACAAGGATGCATAACAAGTCCTGCACAACAAGCCTGGGAAGGATCTTTTATATGAGTGCTCAGCTAATTCTAGTAGGATCAGATGCTGAAAGGGAATAAAAAGAGTCCGAAATTTGACCCGAAATACCACAAAAATACCACACTCTCACATTCAGTGTCCTGTTATGCTGTTGGCACTGTTTTTCTTCCTAAAGTGATATAGAGTGTATTTTGAGCGTGATGTCCTGCGTTAAGTGAGGTGCATCAGTTAAACACAGCTCACATTCTGAAGAAAAAAAATGATTCAATCCTGATGCTCTGGGTTTCAGTATTGGCAACAGAAAATGTACTTTTAATTGCTACCTCTGATTCTTCTGTATAATTTATAGACCTGTCAAGCTCACCCAAATTAAGATCTCTTCTCTGTCCAGCCTGTTTCCCCTAAACATAACTGAGTTTAGTTTAACATCCATATAAATGTTTGCCCATTTCCTCTTAAACGTCTTAAATTCAGCTTCTAAGAGCCTTCCTCTAATCCCAATTTCAAACGTTCTTTCTTTTCTCTCACTACTCTGATCTTTGTCTCAGATCCAAAAAAAAAACTGGTTTGTTTTCCAAACGAGCCTGAAATTTGTCTTAGTGTTCCAATTCAACTACCAAAGTCAGACAGTTCTGAGATCTATAACGTTGTTAAAGAGACGAAAACTGAGAAGCTGAAGAGAACAGCAAAAGAACCTCTGTCTTAAATTGTTCTTTTTATTTCTGCTAAAGGGGGTTCAGCAGTCTCAGTAATCTCAGTTATATCCAAATGACAAGACGATTTGTTTCTGTTGAGATGAAATGAAGACTGTTGTGAGCAGCAAACTCTTCTTCAGTAAACTGAGAAGGTCTTTGAAATGGAGATGCAGGAAAGTTTCTATTACACACTTTCTCTCTGGATCAGCTTCCCCGACCTGCTTTTGCTTTCTGTCTAGTCTCAGATCTCAGATCAGTGGCAGAGAAAAGATACGCATTGTTTCACTTTTTCTTCAGACTTCATGCAAAGAAACGAAGCTGGACCCACGCACCTGTCGGTGGAATCTCCATTTCTCTCGGATGCGAACGACGACTGGCGCCTGCACACACACACTCACACACACACACACACACACACACACACGAACAAACACAAACACACACACGTGTCCCCGCGAATCAGCGAATACCCCCGTACATAAACCTCTCATATAATAAAAGCCCAGAGAGGTAGAAAGAGGTTAAAAGTAGTGGAGATTATCCCGCTCCCCCCTTCTCTTCACTTCTGAAGTCCAGGGCAGGATCTTCTAGACTTTCTCCTCGTCCTCATGTTCACGGTCCTAGAAGAGCGCGAGGTGAAGAAGCAGTCAGTGCGTGGTGTGTGAAGCCCTCGCGCCGCGTGACGTGACGAGGGAGGGGAGAGAGAGAGAGAGGGAGAGAGAGATGGAGGACGAGTGTGTCACCTCTTAACCCTGTTAAACATGTGTGTGTCATTTGGCAGCCTCTGCGCGTGTCGCGATGAATAAACTCGAGTAAATGTGAGGGCTGGAGCTCTGGTGAGATTTAGATTCATTCTGACCACTGGCCGAGGGATGAATCATACACTACATTTTTCAAAGATCTGTCCATTTATTTCATGAACGTACAGTACTAGCCAAAAGTTTGGACACACCTTCTCATTCAATGAAGGAACACGTGGATTTATGCACTAAACAAAAAATGTTAAACAAGCCAGAAGATGTTTTGTAATGAGGTAATGATGGGCTGTTGATTTTAAATTTAGTTAAGTGGTTCTTGCCATAATGTGGAGTAGAACCGTAGTGGAATTGGATCACTGTGTACCACTGTGTACCACTGTGTACACATTAAAAAGGCAAGAAATTCCACTAATGAACTCTTGACGACGAACACCTGTTAATTAAATAGCATTCCCGGATGATTCCTCATGAATCTGATTGAAAATATGCCAAGAGTGTGCAAAGCTGTCATCGGAGCAATAGGTGATGTTTTCAATATTAATCTACAATGTAGCCACTAATAAAAACAAAGGAACTCGTTGAATGAGAACGTGTGTCCAAACTTTTGACTGGTAGTGTACTCTTGTCTAATTTTATTTTGTTCGTTTTGTTGTGTTTGGGTTCCATACAGTCCAAAGATATGCATGTCTGGAGATGCTAATATACAGGTGTTGAGATATTTTTTTTGCTGTAGTACTGTAATGAGTACTATATGAATTAATTGGTACGCACCAAAGTTAAAATTGTCTCTGTGCCTCGGCCGTGGTTCGGGGTTGGGGGGCTAATATTAGCTGCTAACTGCCTTGTAAAGCATTGTGAAGCCCTTCGCGCAGAGGTCTGTGTTTCGGGCCATAACGGGCCACGTGGGCCATATGAAGTTACTCAAATTAGGTACGCATTTGCGCTGTGATACTGAGAACTGCCGCGCATTTGCGTACCACATACGCCAATTTGTACTTGCGTACCACTTATGTCAATCCCTGCTAATCTAATATACATGAAACTGCATTCATATGGCACATAATTTGAGGAAAAACCCAATCTTCAGGACTGTGGGAGGACCAGATTAGAGAAAATGTGAGCTTAATTAGAAGAGCAAGTGTGATTTACGATAGATAGTGTATTAGGAGAGGAGGTTCTCTCTGAACAGATGAGTCTTCAGGAGGTTTTTGAAGATAACATGGGGTTCTGCTGCTCTGGTAGCTCATTCCACCAGCGGGGAACCACAAAAGAGACCAGTCTTAACTGAGTTTACATTGTTTGTAGGGATTGCAGAGCCAGACAATGTTCCTTGTGGGAGCGGAGGGAGTGAGTAGGAATGTAAGTCTGAATGATAGGACTGAGGTAGCCTGGTGCAGACCCAAACGTCACTTAGTAGAGTTGGTGACTTAAATTTATTTCGGGCAGCCATGGGTAGCCAGTGTAGGTCAGTTTGCTCACGTGAATGTGAGTGTCTACCCTGACTGGCAACCTGTCCAGGGTGTTTTCTCACCTTTTGCCCTGTGACTACTGGGATAGGCTAGTGACCCTGGTTAAGGACAAGCAGTTCAGATAATGGATGGATTGATGAACTGAAGTTGTTTCTTCAGCTGGTACTAAAGGTTTCAGTTCAAGTCACCTCAAATGAGTGTTGGGAATGCTCTCCATTATTTAGACCTCAACTCAGAGTTATGATCCAGACCACTACTAGACAAGCCTCCAGTCAATGAAGGTGATCCATGTGATGCCATGAACATTTGTTATGCAGCTAATTTACCAAAGGAGTTCAATACTGCATTCCTTGGATGAGGTCTGGATTCTTTCACACGTGGCGTTTCTTCATTTGTTTTAATGACCTGCCCTGTCAGGGTGCAGCCTAATTGTCCGCTGAAGTCAATGTACCACATGTCTGGCATACGTTTTTTCCATGACTTAATTGTGGAATATTGATTGAGGAACGATGGTGGAGCTGTTACATTTTTTGCTTCTTACACATAGTACTGTTCTACTGTCTTAAAAAAAGAATGAAAATAGTAATAATAAATGTGTATGTGTGTCTGTTTGCTTGCTTTCAAATGCGAGTTTGTATTTGTAATTCTCAGGCCCATCAAACATATCATATCTTGCCCTGATTTATGGGGATTTGTGGTGTACCAGACCCCATGAGAAAGCCAATGCAGGAAATAGACCTCATCTTTAATTGTGACACACTTTAATGGGCCAGTGTTATCAGCTCATTCCGAACACTTACATGTGGTTCTGATTACAGGAAAAGTGGACGGCTTGGTTTCACTTTGGGCCCCTTCAGCTTTTACATCGCCTCTGTTGATGAAGAAGGAAATGATCTTGTGGAAAAAGTGCTTAGAAGTCCAAAGTGGAACTGCCACTTTTGGTGGCTATAATGTTGCTTGACTCCGAAACCTGCCCAGTCATACTGGAAGCACTAAATCAATAGAGAGTAGCTGCTTTCTCTGGTTATTGCTGATTTCTTGTTGTACAAATGGAACTGTATCTGGTTAAGTAAGCTCTTGGTCCATGAAGCATCTCTGTGCTACAGTTGGCCGTGTCTGGTTCCCCTTATTTAGTCATCGTGCCCTGTTTAATTCCAACCCCCTCCGACTAAGAGCACATCTGCTGTGGTTATCAAGGTTGTCCGAGGGCCTGACTCAGATGCAGGTGTAGTCTGGGCTTTTATATTTTGCTGAAGGCTTATTCCTACATATGTTACCTGGAATGTTGCTTTACAATTTCCTAATCATTGCTGTTTAAGAGGAAGTCTTTTGGATCCTCTTGGAAGGCAGTAACACGTGGCCCACATTATTTGTCCTGTTTCTCAACCAAGCTTAGTGTAACATCAATATGAGATTTTGGTCATTTTCTCACACTTCTTCAACAGAGCTCCTGAGAAAGAGCCTTCCTCTAATCTCAGCCCGATCCCAGTTTAAGATCTTAAAATGCTCTTTCTTTTCTCTCACCGCTCTGATCTTTATTTGTCTCAGATAAATCATAAGATCCAAAAGAAAACTTGGTTGTCTGACAAATGAGCCTGAACTTGGTCTTAGTGATCTCGAAACGACCAAAGTCGGACAGTTTTGAGATCCATTAGATTGTACAAGAGAGGAAAACTGAGAAGCTGATGAGAAAAGAAAAAAAAAAACTTCTGTCTTAAGTAGATTTTTTTCTTTTGCTCCTTCATTTCTTGCAATCCAAGAATATCTTAACATCCCTTGTTTTAGAAGAAAAAATAGGAGTTCTTCAGCTCCTCGTTGTGTCATCCTGATGGAGAAAAAGGCACTGATTAACTTGGCCTTCCACTGGAGAATATCATGGATGGTTTATAGCTGCGCAGCCCAACAACCAAAACAGAGTGGTGATTTTAAATAAACAGCACAGTAGCAGGCGACACATTGCGCTCCATGTGTCTGGCTTTGGCCTGCACTGAAGAATCCTGGCAAACCAAATAAATATCGCAATGGTTTTCAAAGTGTAGCAATTAAAGTGGCTCTTGTGCTTGTGTAATTTGCACAAAAATAGATTTTCCTAAATGCTCTCCTTTGCATTTGTTTATCAGCAGCTGTTTTGTCTGTATAAGCAGATTCTGAATGGCAGTTGCAATAAAAAGTGTTGGTTTTGAGCTGATATTATCAAATGTCCTGAATATAGAATGTTCATCAGAGATCAGTCTTCTTCAGTTCATAAACCTACTGTATTCAAAGTCATTAGTTGATCTTGTTATTTATATCCAACATTTCTATCAATTTCTGGTCTTGACTGACATATTGACATCTGGAAAGCTGAGGCAATGGGAAAAAACAGTGCAAATCATGCTGACGGTATTCAGGTCAGACGGACGATCACATGATTTCAGGTCTGAGGCTGTGACCTCAGGAGCACCCCACTGTTTTTTTATTGTGGAGATTTCAGGTTCTGTACAATTAGATTTACGATCAATCTAATTTGAGACAGCTACCGTTACGCAGGCCTGGGTTTTCAAGAGTGGATTTTAGAGCATAAAGACCTTTCGCCAGACTGGTGACGAGTAAAAAAAAAATCAACAGCTGAACACTGATGTTGGACCAGTGCTCAAACTGCAGCGGATCATATTTTGAGATCTACTGCCAGTACTGGAACAGTGGAATGCAAGCATTGCTCATAAACTTTAGAACAAGAAACACACTTTCCGGGCACCATTTAGCGTCAAGCACACACTCATTTCACGCTTCTGGCAAGAAGGATGCATTGGAAATGTTACCTTCGGGAAATGTTTTCTCCTTGATGTCCATCATGGCGTGGCATTTCTAAGCTGACTCTAAAATGGAAAGAGGTGATGTTACTTAATGTCTCTTGTCGAAAGTCAGCGGAAGAGGACAGAGAACTGAAACTGAACACTTCAGCTTAATGCACAGTGATGTACATAATAATGTAGTTTCTTTTTACAATCACAAGTGACAGTCTGAGCAAAACCCTGAACGCTGGGTTGCCTTATTAAGGCCTTAAAAAATGAGATCTCTTCTCCGTCCAGCCTGTTTCTCCTCATAACATAACTGAGCTCAGTTTAACATCAATATGAGATTTTGACCTTTTTCTCTCACTTCTTCAGTTCAGCTCCTGAGAAACAGCCTTTCTTTAATTTCAGCCTGATCCCAGTTTAAGATCTTAAAATGCTCTTACTTTTCTCTCACTGCTCTGATACTTATTTGTCTCAGATGATCAGATGTTCAGAACAACCATAAGAACCCAAAGAAAAGAGGGTTGGCTCATAAGTGTGCCTGTACAATATCTGAAATTTGATCAAATTCAGGTCTCAACATGTTTTGAGATCCATAAGGTTGATAATGAGAAGAAAACTGAGAAGCAGAGGAAAACAGCGATAGATCTTCCGGCTTAAGCTGATTTTAGAGTTGAAACTAAACATGATGAAAGAGCATTTGTCCACTATGTTGCCCAACCAACCGCCCATCAATATCACATCTGAACAAAATGTAACATTGGAAAGATTCTAAAAAGGGAACTATGCTCCTCTGCGTTCATTTGAAAAAATCTGCACTGCTGTTGCACTTTTAATAACCTTTTATGGATTTTCTATGTATTGATTTTCTTTGATTTACCTAATTCTTTTATTTGATTATTTCCTACTTTTTTTATGCTTCATATTTTTATTCTATTCCTGTAAAGCGCATTGAATGACATTTATATATGACAGTGGACTACATAAAGGAGCCTAACTTGACTTTATCAGAAATATCTTTATTATCGTTGTAACAGGTACGACGAAATTAGGTGCAGTCCTTGCGATGTCAGAGAATTATAAAAAGAAATAATGAATAAAATTAAAAAAAAATAAATAAATAAAAAAATAAAAAATATATATATATATATAATTACAAAATGATCAAATAAGAAATTAGGTAGAACAAACAGTCATTCAGCATATTGCACATAAAAGACATATTGCACAAGATTGTATCTATTGCACTCAAGTTATATGAAGGTGATTAGGTGTCATTCAGCGCCCTGATAGCGACAGGTTAGAAACTGCTATTCAGTCTGTTAGTCCTTGTTTTGATGCTCCTGTTTCTTTTGCCTGATGGCAGCAGTTGGAATAAGTCATGAGTGGGGTGTGAGGAGTCTTTTAGGATGTTTTCCGCTTTTCTGAGACAGCGAGAGCTGTGCACTTCATCCAGAGAGGATCAAGGACAGCCAATGATCTCCTGGGCGGTCTTTACAATCCACTGAAGTGATTTCCTCTGCGCTGTTGTGCAACTGGAAAACCCCCCACGCAGACATTTGACTAATAACAGCAGTCCACTCCACCATAGTGTCTGTCCATTTTAACGCGCTCTTTCACTGACTTTGGGCTTCATGTCCAAGCAGAACACAGCACTGACACGCCCACATTCCAGAGTGACAGCTGTAAGAAGTCTGTGGGTAACCAGTTCTCCAGAGCTGACAGGACCCCGGGACACTTTAACGGCAGAATCACCTGACCTCAAGCCTGGTTCTCAACGTGGAAGAGCAGGTGAAATGCTGAAATAGATGCACGGGACTCTAAAATGTGTTAAAATGGACAGGAACTCTCTCAAGGAGCTGGTGTAATCCTTATCTCAAGATTCAAGACTCAAGATTCTTTATTTGTCACGTACGTAGTTATACAAGCTCAACATGTAGTGAAATGAGCCACTGAGACTGTGCAATAAAGTCATCAAATAATTTAAATTCAATTAAAGCGATCTGACAGGTAGGATGATGTTATTAGGGCATGGGTGTGTGAAATGAAGCAAATGATGCTTTTCTTGTTCCGGTGAAAATACTACAGCGAAGATTAAGCAGGAAACCAGAAGGCGTGATCAGGAGAAGTGTCTCTTATCAAATAACCTGAGCTGTTTTGGCAGTAAATTAGTCACACACTGAGGGCAAAATTCATCAGACAGTCTGTCTGATTACTAAGTTTGGCACAAGCACGAACAGGCCTGTGCTAAGATATATAAGGCTGAGATATAGCCTGTGAATCAATCAACTCTCTGCAGAATCTATATAAGCTCTGCAGACCTTGCTTTATCGATATATTCAATATTCAAACTTAAAGGTCGAATAACCTCATTCCAAAACTATTTATGCCAACTAAGGCTGCCTTGGCTGAAAGTATGTGTTTATTTATTTATTTCTATTGATTGTAAGACGCTCACAGCAACATTTTACCCTTTTATGCCTTGGGATTAATGTTCAGTTATAAGGATTTATCATGAATCATATGGAATGTTATATAAGTCCAGTATGTCTATGTAGTATAGAAGACTATCCATGCACACAAATATCGCTGGAATTATCTTGAAATTATGATTATGAAAAGCATTCATATCGCTCTAAGAATAAACCCCGGATCTTGGTCGAATACAAGCTAATTCGGTGTAGTAATGAAATGTCAAGGATTTGACCGATTTATTTGCAAAATAATTTTGACAGCTTTTGCTAATGATGCACTAGTACATTTAACTGGAAATGAGTCGACTGGAAATGGAAATTCGTATCGTATTGGCACACTGCAAGGTACTTGTGAGATGGCAAGTTCATTTTTCATTACTGATGCTAAAGTAATGAAAAATGAATGAGGGATAGGTGACCGTATCCTGAGTGTAATCTCCAAGGCATGCATGTCCACAGCGAAGCAGATTTGTTGTTTTGCCTCTCTTAAAAAATTCTGTGTGACATTTCATTGGAAATTTAGGCTGATCATGCAGGATAATTAAAAAAACCTCTCTGCTTGGTAACTGAGCCGTTTGAGACATGGAACAACACATTTCCTGTAAGGTTATCTGCTGTTAGTAAAGCTGAGAAACTGATTCACCGTTTAGTTTGTGACAGTTTCACAATTTTCTGCAGCCGCTGTTGCTCTGCAAAGGCTTAGATAATATGATTTGCGCTGTAGTAATGCAGTATGTAATACAACATACTTGTTTGATTTGGTCAAGTAGGTTTATTGTTGTTTTAGCCACATACACAGTGAAACCAAACAAGGTTCGTCCAGGACCACAATGTCCCCCCAGGACCTCAACGTTACTCTAAGAACAAATAATTCTTTCAGGATCACAACATTCTTCCAGGATCACTACATTCCTCCAGGACGATAACACTCCTCCAGGATTATGGTGCAACACAAACAACAAAAACAGAAACACCACAAGGTTACGCAAGTGTAGACAGGACAAAATATCCAATGTGCAAAGAGCAAGAAAGAGAGAGAGTAAGAAAAATACAAGCAACAATGTCACAGTCCCGCTACGCGACCACCAGAGGGCACCACGGACTGGGACTGGAAACTCCCCTCTGCCCGGCGACCAACAGAGGTCGCCTCGACCCGGACTGGAAATCACCCTCTGTCGCAGTCCCGCTCCACGGCCACCAGAGGGCGCCACAGAGTGGGACTGGAAACGCTCCTCTACCCTGCGACCAACAGGGGTCGCCTCGGGTCATTGAACCAATCGTGGCACACAGCTGAACTTGATCACCCTCAATCACTCTCTCCTCATCCATTGGTGCACTATGGGTATATATGGCAGTCACTGGGTGTTTAGGCTTCATGGAAGCATACTTTGATTACAAACGTTTCTCTATCTCCTTGTGAAATTACTTAGTTAGTCACTGGCCCCCGTGCCATTTCAGTTTCTTGTTTATATTACAAAATAAACCTATCTAACCAGATGTCCATCTGCGCCTGTGCCTCGCTTGCCTCATTTCTACCCGGCTCCAGCCGTACCGTGACAAACAAAACAACATGACGAGACAACATTTAGTGCAGTTGATGTTTGAATTATACAATATTGCGACAGATACTGTATTTCTAGTAGTGGAGTCATTAAGTGTGTAAAAATGCACAATAAAGTTAGATATAAATAAATAATTGTGCAAATAATAGCAGCAGGACAGCGAATGTGCAGTTTTTTTTTAAAAACGAGGTGTTTACAGCAGCAGTTGAGGTGTAAGTTGTTTGAGGTAGAACAGTGTGAATTGTGTTAGGAGAGGCAGCTTCCATCATAACAGAGTTAGATCCGACCTCGTTTGTGATTCCCTCACGGCATTCTGGCATTCTGACCAAATCTCTTTAATATCTCTACAACACACTTGCCTGTAACCCAGCAATGACAACCAGCCACTAAAAATCATAAAAGCCACAACAACGTTTATTACTTTGATGATCATGACCAGAAACCCAAATGCCACCAGACCAGGAGATCCACATTAAACATAACATCCAAATCGCTGGGAAGAAATCAGGTCCAGAGCAACAGGCAGAAACCAGATATTGAAAGGGCACTAGAGGAGACTGTAAAGCTTTGCACGCTAAGGAACACAAGGCAATACAGGGGAAGCAGGTGGGATATTCTCTCCCTTTAAACAGCCCAGTACACTGGTCATTCTGATCTGACTGGCTCTACGGCTGTACTGTGGCATGGAATGGATTTCAGGACCTGGATTCAGGCTGACTTAAAGCTCCAGATTCTGTGTTGTCTCTCTCTCTCTGGAACAATTCTGGCTTAAAAAGCTAAAGTCATGTTCAGTTCTTTGAATTATCTTTACATATCAGGACTTAATAAAAACATCTGACCCTTGCTGGGTTCTAAAATGATTTAAATCTAATCACTGTGTCAGTATTTATTTAGCTATAATGGAGAAGCTACATCTGCAACAGTTTCACATATGGCTTCTCCAGTAGCTTGCAGAAGTTAACCAGCAATAGCTAGAAACGAATCGTTTTCTGTCAGACTTCAGTCTCTCACATCATTGTGGGGGAATTTTGGCTCACTTTTCTTTACAATGTTGCTTCAGTTCATTCATGGCCTCATTTGACTCCAGAATGCTTTAATATACCAAGGAGTTCATGGCTGACGCAATGACTGAAAGGTACTGTCGGGTTTGAGACATCCTGTGTTCTCACCCACCCTGAGTTCGGAGATCCTGGTTCTGGTATTAATCACACAACAC
>JBBJLS010000001.1:12626522-12642315 GCA_037577275.1 Bryconaethiops microstoma
ATACACACAAACACATTTAGTATTTTGAGAAGTCCATGGCAGAATGTGCATGTACATGAGATCATCACATGACAAACAGACAAACAGATCATCACATAAACCAATTCCCAGTTCATCAGGAAGGTCAGTCTTAATTCAAGTAATGACGGTCTAATTGCTAGAGCTGCTGCTGCTCATAACAGTAATGATCTGCTGGTTAACTCCATGCTTTTTGTTTAAGGTGGTAATGAGGAGTCGGACTTTCCGGAGCTGATAACAGCCCGTGAGTGGTCTGAGGATGATGAAGGCCCTGAGGATGATGATGGAGGCCTCAGTAGCCCCTCCATATGGGGGACCCCCCGCCAGAACTCCTTTGAGCTCACTTTCTCCTACATTGCCTTCTCGGAGGGCGAGGGGTCGTCACGCAGGGACTCTGGCCGGCGCAGGGCCGGGGGCAGAGGGAGGCGGGGCTCTCTGCACCGAGTGGACACTGTGGAAACCCTCTTACCTCCAGACTCCCCCACTGTTGAGTGGGACCCTCATGCCTTCTTGAGTGTGGAAGGGGAGATGGAGATGGACCTGACGGGGGGGCTTCCGGAACCGGCTGAGAGCATCAATAGAACTGTAGAACCCCTCGTACCAGACACGGAGAACACTGCTGATGAAGATACAGGGACAAGAGGAGAAGTGGAAGAAATCTCAGGCAGCCAGACACACTGCATTACAGAGAGTTTTCAAAGTAAGACAACACACTCTTCCAAAAGGCCCACATACCTACATAACTTTCACATGAGTTTCATAGCAGTTGCTGCATATTTTGTAGTACGAGATGGATAATAAGTCATACGGTTACTAAGTGAATAATAAGTCTTGATTATAACATTTTAAACGGTGGGAACTTGTCAGGATCTCTTTCTTTAGTCCCATAACCAGTGCTGGAATTATGCAAATTACCTTTTGGAGTATTATTCTCAGGATTATGTTTTTATTTAGGGGTGAAACAGTGGGTAGCGTTGTTGCCTTACGGCTACAGCACTTTGCAAAAATCTTAAGCACCTGAGAAAATTATACTTAAAAGCTGTTTACTGTTACGTTAGTGTTAAGTTAGTGTCAAAACACTAATAAAGAAACACACTGCTGATACAAAGAGCTTCAAACAATTTGCATAGGTGCCTTTTGCGCAGTACTGCAGGATTAGAAGGTCTTGGGTTCGTTTCTATGATGAGTTTGTCTGTTCTCCCCCTGTTCCTGTGGGTTTCCACCGGGTTCTCCGGTTTCCTCCCACAGCAAGGCTAATAGGAGATGTCAAATTGCCCCTAGGTGTGAGTGTATATATCTGTGTATCAGTGGTGGACTGTCCAGGGTGTTTCTTTGCCTTTCGCTCTGTGACCACTGGGATAGACTCCAGCAACCCCTGTCACTAATGTACTGAACAAGAAAATAATAAAATTATATAGTGTTGATTGTGAATAAAGTGGCCTGTATATGCAGCTGTGCAGGTGTATGAGTGATACTTTATGACTGTGCCATGATATGATTCACACTCATGACAGTGCAAAACGAACAGTGACATCATGAGCTGACACATGAGCTCTTTTACCCTCTTACTCAGCCAACCTCATTTTAGACCGGTCTCTTGTGATTAGAATGCAGGTCTGGTACATTCATGAAGTCCTTTGACATGCTTTGTATCAGTCAAACTACATCGACAGATATCCAATGATAAATGACTGCAGATACAATGCATGGTGTAAAGGTACATAAAAATACATTAATGAAGCTCTAGTCTTGCTTTGTGTCAGTTAAGTTGCAATTGATAGCAGAAATCCAAAGAGAAATGACTACAGATACAGTGCATGATGTAAAAGCACATTATAGTGCTCCACATTAAGATACTGTAATGTAAAAATACTTGCTGTATTAAGGAACGTGCACTGTTGTAACTCTAGCGTGTGTTAATTGCACAGCTCAACAGCTTCATGGGTTGGAGCCCCCTGTCACCATGGAAACCACGGATACATCGCAGACTGAGGACGCATCAAACCCAACACCTCCTCCGATTGGACATAACACTCAGGAAGAGTTGACTAGAGAACAATGGATTTCTACTCTTGACCTATCAGAGGGGCCGACGATACACATCCACGTAGCAGGTTAGGCTTTTTCTTAACATGCAGCACTGTGCAAAAGTCTTTAGCCACCCCTCATTTCTTCATATTTTGCTTCTAAAGCACCAAAACAGTTCTCTAGGCTTCCTGAAGGACTTTCAAAGACTCATTTTCAGTCCTGTCCCTGAGCCTGATCAGTTTCAGAGGAATGTTTTATGCTTGTTAAGACCTATGTATGAATCATTTAAGTAAAACAAAGCAAATCTAACTTAAGGCCTGAACCCATGAAGAAACAGGTGATTCCACATGATCAGGCGGTGATCAGTATACTGGTGGTGCTGAATGCTGAGTCGCTGGAACACCTTAATCTGGACACCTTGTATCAGCAAAACATTTATTCTTTCATTTTAATCTACTCACTATGCCAAAGATAAGACAGTTTGACAGACAAAAAGTATTATTTTTGCACCAACAAGCCGATTCAACGCAAGATGTGAGGAAATGAAGGGTACTTTTTTGTATACTGTGCAAAAAGCCCGTAAAACAAAACCCCTACATGCTAAATGGACATTGTAGACAGAGGCTTCCCTCCACATAGCAATTAACATGCAATGTCTAATCTGGTCTCCATAGTTACAAATCCCAGGGATCCTCTGTGTAATGGTGTAATTGTGCCTCTGTGCTAGCTTGTCTGACATCTCACATACAGATAAGCTAATTACATACATGCAGACGTGCTTTTTCATCTGTGCTGAACCGGATGAAAGCCAAAAATAGGTTTACTGTATTCGAAGATACTGTATCCATCATGATTAAGGCATACCCCATGTTTGCCTACCCCTGAGCTTTGAAATGAGCAGATAATTGTGCTGCTGCCCGAGTGTCATCCTTTTGCAGCGTAACACTGCAGTATCAGATGACACTTACTATGTGTTACGAAGCTCTTGTTGCATGGTATGTTACTGTTAGAATATCTACTATGTGCCTCGGGCATAGTTCATTCACTATGCATAATACTATCTAGGGCTTGGATGTTTGTAGGATAGCAGCTGTTTTATAGTAACAAAAATTGCAGAAATGGAAAAGACGAATTACCATTTGCATTTTGGTATTTGGCAAACACTCTTATCCAGAGTGACGTACATGGGGCTTTGTAGTTTGTGGTTGGTTAGTGTAGTGGATGACATTGCCACCTTACAAGTAGGATAGTGGGGTTTGATTCCTAACCTGGGGGACTTACCACACTACACCAGTAAGAGTCCTTGGGCAAGACTCTACATTCACCTACAGCTGTGAACTTCTGTAAATGTATGCCACACCAGTAAACCTAGACTTAATTTAAGAGCTGCTAGTAGACTAAGATTATACCAGAGATGGTGTTAGTCAGATCACACAGAGAGGAACCACCTGAACCCTCTCAGATCACACAGAGAGGAACCACCAGAACCGTCTCAGATCACACATAGAGGAACCACCAGGACCGTCTCAGATCACACAGAGAGGAACCACCAGAACCCTCTCAGATCACACAGAGAGGAACCACCAGAACCCTCTCAGATCACACATTTGTGAGCTTTGTGTTTAGTTTCTTACATGAAAATGTAGATATTCTCCTCGGAGAGTCTTCAGTCTCCGTTTGAAGACAGTGAGGGTCTCAGCAGTTCTGATGTTCAGGGGAAGTTCATTCTACCACTTTAAGAAACTTTGAGAAGAAGAGGTCAAGTCGAGCTTAGAATGTGATCAAATCAATGAATCATTGAATTTGCAGCAGGTTAAGTACATCGTGCTTGTATTAACTGAATGCCACAATCCATTGCATTTCACAAAAACTAACTGGTGTCTCTTATCTAAAATCACATCTGCAGCATCTATATCAGTAGCTATGATAGTAGTTAGGGATTTTTATCACAATGGTGAGGATTCATATTTCCTTAATGCATGCTGGGTATTGTAGTGAAAGAACACAAAGGAACCAGTGTTGCCAACTTAGCGACTTTGTCGCCATTTCTAATGTCTTTCCAGACCCCTTTAGCGACTTTTTTCCAAGAAGCGCCTAGTGACAAATCTTAGCTACTTTCTGTACAACTTTGTAGTCAATATTCCCTGCAGATTAACCTGAGACCCAGCCTGCTTTCTTGCTTGATCTCACCCACTCACAAAACAAGTTGTATTACAAGCAAAAGAATTTGTTATATTTTTAAGCAAAGTAAAAAAGAAATCCCCCTCATGTATATAAGACAAATATTACTTTTAGAAGCCACACACGAACACAAACATCGTCTCTTTCACCTTTCAAACCTCTACTTTAGTTCCTTTTAAACAAGTAAACACACACACACGCACACGCACACATTGAAATCAAACTTTACTTGGTCTTTTATTACAAGAACCTGTAAAATAAATACATTAAAACAATGACAACATATACCCTACTTCCAAAAATTCCAGAAAAGGATGGGAGTACCTACCAGAATTCAATACATGGCTGAAGCCCTAGGTTGGAAGTGACAGCAGGGCTTACTGTCTGTTCTGTAAAACAGATTTTATGCCAAGCTGTCAAACATTAAAAAGCATGCAGCTCTCAGAAGCATGTTGAAAAGGCCAAGCCATACAATCAGGCTACCCAATCCAAATTGTCCTTAAAAAACACAGACACACATACATTCAAAGGCTGGTGGCAACAAATACAGCCTCCTGCTTGATGAAAGCACGGGTGTCGGTGTCTCCAAGTATCTGGACGTGCTAAAGAGGCTAAATTTGGACTTGGGTGTTTTTTTTTTTTTCCCCCAAACTATTTCTTTCAGTTAGGACACTTTGAAACCAAGCCTTAAAGCTGAGCATTGCAAAATATATCCAACTGATTAGTACATGACCGATCTCAAATGCATTGGTCTTGGTCTGAAATGTGATTGGATGATCCACAATTAAAGCCAATGTAAAATACTTAGTCTTCATACACATATCAAGTTAATCTTGGGAGTTCATCATTAATGAACTACACTGTTTGGTGGAATAATTGTTTATTGCTGGTTTTCATTCATACTAATTTATTATAATTGCTCTGACCCTACCTGTAGTAAAATCACTGTGCATGGTCTCATTTTACTTTTTTATGATAACAAAAGCTTTCTTGGTGTATACTGCTGGAAGTACAATGGTATGTAGTTGAGTGAGCATATACAGCTCGGGAAAAAAATAAGAGAGCACTGCAATTTATTTTTAAATCAGCATTTCTATGAGTATGACAACCATTCCATGCCAGCGTCTGTTAAATTCCCACTCAAGCACCTCTTTCTGCTTTATGAGGTACTGATTAGTGATTTCCTTTAATGAAGAAAAGTATAAAAACACTGCTGTAATCAACACTTTCCTCTCGTAATGTGACCAGTTGGATGGGAAAACACTACTAGAAGTACGACGAAGGTAATTATAGCCATTTTGTTTAAGAGTGAACAAGAGATTTCTTTTCATTAAATTATTCAAGTTCTTCAAACACTGCATCATTTCTCTTGTCTTGCTGTATCGTCATTTCCTTTAAAATGATGCTTTAAGGAACAATATTTTTTATTTGGAAATCAGGATTGTCAGCAGTTCTTAAAAACAAAGGCTAAGCTGTTCAGTTCAGTAGTCTCATCTATAAAAGCAAAACCTGAGAAACTGAACATTTTTGCAGTCGTCTCTTATTTTTTTCTGGAGCTGTATGCGTGTGTTTGTGTGTGTGTGTGTGTGTGTGTGTGTGTGTGTGTGTGTGTGTGTGTGTGTGTGTGGTGTGTGTCTCTCTCTCTCTCTCTATCCCCCTCTTGTGCCTACTTGTGACTGTCTCTGTCTTCTTTGTTGGGGGCGTGTATGATTGATCCGCGTTATTTTTGGGTGGTGGATCAGGGGGCTGTTGACAGCTCAGACCAGAAACAGCTGCAGGGTCCTGGGGCAGAGCAGAGGGACAGGCAGAGGGACCCTCCAGTGGCTAGCAGGATGGCCAGTAAAGGTGAGGAGCATGAAAATACATGAAAGAAGGACTGAGCCCCCACCGTGGCATTTTCTCTGCAGAAGGAAACTTGAGCTGAGGGGTTTTTTGTGACTCTCAATGACCAGCCTGGACTCAAGTAGCTTTGCTTCTCCTGTGACAGGATTTACAGTGCTGTGGGTGGTCAGTCAGCTGTAGGAGTCGAGTGGTTCAGGACGGTTAGTCTCTTTTATTGCTATTCATTGAATTATGTTTGATGGTTTGGTGAAGGGAGCAGGAGGCATATTGGTTCTGGTAGTTGTGGCTTTGGTGTGGGAGTTGTGAATGGTTGCATTTTCACATCGCGAAGGCTGATGTTCTGGATTCTTTCAAAATATTCGAGAATTAAAAGCAGTGAGAGTATGTGTGTGTGTGGGGGGGTGTTGGTGGGTGTGGTCAGAAGTGTTAAGTTCTATATCTGTTCATGGTCAAATGTCATTTTTTGAGTCTCTTAAGTTGCACAGTTTGATGATTTTATCTGTTAAATTCAAGATTTCATGGGTCTGCAATCGAATTTTTGTTGCTAGAGATGGCTAGTGCATGTTCAGTACAACAGAACTTTATTTTAAGTAGTCAATTCTGCACCTCATGGATTTTATGTAGGGCTGTCACTGTTATATTGGATTATATGAATAATTATATTCACACAATTTATGACCGCAAACATTTATTTTACTTACATACACGAGCATTATTACATTTGTATATTAAAAATATTAAGCAACTTCAGTGCTAAAAGCTCAACCTGGCGGAAAATTATCCTTAATAATAACGTGTGGAGCCCATTGCAGGGTAAACACTAAACTGATTAATAAAGAACATACGTTTTATCTGTTATAACTGTGTAATCATCACAAATTTTCTGGTTTAATTTAATGTCAACATCGTGCTCATCATCACCTTCTTTATTATTTAGAGAATGTCATAAAGGACCTATATAGTTCTGTGTTTACTAACAGAAAACACGATAAAGGGCCTGGATAATGATATTGGAGTCAGAGAGGTACCAACAAAATTTGCTTTTGAAAATGATCAGATGTTTAGATTTGACTGATATTTAAATTCTGTCTGAGACTTGAATGATCATTTTACTGTATTTGTAACTTTACAGAATTCTCTGTAATGCTAATGCTTTATGAAGAAGAGAGACTCATTCATGCTTTTTATTTTGCGATCATGTTCTTTAGTCAGGAAATGCATGTCTGATCTACTTTAATCTAACCCACAGCACCACATTTTATGGATGCATTTTTCTTCTTCTTTTTTTGTTGTTTAGCGGTACTTGGCGAACAACTTTTAAATGCCCGACTGCCAGCTTCTATTGGTAGTATCATGATACTCCTCCCACTCCCCCTCATGTCATTGTCGTATGTTTCACTGTAGACATCGGCCAACCCTACTGCACAGTGAGATTAATGAATACATGAATTGCAGCTGTCAATATACACTTATTACTAAATAATTATTGTGAAATATAAAACCAGAGTAGCATATATACTTGTTGTAACTCCATGTTTAAAATGCAGATTGCCAGCTATTAGCACTGCAGCAAAAAAGACCTTTGAATAATAACAGCATCCTACGAAACTGAACAATATGTGTGGTTATCATGCTCTCTGTTAGTAAACTGAGAGCTAATCTTGGTTGGATGGGAGGGGGCTCAGGCTGCGCATGGCCGTTCTTGATCGGGGTTTAATGTGCAGATGCACGCAGGCAAAGCCATTATCTCAGCGGGTGCTGACTAAAGTTAGCTATATGAAGTAAGCCTGCACGGCCACCTGTTCCTGACAACAGCCAGGTGTGTGCCAAGTCAGTGTCTTACAGTAGATCGGTGGTATAAATAGCCCACCTGCTGCTGCTCCCCGTCACTCATTTTTGAAGGCCAGGCATGAATGGAATTAGCTCTGAGGTAATTCTGAATAGATTAGCTGCATGTTGTCTATCCATAAACCTTCTAGATAAGAAGGAGAGGCTGAGCGTGCCTGGGTCATTCATGACGTTCACGTCTTGTGTGTCTCTGTGTCTTTATGAAGAATATCATGTCTAGCTGAAAAATGAAGAAATGATGACCTCTTCTGAGTACACCTTCTGAGTTCTTTCAATGAATCCTCTAAAACAATTGGAACCACACAACTATTGGACCACAGATGCATTTTTATAGCTACTGTTGCTAGGTTGGCAAAACATTGGCAGATATCCCATCCAAACAAATAAAACATTTTGGAACACAAATTTATATATACAGTCTGTTTATATATAGTCTGTTAGTATTTTCAGATGATATTTATTTTGAATGTGTTGAAAAGGTCAGACTGCAAAGATAGATCATTAACAGTTTGAATTTTGTTATGTAACCTAACTAATGTTAGCAAGGTAGCAAATTTATTATGGTCATCACCAGTCTTACTAGTTTCAGTTGTTTACAACATAGTCCAGCTCTGTATTGGAAATTTGTACTTTTAACTAACCAAATAAAATATTTTTCACCGTAACTCTGATTAAATTGTCAGCTCACCGTGAAACTCTGCAGCTCTGTGATGAGCTGCTAGCGAGCAATGATGGATGGGGTGTGAGAACCTTATGTTGAACACCTCTCCACAAAGACAGCTGTGCAGAGACGCTTGTCCAGATTTGAATGAGTTGCTATAAAAGGGTGTTTTTATGGCTGGAGCATTGACTCAACTGAATAAAAGAAATGTGTTAATATATATAAGCCATTGTTCTGTCTTCATACCGCCCACAGGGAGTGTTATGAGCACCTAATTTAAGTTCTAACTCTAAAAAGAGGTGGCATGTAGAGAGTAGGCTAAATGTTGTGTTTGAGGACTGTCAGCAGGTGCTTTAAGCAATTCTGCATTTCCCTCTCTTACTACACAGGCTATATTTAACCCAGGCTTGTCCAAAAGCCTGCCCTTAGCTTCCCTCACAGGCAGCTGCGTCCCACTAACTCTCTGCTTTACCAGTGGCTTTTCCAGCCATGCTATGCAGATTACTTTCATTTCTCACCTCTTCCAAGGAGGTGAGAAACCTGGCAGTCATGACTAATGACCAGCTATCCTTCTTTGACCAAGCTGCATGTTTCTTGTTCATGTTGCTTTGCCCTATAAAACATTAAGAAAATCAGGCCGTACCTGACTCTGTATGCCACCCAACTCCTGGTAGAGGCCATGGTTATTACTCACCATAATATCTCCAGTGCCCTCCTAGTGGGTCTCCCAGCTTGTATGATGACACCCTTGCAGTTGGTTCAGAATGCAGCAGCTCGGCTGATTTTTAACCAACCCAAAAGGTCACATGTCACCCCACTGCTAATTGACCTACACTGGCTACCCACAAGCTTTTGTGGTTCTGCACTAGGGCATTAATGACTTCAGATTTTTTCAGATCGACTTACCAGTCAATAAAGTCGAAGTCGAGTCGACAAGTCATTTGATGACGTCACCACAGAGACGCAGTGGAGGAACACAGGTGCCCAACAATGAGCAACTTTTATTAAAGTTCTTTGTAACATTAGCCTTCACCTTGTATGGCAGCCAAAGATGAAATTAACAAGTAGAACTGTGATCTGCTGTTTTTTCTCATCAGTCAGAGGCTTTTCTGTAAAGCTATTCCGCTCCACTGCACTGGACGACTCCCTGCCGTGCTAGCATCACCCATGTTAGCTAGTGGATGTCATTTCAGATGGCCATGCATAACACTGGTACTTTTATTGTGTTTTAACACCGACTTGCAGATTGTGCAGATCACTGCGCTGTTTGTGTGGTCTAGAGTGAATTATCTCCAAACATGTGATGTGTTTCTGTCACCTACTGCCTATGCTGCCATGACTCTCGTGTTGTTGTGGTCTTGTGTTTAGATTCCCCTCCACGCGCCAACGTTAACGCAGGTGAGGGTAAGCCAATCAGAGGCAGAGACTGCATTGTGTACACAAGTGCGCACACAGAGAGAGGAAAAAACACGACTTGTCGACTTCTCTCAGAGGCCGTTGACTTGTGCCTCTGACGTTGATGCGTTGACAAATCTGCTTTTCTGTTAATGCCCTAGTCTGCGCCCAGCTACCTTAACCCTATCATTCAGCTGGATGGCCTAGTGGTTCGGGAGTTTGCCCTGCAATCAGAAGGTTGGGGGGTCAAATCCCAACTGCTAGTGTCACAGCTGAGGTACACCTGTGCAAGGGACCGTCCCCACACACTGCTCTCCAGGCGCCTCATTCGCGGCAGCTTCACTTGGTTTATGGGTTAAATGCAGAGAAATCATTTCACTGTGTGTACTTGTATGATTATGCATGTGATAAATAAAGAATCTTCTTCCTGTTAGCTCCCTTTGCTCCTCCACGGAACATCATTATGCTCTGCCATCCCTACACACAAGCTAAACCCAGTCCAGACTCTTGTCTTTTGTGGTTCCCTGCTGGTGGAACGAGCTGCCAAAGATGACCAGAGCAGCAGAATCCCTTTCTAGCTTAAAAAACCTCCTGAAGACTCATCTGTTCAGACAGCATCTCCTCTCCTGATCTTCCTGCACTACTCCCTACTTAAAGATTTAGTACTTAAAACTCTCATCTGGCTTTCCCACTGTAGTAGTGTCTGCCAAACAAATGTAATGTACTGTAGTATACCTTAATGAGCATAAATGATAACATGGTTAAGAATGGATGATAGTTAAGCAACATTTCTGAACATGATTCCATTAGAATAGTGCTAATATGTAGTTGGTACTTTTATAGGAAACATTTTCACTTTTGACTAAGATGTTGATAGTGAAGTGTTTTCCACTAATGGTCCCTAAATCTGTTCTCTAACTCTCCGCAGTGATGGACCTGATCTACTGGAAGGACACAGAGCGTACAGGCATGGTGCTCACCGGGCTGGTGGTGGGCCTGCTCTCGCTCTTCCAGCTCAGCATCATCACGGTGGTCTCCACTCTTTCGCTGGCCATCTTGTGCTTCACCATCTCCGTACGGATCTACTGCACTCTGCTACATGTCCTGCAGCTCAGAGACGATGCACATCCCTTCAAGTGAGCAAGATTTGTCTTCTCTTTTCTTCTGCTCTTCTCTTCTTGTCTATTCTCTTTTCTTCTCATTTCTTCTGTTCTCTTCTCTTCTCTACAATCTCTTGTCTTCCCTTCTCTTAAATGTGTCTTAAATCTGTGCTGAAGTACTTTATGTGACATGTTAGTTTTTCTGCCTTTGTCCTACACACTCAGGTCATACCTGGACATGGACATTGGCCTGGTGGGAGAACAAGCTGACCACTACGTGCAGAGAACAATTGTCCTGATCTGCTCTGCTGTGGATGCAATCAAGCGCCTGATCTTTGTGGGAAATCTGTTCGACTCTCTCAAGGTGAGGGCAAACCTTTCAAAACACATGAAAGTGTTTTCTCTTCCTCTACACCCTGAAAAACAAAGCTAACGTAAAGGGTTCCTTTCTGATCCTCAGAGACCTCCAGATTTTTGCTTCAGACTAAAACACAGGAATAGAGAGAAACATGGATAGAAGGGGCAAGTTTGTGTACCAGTGCCCTGAAGATCCTTTCAGTAGATGGTTTCATAATAAGCTCAGCTGAAACCACTCGCTTGAAACATTCCTTAATCCTCAGGACACAAGCAGCATGGATCCGTGGTACAAATGGTAAATTGTAGCCGTACAGTAAATTAACGCCTTATATAAGTTTTGTCAGTTTGTATTGATGCTCATTGTGTCAGACGTCATGCTGAGCTTTGTTTCTTGTTCCTATGTCATGTAGAACCAAAGTTACTGTAATTTAAAAAAACATGTAACACTAATAACCGCTACTGAGGTTTTAAAAATAGCATCACACGCAAATGAACATAAAGAACATAGATGCGTAAATTTCTTTTATTGTAGGTCTTAGAAAAATAAAGATAAAGATCTCTGATCCCAGGAGATCTTTCAGGATAGTCTCCCCCCCAAGTCCAGAGAGCGGCCAAGCGGCAGCGTGCCAAGCGAAAGGGCAGCAAACGGCAAGTGTGCTGTAGAGCAAACACTGGTTTTATACAGTTTTATACCGGTTTTATTTGTTGAAATCAGATTTTACTAACACGCTACGATTTAATACGCTACGAAGGAATAACCCTCTGAGGTCTGAGGCCTTTCTGGCACTTTGAGGCAGTTTGCTACACCTTTACATTTTTACAACTGACAACATCTATGCAAAAGGGGACACATGTGGTTATATTCTGGAAAACCTCAGCAACAATAATATGTGAGTAAAGCGAATGTAATGAAATTATTTTTTTTTTTTTATATTGTGAAATCATGACATGACAAAAATATTTTCAGAGGTGTTCAAACAAAGTAAAAAAACACACCCCAAATATGTCTGAGCAAGACTTTTGAAGTTTGAACCTTGTAAACTTATGTGTTGGCTACAAAAATGTAAGAAGAGCATTCGGAAATTGTGGTCATGTGAGACTACCCACTTTTTCTCTGCTCTTTCACATGTATCTTCACTAGATGGGTGTTTCACACCTGTAACCTTGCCCTCCCCCTGTCAGTTGGCCAGGTGTCCTTGTCTGTCTGGCCCTGCTCCCAAAGCTTTTGTAGTAACTAAATCTTCGAAATCTTTACAAACACGTTATTTTTCAAGAGTTCAAGACTTTTATTTGTCACCTGCAGTTATTGCTGGTACAACATCGACTCTGCTAAACACGGTAAAAATGGAAGAAATAAGTATCAACATCACAAAAATAGTATAACTAAAAAACCCCAGTATAAATAGTGTAAGTATATAAGTATAAATAAAGTGTAAGTATAAAGTATACGTTTATGAGTATGAATAAGAATACAATAAGCAGTCTAATCACGATGCCAAGCAGCATAACTGTTTCTTTTCTGATGAAGGCAAAGGTAGACATTTCATGCACCAAACTTCCACGGAGATTTTGTTGTCCTTCCCTGCACCCTGCATATGCTCATCTGTCAGGTAAAAGATCAGATATAACTTCATAATCTAACCGAAAAAGCACCAACAACGGCTAGAAAAACAGATACTAGGCTACTTACGCAAGAGAAGCTCAAAGTGCCTCTGTTCATCCTCGCTGTCTCACCGGATAAATCAGACTTTTGCGAGCTTTAGATGATTGTTTTGGAAGACTGAGAAGGATCCATTTTTGGATCCTCCGACCTCAGAGGGTTAAGGAACCAAAAATGGTTCTTCTATGGTATCACCCTTTTGTTACCTTTATCGGTAGGAGCATAGACACTCTTTAGACTATGTTTTAGATGCTTGAACCATCCAAGCTTAGCTTCAGCTTGTTTTTTCTTGAAAAATACAAGAAAGGGGCAACAAAAGGCACTAAGACTAAGTCAATCATAGTCTCATTAGAATTCTATCAGTGCTGCATGTCAGTTGACACCATTAATGATAATACGTTTAAGAATCGGATTCCTCCAATGCTACGTTTATCACCACAGTGACCTCCTCTTCTAATTCATGACATTTGCTTAGCTTTGATGACACACTTTCTGTGTTCTGTCTCGGAAAGGCCTCCTCCATTTTGAGTCTCCTTTCAATTTTTTGTACTCATTGTATTCTCCCACTCCTTCATTCTGTTGCTCTTGTTTAGCCCACTGACATTTACATGAGTGGAGCTGCTCTTTCCTTTTTATCTTCAAAGCACAATTACTTGGACGTTCTTGTTATTTCAGATGTGCCTTTCTGTTGCCCTCCGGCTTCCAAACGTCCAGCTTCTAACGTAATTGGTGTAATGACATCTTACAAGGTCATACGTAGATGTGCAAGTTCATATTGTGTTTAAATCATTATCATTATTTGCATCATTATCTTATCATCATGTGCAATGGTCTACCATGAGCAATATCATATGCGGTTTTCTTATTGGGCGCTAAATCTTTTCATTATGTGCAATATCTTATGTGCAATAGTCTTAGCATGTGAAATATCACTACTTATCTCAGTATTACTGATCTACTACTGATGACATGCAGTAACAGACTCGGTATATAGAACAACTCCAAACCACTATTTGTATTACTAGTAAATTACATAACTGGAAGTTATTTATCAATGCTATATACACAAATTCCCCTGCATTTGTGGGTATATAGCATAGTGTTTCAAATAGAGTATGTTTTGCAGAGTTTGTTTTTTATTATATTTAGACTTTGATTTGATTCGATTTTGATTTGATTTGATTTTGATTTCATTTAAAAGTGTTCTGATTCTGATACTAATTTTCAGTGTTATCAGTAAACACATGCTGAAGATATGCTTATCCTGGATGTCTTCAAATAGCCATCAGTCTGATTATGGTTCATCTGCCCTGCCTCCTGCCATTTAGCCCTGGGAACACTGTATCCTGACCCCCACTTTGTGCTCAATGCTGTGTAAACATAGAAGGCTGTGTATGAAGTTTCTCTGATTATATTTCTAGTCTTGGCTGCACCATGTAAGTTGAGACTTACAGTTACTGAGACTGTAGTGTTTACATGTGTACATACATAAGATCTGGTGTTCCAAAAAGAAGGACGTGTGGTAATTTTAATACTCTCTGATGACGTAGTTATTACAGATTTTATCCTGGAGTTATTAATGTCATTTCACCACTGTGCAAGCCACATTTCTTTATGTTTTGCTTTGAATCACCTTGTTGGTGCAAAAAATACTATATTGTGCCTCTCAAACTGTCTTATCTTTGGTACATTGACTGATTAAATGAAAGAAATGGGAAGAAATGTTTTACTGTGCATAAAGATACAAGGTGCCTAGATAAAGGTGTTCAGCATTCAGCACCACCAGTATACCGATCACTGACTGATCATCTGGAATCATCTTCTCCTGTTTCTTCACTGGTTCCAGCCTTAAGTTAGATATGCTTTGTTATGCTTGAATGATTCATTCAAACATTTCCCTGAAACCATATAAATGTATATAGATGGATATACATGCTACAGATAAATTAATTAGGCCATTCTTAGAGTCACGGGGCAATCTCTTTACCCTACAGTGCAATCTCTTTACCCTGCCTGTGCTGCTTCCAGTGAGATGCAGTAGCTTATTTAGAAGAAGCTGGAGGTCGTGGTCTTAACGTTTTGACCTATGTGGTATGTGAGATGGGACACACATGAGCTCCTCAGAAGTATAGGTGTTAAGGGACATCTCATTCTCTCAGCACGGGGGTCTCTAGTTTCACATGGAGGGACACTGGAATAAACACACTGACAGATATTAGGAGAAACCCTAATGACAAGCTCGTCAAGTGTTAGCTTACATCACTATCCCTCACCATGGCACCAAAGGGCATGTGGAAAGGTGAAGAGTGTCGACTGACTGTGGCTTGGCTTGTGCTTTCTGTGTTTTATTCAAATGACTTTCTACTCTGTTTGCAGTTTCTGCTGCTGATGTACCTGGTGACGTACCTGGGAGCCCTCTGCAATGGCCTTACTCTGCTCATCATCGGTATGAACACATCTACAGTACTGTACAACAGTCTTTGAGCCCCTTAATTTCTTCATATTTTGCTTTGAATAACATTGTTGGCTATTTTATGTCTGTCAAACTCTCCTATCTTTGGCATAATTACTAGATTAAACAAAAGACAGTGGGAACAAATGTTTTACTGTGCCTAAAGACACAAGGTAGATAAAGGAGTTCCAACTACTCAGCATTCAGCACCACCAGTATACTGATCACCGCCTGATCATCTGGAATCATCT
>JBBJLS010000001.1:12642736-12653436 GCA_037577275.1 Bryconaethiops microstoma
GAGGGTTTTGATATATATATATATATATATATATATATATATATATATATATATATACAGTATGTGTGTGTACATATATGTATATACATTGATACATGTATATGTATTGTAAATATATATACATTTGTGTGTACAGATAGATAGAAAGACATATTTGCAGTTTTTCTATTTTACTATTTAGCCCGTTTATAACAAACTAAATGCTAAATGTGAATGACATTTTACTCCCATGTCTATGCATTTTTAATCACAAAGGAATGGAACATACAGGGTTTGGTCTTTCTGGGTTTCCTAATAGTTGGCTGATGCCTGCTGGGCACCGTTAGAGGCGGATCCCGTCCTACACACCTTATTACTGCACTGCTCAGATCACTGTCATACACTCAGGAGCTGCAGGAGTGTTAGAGGCAGAGGCAGAGAGAGCAGTCCAAACACAGAAAAACACAAGAAAAAGTCTTGCAACTTCCGTGTCACTAAAACTGAAGAAAATCTAACCAGCTTTTTGGGAAAAGCTTGACACCATTATTTGATACAGGACAGCTACACCTAATGGGTTCAGGGACCAGTTTATTAGTAACCATGAAGTGTGCTTCAGTGCTCTATTTGGGTCCAAATAACCCAAAAAGTCTGACTATAAACAGAAACTAGGCCAAGCAGTCCAGCAGTTCAGGATAAATGAGTAATGTATGTAATATCAGGGGAGATAAAGCTAAATGGCCAAAGGCAGTGCAACCATCAACAAAATACGCGCTTCTTTTCCAATGCAGGCGGGTGGGGAGGTTGAGGAGGTGGCGTGTTTGTTCTACACCCGTGTTCCGACAAGCCTCGACCCCCGAATCAGCCTACCACCCCTTTTCCATAGAAATGGTAAATAATGGTAAGATAATATAGTATATATGTGTATGTGTGTGTGTGTGTGTGTGTGTGTTTGTGAGAGTGTATGCGTTTGTGTGCATGTATATATATATATAAACTATATGTATATCTATCTATCTATATAAATACGAACGGCTAGTTGTGACTCTGAATCGGGTGAAGACTTCTGCACAGTAACCTACTATACATACATATATAACCCATATCTATACAAAAATACATATAATCCATATCTATACAAATATATATATATATACAAAAAAAAAAAATATATATATATATAGTAGGTTACTGTGCAAATATCTTTTCCCTATTCAGAGTCACAACTAGCCGTTCATAGTTATGGCTTTAGAGACAGGGAGTCTCCAGAGGGGTGGGGCCTGAGGGTGAACTACCTGTCAGTCTTGGGGCAGGAGGCGTGGCTAGGCGCAGGAGGCGGGGCCATGCGTGTTAAAGCAGTTGTAGAAAGTCTTTTCTCTGGATAGGGAAGATCAGACCGAGAGTGCTCGAACACGACAGTCAGTGTGCAGAGGGAGGGATGTTCATGCGGGTCTTCTGACGGTGCAAAGGGAGCAGAGTGATCTCAGACCTGCACTGGAGCAGAAATGACCACCAGCTCCGGTTCCTGTGGTTGAAGCCGCACTCCTGCGACCCATAGGACTTTTTAATGCGAGCAGCGACGTCTTTTACCTACCAGAGATGGACCGTAGTCACTTGATGGCTCCTCCGGTTCCTCCGCACCACCCGAAGCCCCCCGCGCCCACCAGTGCCGAAGATCGCGCGCTGAAGTGCGTGCTGCTGGGGGACGGGGCGGTGGGGAAGACCAGCCTGGTGGTGAGCTACACCACCAACGGATACCCCACCAAATACGTCCCCACAGCTTTCGACCACTTCTCTGGTAAGTTTAAATTAACCCTCATCTTCTGTTCAGATTTACTAACTTCACTGACCCTTTACGCATGGGGTCCAATTAGACTGCAGCATTTTAAACCTCCAGAAAATTGAAATCTCCTACTTCATGCGTAAGGTACTTTGTTTCTTCCCCCCGTGTGACCTATCAGTAGTCCTCACACTCCTACAGGTCTGATTATGTTAAGTTATGTCTCTAAGGTAGAAGCTTTTTGGAAGATTATAAAATTCTACAATGAATTCATTATCATCCAAAACAACTAGGGCTGCACGATATGAACAAAATATCAGTACTGTGATTTAACTGCTGTGATGACTTCCAAGATATTCAACGTTTTCCAATCATAATTTTTGTGATGTCACAAAATCAACACCATTTAGATATGTCTCCTTATTCTGGCTACAGCAGTTTAGCCTCATCCGTTCATGCACGATCCAGCAACACCTTTAATGGTTAAGAAAGAAAATAATTAGACTTTTAATAAAGTCATTTAATATGAAGCAAAAAATGATGTCAGTCAGTCAATAAACAATGAATGGGGTCAAATTGACCACAAACATTAAAGGAGGATTAAGGAGTGTTTTAGAATGTTATGATTTCTTTTTATCCCACCCTAGTTTTTACAAAGTTTTTATCCACTGGTGTAAAAGCTGTGGTGACTAAAATTCACCAATATTCATTTAGAAACCGTTTCCTCCACATTTTGGATATCTTTAACTACACCTGTTTGGCTGAATACAAACCAGTGAGACTGAGGTGGGCTTCTTTTTTGGCAGGATTCACCTTTCGGTTCCACCTTAAATAGTGCAGCAGTGGATAAATGGTGCAGGATTCTGACACAAATGAAGCCTGTTAAGGTAGAACGGATTTGAGTAAGAACCTGGCAAATAAGAAGCCAGTGAGTAATGAGACCACTCTGCTCTAAATACTCATTTAGAAACCGTTTCCTCCACATTTTGGACTTCATTTGCAGAAAACAGGAAGTATTTTTCCTGTACCTGTTTGGCTAAATACAAACCAGTGAGACTGAGGTGGGCTTCTTTTTTGGCAGGTTTCACCTTTCGGTTCCACCTTAAATAGTGCAATAGTGCAGTAGACAGATTGTGCCATTTAAGGTGGAATGGATTCGAATAAGAAACCAGTGAGTAATGAGACCACTCTGCTGTTGTGGAAGTTAAAGTTCCGCTGGCAACACTTTCGGCCTTACTTTCCAACAAGTGGAACCGTGAGTCAGCGATAAAGTCCCTCATAAACCTTTGACCAACGCTGTGACTCACACTTTTATACACAGCCTGTGTGTTCTACACCGATAAGCCATTTTCCCTGCTGTTTTCTGACTAATGTTGAACAGCCTTCCTGTCATATGTTCTTTATTATGACTACGCAACTGTTTATGCAACAGTTTTGCCACATTTTGAATCACAGTACTGAAACTAAACATCATATAGAATTTTTTAACCATTGTCTTGTTTGGTTATTGTGTCATTATACATACGGTACTATGCACAAGTCTTAGGCTCCTATGCAAATTATTTAAAGCCACTTTTCTCCACATATGATAACGTGTCTTTTGCCAGCAAGGTTAGCATTAGAATAAATGCAAAAAAAATAAAAAAGCAATAAAAAGTGTCAAGATTTGTTTTTCTTGTTGATATTTTGTAAGCCGGTGAGGAGAACATGGGTTCGGTTCCAGATCCCTCTTCGGTTCCTCCAGATGTTGTTTGGATTTGTGGAACTCCGTCGGCAGCTCCTGGTTTCTTTTAATGACTGAGTCAAACCAGGTTTCTGATGGAAACTATTTACTGTGTAATGTTATTTGCATTTGTCTTTGTTTTAGTTTCATTTAGTATGTTTAGTCATATTTGTGCGAGAAACAACACCCTCTGCTCATCTAGACAGCTTTTAAATATTATTTTGTTTTGAACAGTCCTGTATAACCCAGACTTGTATTGCCTGATAAGTGAACAGCAGAGTGTGTGGCTTCTCTGGCCTGAATAAAACTAGGCCTGAATCAAAAGCCTGTCCCACCAAGTCCAGTGAGTCTGGCCAGTGGTGAAACCTGTGAGAGCAGGAGATCGTCTTACCTCCCTGTTGACAGGCCTATTTTTCCACTGGGATTTGTGCTGCCGTGACCCAGAATGATGTCATCGTTCTGTGCTTTGAACCAGATCTGACAACGAGAACTGATTTCGCAGTCATTATGCAATTCCACAGGTGGCACTTCAGGGAGAAAGGGTAGAATCAAAGAGAGATCAAATGACAGGGATTTGGGCACTTTTACACAAAGGAACTGGCCAAACTACAAGGCCTGCTGTTTTCCCTCCGTGTCCGGGGGCAGGTTTTACCCCAGCCAGGTTTCACCTTATTCTCTCCGGAGTCTGCAGGGAGGTGGACTTTACTTGGCCAGTTCCTTCCTCGCATGCACTCTGTGTTGTGCACATTCTGTTGTATTTCTTGAGACTGTTTGGACACAATGATAAAGTATCAGGCAAATAAGTGGATGCAGGTGTGTTTGTGCGTGTGTGTGTTTGAGTGGGTGTGGGCTACAAAAATGACTCACATCTCTCTTTACCTTTTCCTTTCTTTCTTTCTTTCTTTCTTTCTTTCTTTCTTTCTTTCTTTCTTTCTTCTCTTTCTGTTGCAGCGGTCGTACAGGTCGATGGATACCCAGTGAGACTGCAACTTTGTGACACAGCTGGACAGGTAAAAGACCAATACTATACATAATTTTTTTCAAAAAACATATATAAATATATATAATATGGGTGTGTAAATGTATGTATATACTGTATGTATACCTAAAATGCCAGTACTATACATATAAATAAAAAAATATTTGTTCACACACACACACACACACACACACACACACACACACACAGGTATACATTATTTCGTTCACCTCTGTTTTGGAACATTTTGTCCTGAATGTTTACAAAAACAAACACAGACACACATACACACACACTCCATGACAGATGACAGGACAGATGTCCAGACAATGCAGATGGAAATTTGTTCCCTGTGACAGCATCTGAATATATGCGCACACTCGCACACGCACACACACACACACACACACACACACACACACACACACACACACACACACACACACACACACACACACACACACCCTGCTGGGGGCTCAGCAGTACTGAAGGGAGTACAGTGGTGTCCTCCTGCTGTCTGAGGCTTCAAGGCCGTCTCTTGCTCCTGTAATCAGTGCTGTTGGAGCCTTGCAGTTTCCTATTAAACTTAAACTCACCCAAACCACTCACACTTTTCTGCTCTAGCCTGTAGCCCCTGTGATTCTGCAGCAGAGCGGCTACATTACTGTAGCTCAGCGAGGGCTGTGGAGGCACTTTGCCGTGAGAGAGAAGTGGTAAAGTGTAAAACCCAGGTGATTATAATAGATTAGAGGAGACGCCTTACTGTGTGGAAACTGTGGAGGTGGATATAAAAAAAAAAACTGTTATTTTTTTTGTGTTGTCTCCATCTTTCTAACATTCTTAATGCTCTCATTATTTCATTTACAGTTCTATCTATATTTTTCAGTCTCTCATTCTTGCTTCTTTTGTTTTTCTATTTTTCTCTTTCTTTTTAATCTTGATTCTTCTTTGGACTCTCATACTTTGTCTTTTATCTCTATCTGCCTTTTTTTCATTCTCAATTCTTTTCCTTTTCTTCTGCCTCCCCCTTCCCCTCTTTCATTCTAATTCTCTCGTTTTCCTTCACGCGCCCCAGTTAGCCTCCAGGCACAGTTCCTCACTCGACACCTTTTTAGCCCAGTTTGTTTGGGAGGAGCAGCAATTATGAAAAAAATCTAAAAAAGGTATCGAGAAGAGCTTAGAGATCCAAGTCCTCTGTGCATATTACGCATATTCTGAACTTTTTGTGGGGTTTTTTTTTTTCTTGCACTGGTTTTCAAACCTTTTCATAGTAATTCGCTTTCCAAACAGTCGTAAGTCTTTATCGTGTGCCGTACACGTTAACGAATAAACGGCTCTGCCCTTTCAGCACACAGCCTGCAAATCCCCCCATACAGTTGGGAAAGGCAAGCTTGGGCAAACATAAAGTGGGCAGATAAGGCTTTCGTATGGATTTCAAAGGGAAAGGGAAGTCGTCATGGCAATAACACAACACACACTCACAGGTAAAAACAACAGTGAATTGATTTGATTAGTCTTTGATTGCCTTTTGAGGTCCATTATGTCTGCTGATCCCATTCAGAGTTAAATGGCGGTTTTACAGTGATTTGCTCTCATTATTTCACGAGTATGCGAAAACATGACAAGAATTCCGAAGGCATATCACAGCAGAGGTGTATTGCAGTAGAGTATTAGGGTTAAAGGGATAAAGGCACTGGGCAGGTAAGGGTTAATCTGTCTTGTCTGAGCCCGGCTAAGTCCTGTGTTCTTAAGGATTTGAGAGGCCCTGTTCTTTAAAGCCTTGTGGATGCATAGTGTTAATTTACTTGATTTGCGCAGTATAAAGGGAGGAGAGGGGGCAGGGTGTGCCGGAGTTACACGTCTTGGCAGATTTCTACAAAGATTACAGTTTGAACAGTCTGTTCCACAGTAATTGTGGGATGTTCCCAACGTAGGCCAGCCTATAAACTTGGAAGTTAATTGATTCTGTGAATTATAAAACACCCTGCAGCTGGTGAAGAGATTTTATTATTTAGAGAGAGAATTAGAATTCCGGGGTGGATTTTAGAATCAGACCAGCTTTGTGGGATTTGACCTTTATTATGAAATTTTTTTTAATTTTTTTTTTACAGCATTTTTGTACAAAGCATAGTGTATTTAGTACTAAGTATTTTACTTTGTGTTTTATTTTGACATTATACTATATTTTATATAGTTCTTGTCTTTGTGTCTATTTTTTTTAAATAATAAAAGACCCCAGTAATAAAATGGCTCTGACATAAAAAAAACATTGCTCTGGTTTGACTCCATGGACGTGGTTTCGGGACGACAACTGAGATACAGCTTCCGTACCATCGAAGTACAGTTTAACCCCATTTCTCTCTCTCTCTTTCTTTCTCTCTCTCTCTCTCCATCACAGGACGAGTTCGATAAGCTGAGGCACTTCTGCTATTCGCGTACGGACGTCCTGCTGCTCTGCTTCAGCGTGGTCAGCCCTGCCTCCTTCCAGAATGTGTATGAGAAGTGGGTGCCTGAGATCCGCCGGCGGTGCCCGCTGACGCCCGTGCTGCTGGTGGGGACGCAGTGCGACCTGCGGCAGGACGTCAAGGTGCTGATCGAGTTGGCGCGGCGGCGCGAGCGACCCGTTCCCGAGCAGGACGCCCGGGCCCTCGCCGAAAAAGTCGGCGCCGTCACCTACGTGGAATGCTCGGCGCTCACCCAGAAGAACCTGAAGGAGGTGTTCGACGCGGCCATCGCCGCCGGCCTTCGGCAGGCAGACAGACGGGCAAGGAGGGAACGCAAGGTCCGCAGCACCGCTGATAAGATGAAGACGCTCTCCAAGGCCTGGTGGAAGAAATATGTGTGCATACAATAACGATAACACAAGCCAAAGACGTTGACACACGTGGACAAAGCGACAAAGACTCCACCCGGCCAGGGGACTTTGGGGGCTTCAGACAGATAAGATGTGACCTGGGAGCTGCAGAGGTCAGGAGTTTGGGGCAGCAGTGTCTGAGTCCGTGTGTTTACACTGCTGCTATTCAGTCTCAGCTACGAACTGTCGGCTTTCCTAGCTGAACTCTGGTCAGTTCCCCGAGCGGGTTTACCGGCTACTAAAGGCAGTGCTTGGATCTCTGAAGAGAGACGAACGAAAATATTCATCACCTTGTTGCGCTCCATTTTTCTTGGTCACACAGGGAATGTATTTATTTAACGATATCCAATAATGTGCATAAGATTTGTTTTCACAATGGTGAAAATAACATGCAAAACACTGGTACTCAAGCTTCCTACTTTTATTGTTTATCCCCCTCCCTTAACATTATGGACTGGTGCAGTTGTCTGATGTCCTTTTTTTTTTTTTTTTTTTTTTTTTGAGGTTCAAGTGCCATGATGTTCCTCTTTCCTCTCTGCTTTGACAGCTGTTGCTGATGGTAACCACCAGTGCTTCTTAGAATCTAGTGAAACAGCTCTTGTTTCAGCTCTCATCGCCTTAAACTGGCATCAGTTGTAGTCATTGAGAAATCACGTGCGGAACAAACTCTGGAATCAAATGACATTTGATCCTCATGAATCGTACCGTGTTTTTCTGAAAGAGGACTCGATGGTTCTATCACCTCTTTTTCATTGTCATGTAATGTAGCTCTTGGGTGTTTTATGGGTTAACACAGTGACAGCCACGTGGTGCAGTTGGCTTTATGTTTGATTCACACTATGCTGTCGTAACAAGCTCAGCCCACATGTGGAGCCGCCTGGATCTTATTACTTTGATTTAAATGCAAGTTGGATGACCAGTGAAAGGGGGGGTGTATTTGCTTCTCATTATTCAGAAGCCATTTTCATATCAAATGACTGAAGATAGATGGAGATTCACTATAAAATGTACAGCAAAGACTGATTAAACCGCATCAAATGGAACAGTCTGGTTTTTTTTTTTTTTCTGTACGTGCATCAGTGCCGCAGCTTTATCAGGGTAAATGTGTAGATCTGTGTAATTGTTCTATGTGTCCTGTATGATCACTCCTTATGGTGTACATGAGCCCATCTCTCAGTTGCTGACTGCTTTTCATGATTATCATGGCAAATAAACTCAGTTCTTTGAACTAAACTTGACATTTCTGTCTGAATTGCGTGCAATAATAATATAATTATAATGTAATATTGCATAATAAAAGACTCAAACTTCAGTGTGGTAAAATGAGCATAAAAAAACTCTTTACCAAAGTAATCTCTCAAAAATAGAGCAACCTAGTCCTCCTGAGTTTGGTTAGTTAGTTATTTTGCAAATGAATGGGCCTACCCAACCCCTGCATTGTCTGAAAAGTGTGTTGCTGAATGTTAATTTGAAAGACTACGTGGCTGCGTCTCCATTGTGATCGTGTCTACACCAGCAATTTGGAGGCTTTGTTTTGTCTGAGAGAAAAGCCAATTGTAGAGGAGGTCAGCTGAAAACAACACACTGTGTATTCCCTCAAGGCCAAGCAGAGACGAACTTAATGAGTGGGTTTCATAAGCGAGGTAGCCGGTTTTCGTATGAAGTGCTCGGTTTGCAATGCAATTGCAAAATAAAGCACAGCGTCCAAGGCTGTGCTCACCTGGAAAAAAAAAAGAAAGTCTGAAATAAGAAACCCACATTAACCGTAGGCAAAGAAACGTCTCAGTGAAGAGAGAAACGAGTTCACGCAGTACATGAAATCACATGAACCTTTCTATAATACTATAAAGCCCTGAAAGTGCAACCCAAATGCACAGCCTTCATATTTGTCACAGCTTGACACCTATTCAGCTTGTCAGCTGGACACATTTTTTTCCCTCCTCCTTATGTAACTTCAGAGAACATTTAGGTAACAAGTGAACCCTTGACTTTTGCAACCGGTTTTGATGAGCGGACGTCTATGACTGCAGTAATTACTGCTGGAATGACCGGGGTCGAGCAGTCCGGGATTAGACTTGAACAGAGCGGCTGGTGCGAGGCTCGTTGGTCTCGCAGTGTGGTCTTGTCTGGGTGAAGTCGGGATTACTTTGAGCAGGCGTGGCCATAATGTGAATGTAGTGCGCCCGGGTCTAGGAACTGTTGGTTTTAATCCTACCAACATTCCGAGGTTCAGGGGTTGGTCACGTACGGGGAGAACGCTGAGAGGGTGTACTTGCTTCTTATTATTCAGAAGCCATTTTCCTATCAGACAACTGAAAATAGATGGAGATTTGATATAAAATGTACAGCAACTGATCAATTGATTTCTGTACATGCATCGGTACCACAACCTTATCAAGGTAAATGTGTAGATCCTTGTAACTGTCCTATGTGTCTTGTATGATCATTCCTTATGGTGTACATAAGCCCATCTCTCAGTTGCTGACTGCTTTTCATGATTATCATGGCAAATAAATTCAGGTTTCTGAACTAAAATTGAAAGTCCAGTATGGTAAAAATGTGCCGGGGTCTAGGAACTGTTGGTTTTAATTCTACTGACATTCCAAGACCTAGGGGTTGGTCACATATGTGGAAAGCACTGATCCCCACACAAATCTGGTTTCAAACCACGCTGGGTTTTGGTGGTGTATTGCTCTAGACGAATGCTAACCACTTAGATACACAGCAGGTTTGGGTTTGGGTTTGGTTTCACAACAGCTGGCCACAGTCTCGAGGTTAAGGCAGTTTCCCGTCATAATTGTTCGGTTCACATGGAGCTCCGGATAGAGAAGGATGGCTAGAGCTTCAGCGACAGCTGGGCAGGCATTTTCTCCCAAAACCCCAGGAGACTGACAGCCTTCCATCTATAGTTCATCTTATTTTTCCACCAGGCAGCATTAGAAATTAAACTTTAAGTGAAATTTATCTAGTGCCGTTTAGAGGACCCCGCCTCCCCCGGCAGTGGTGGTACGAAGGCAGTCTGGTAGAATGATTCAGCCATGTTTGCAGTCACTCTTGGCTAATTTTGAAAGGTAGTATCAGCTGTTAACTTATTCATGTTTTATGCAGTATTGTCTGAACAGTATTGAAGAACTTCACTTACCGGGCACAAAAAATAGCAACCCGAAGCTAAAACTTTGTTCAGTACGGAATTACAGCACTGTGCAAAAGCCTTGAACTACTCCTGTTTTCTTCATACTTTGCTTTGAATCACTTTGTTGGTGCAAAACTACTCTTTTCTGCCCGTCAAACTGTGACAGACTGCAAAGTGCCTAAAGACACAAGGAGCCTAGATAAAGGAGTTCCAGCCACTCAGCATTCAGCACCACCAGTATACTGATCACCGCCT
>JBBJLS010000001.1:12653536-12663987 GCA_037577275.1 Bryconaethiops microstoma
GATGATTCCGGATGATCAGGCGGTGATCAGTATACTGGTGGTGCTGAATGCTGAGTGGTTGGAACTCCTTTATCTAGGTATCTTTAGGCACTTTCCAGCCTGTCGCAGTAAAACATTTTTTCCTATTTCTTTCATTTAATCTTCTCAGTATGCCAAAGACAAGATAGTTTGAAAGGCATCACGTAGTATTTATGCACCAACAAGGTGAGTCAAAGGAAATACAAAGAAATTTAAAGTCAGTATGTCAAATATCGTTCTGAAATATCCAACAGATCTGAATATTTCTGTGAGAACTTTAATGTGAGAGCTGTTGGCTGCTAATAAAAGCTCAGGTTAATCTCAGGGCTGCTAGTGGCATCACTGAGGTGCCCTTGAGAAGGTACCGTCCCCACACACTGCTCCCCAGCCCCCCCTTGTTGCTGGCAGCACCCTGCTTCACTTGGTGAATGGGTTAAATGCAGAGAAAGAATTTCACATTGTTCACACTGTGTGCTGTGCTGTGTTCACGCGTCACTAAAAGGGGCCACTTGACTTTACTTTAAATCCGTTCTGAGTGGCTTTAATATGCTGTTTTCAAGCTGAGCTGGTTTTACCTGCCGTGTTACTGTGATTTAAGTGCGAATCTTTGTAGTAGCAGTAACTCCACATCAGATTGCCTTTAGTAACGCACTGAGTTCCTTCAGTAGTGGTGTTTTTGTTTAAACTAACAACCCAGTAAATTCAGAAAATGAACCAAGTTAGGTGCTGGACTAACATACTGTATCTTGACATGAATTGTGACTGCATATGATGCCAACATAAAAAAGTACTTTTGAGTGCATGGAAATGTGTAACATAATTAAATCAGAATATATATTTGTGTTGTTAATGTTACTGTAGGTACACCTGCCATTTCAGACATGAAGACCAGACATATCAATCCAGGCTATCTGAGGTCATTTGGGGGGAAATTCTGCATATTTGATGTACTTTTGGCTGCCTCATCAAATCTCACATGAATTTCTTTTGAGAAAGTGTGAGTTCAGCTCCAAACCAGGCTCAGTTCCTTCCTCTTTGCTTCAGGTTCAGCAACATGTTCTGTGTGAAGCAGGTCAGTGTCATTTCGACAGCTTTATGTAGCTAAACGGAGCCTGGAGGAGCAGATGTTCCTTTACGGCACCCGGCCCGACTGCTGGCGGTGGAATGACATCATCCAGCTATCCAGAGTTGACGGACACGCTCACTTTTCTGAGGCACTTTGTCAAGATTTTGAATAGGAAGCAGGGGGGGGGGTCGCAGTGGGTCTGGTAAAGGGGGCGAGTTCATAAATTTCTGATTGTGGGAACAGAGACATGCTGAACAGAGACAGGCCAGTTCCGTCAAGGGCTCATGGCTTATAACTTTGTCACAGCGAGGTCTGACGGGCGTGCGTAGAAGTGCTTACGTAATGGAAGTGCAGGCAGTGAAGGAGAAGGGAAGGGTAAAGGAGAGATAAAGGGCGATTTCCATACAGCAGGCCTGACCAGTCACTGGGCTGCTGGACTAATTTACCGCTTGACTTGAAAGAGTTGCCGAGAAGGCAGAGCCGGGAGAGACGGCCTTGAACTTTAGCATTCTGCTGGTGGGAAACTCTTCACAGTACAGTGTGGTTTTTCATCGTATTGTTTGGGCTGCGGTGATAAGAAGTGACGAGCGGTTTTACGCATTTCAACCTGCAGTCGGCTTACAAAGAACCTTCTGTCTCCGTTCATTTTCAACTGGAGCTAACAAACAATTCACCACTATCATGAGCAAACCTTGTATCGTTGAAATGGTAACTTTATAGAAGAAGAAAAACACATTCCTGACATCTGTTAATAAGAGTCATTTATAGTGGTCCGTTCACCATGAAATATTCACACATTGGCTGGGTTAACATGACGCCTAATATTCGGATTATTATGGGCATAAAGCCAAAAAACTAATAAAAATGCTCCCTATAGAATAAACGGCCCAAATTTCAGTCAGTTGCAGAGGGATGGTTTAAAGAAAGAATGTACCATTTAAACAGTTGGGTTACTTGCTGGCTCCATTTGTTCTGTCCATGCCCTCCATCTCTATGTAAATGCATGGCAATGTACATTTCTCAAAAAAGCTCTTTCAAGCTCAATGGGCCTCAAACCCTTTAAAGACTGAACATTATTGGACATCTAGAGAGAAGAAAAGCAAGAAATAATGAACTTTTCAAACAAGTCCAGTGAATGAAGGTGAGATAGAGTAAACAACTTAAAAAATGCTGCAAAACTCTGAAGTCCATGTTCTACAAAGCTAACCCCACAACAACAAAAGTGAATCTGAACTCACAAACTTTCTATTTTACGACTTTATGGACGAGGTAATGGGGTCCATCATGAGCAGAAAAAGATACCAAACAAAGCCACGGGTGTGATCCAGCTTTTCCAACAAAATATTACAGCGTGTGTAAACGCTAGACTGTTTTAGATCAGATCCCCTGTAAACAGCTGACCTGAAGCCTTCTATTGGAATGAGTTGGATATGAATGACTGGGTGTGTATTTAAAACCATTGTGAAGGACAGCTGGCATTTAGACACAGAGTATAAAGAAACGGAATTACAGGTTTATTTTATGCGACAGCAACAAATTGCATTTACGCAAGCACTTGATCGGCCTGGACGGCCGAGGATGTTCTTCCCGTATGTGTGTGTGTGTGTGTGTGTGTGTGTGTTCCCGTCGAGTTTTCCAGGTTCCTCCCAGAGTCCAAAAATGCATGACAGTGGAACTGGAGATTCTAAATTGCCCCGTAAGCGTGATCTTGTACTTGAGTGTATTTGTGTGTGGGACCTGTGGAGGACTGGTAACCCCCTTAAGAATAATCAGTTCAGAGAAGTTATGGATGGATGGAACATGTGAGTGGATGGACCTTTGTCGGAGTGTAAGCCAAGAGAGGGACACACACAGTCTAAAGCTTCAGCTGTGAACTAGAAGTGTCTGAGGTGTGAAGGACCGAATAGCAGAGGTGTAAGGTTGTAACCCATGGATAAATGTCACACTCACACACTTGTCTTCCTCATAGGAGGTAAAGATAGAAAGGTATGGGCCCTCCTCCCAAATAGCTCAGATCCAGCTGCCGTTTGAGGACAGTTACGGTGAGGTTTGCGTTTACAGCATTTGGCAGACACTTTTATCCGATGCGGCTTACAGTTTTTTAGGCAAATGTAGGGTTAGGAGTTTTGTTCAAGGACTCTTATTGGTGGTGTGTGATGAGTTGCCCAAATTAATATCAGAACCCCACTCTCCTGCTTGGAAAGCAGTGAAGTTATCCACTATGCCAGGGGTGTCAAACTCCGGTCCTGGAGGGCCGGTATCCAGCACAGTTTGATGATTCCCCTCCTCAAACACATTCACTAAACCTGACAATTAACTGCGAGGTGAACCTGGTGTTTCTGAGCAGGGAAATCACCAAAACGTGCTGGACCTCGGCCCTGCAGGACCGGAGTTCGACACCCCTGCACTACAAGCAACCACGCAATGCTTTGCTCCAGGTGAGGCACGAACTCACGGCCTCACCATGCCTTTGTGTACGATAATGGGCTGTAGAGATAAACGTGACTTGACTTGACTTGAAGTGAGACTGACGCACTGAGCTCCACAGCTTTGATAAGACTCACATAGGTCATTGTTTTTATGCCCCATCACTCATTTAGAAGGTGTTTATATGTGTGCATAAACTTTGATGGATCTCTGCAGGAACGCTTGTATTGCCTGTGATTGAATCAAACAACAACAACAGCAACACTGGTCTGAGTGTAGCTGACCCCAGGTCAGGGGTGGAAATGTTGGTGTGGGAGCGGTTCAGTGCTGCTCTCGGGTTACACCAGGCCCATCTGCTGCGTTAGACACACACCATTAGAGACTGACTGATGACCTGCTGTTCTCCGCTAACAAGCAAAACTCCTGAACCCCTGCCGTCCACTGTCCCCCGATAGTTCCCACACTCTTGACCTACAAGTGTTAATGTACAGCGAACTGTGCTGTTGAGTCTAAGCCAGATTTAACAGTTTGCTTTATTGTTAAGCTGAAAGTCTGGAAATGGTGAAACTTCTGGAACAGCACCAGCACTAATGTCCATAGTGTGATGCCTAGCAACAGTTATGACTAATGTCTAGTGGTGCGTGATGTGTGAGGTACTGGGTGAAAGATACTGTCGGTACAAGTCAAATGAACGCTGCAAGAAAGTCTCAAAAAGTTTATTGAAAGTACTAAAACATGAATTGAAAATGGCAAAAGGAAAAGACATCTGCGAGTGGGACAAGCTAAACGAACATTTAAAAAGTTTATTTAAAAACTGAAACATTAATTATGAAACTTGAAGTAAGCAACAGCTCTCTCAATATTTAAAAACACCTCATACTCAATTTTCAGAAAAGCATCACCAAGACACCTGAAGGAAAGAAATAAACAGCTACTGAGACTCTGTATCCTTTAATTTTGCACGGAGATGGAACCTTCAAATTATTTGTGTATTTTTTCTAAAAACTTTTTAGGAATTTTGGCTGTGAAGAACTAGATATTGTTTCAGGATACCCTACTAAATCTTTTTCCTTATTCCACTGGCAGATTCTTTGGTTAATATGATTTGTTTTTATTTTCTTTATTTCCTGTGTTGTTAGTGAATAGTATTTTGCAGTTGTTGTTAGACTGGGATGAGGACATTCTTGAAGAGAGACCAGATCCTGAACCAGCAGTGATTTGAGTTTGTGGATGACAGGCTGATTAAGCTATTGGTGGTTTCCTGGTTACAGACACACATGCATGTATGACAGGTTTGTCAGGAGAGTTGGGCACTTTTTTTTTTTTTTGCAGATGCTTAGAACCTTCTGTAGATCACAGCTGTAAGTTAATGTAGTGTTGGGAGTCTTGCCCAAGGATTCCTATCGGTTTAGGGTGGTGGTGGCCTAGTGGTAGGGTACTTGCCTCTGGACCAAGAAATCATGGGTTCGAATCCTACCTTCAGCACATAACCAATGGGTTCCTGAGCAAGACCCTTAACCCCAAGTTGCTCCAGGGACTGTCCCCTGTAGCTAGGGAATGGAAGTTGCTTTGGATAAAAGCGTCTGATAAATGCCGTAAATGTGGTGTATTGCGTCACCAGGGTCGGAATCAAACCCCACTCTCCTGCTTCGAAGGCTACAATGTTATCCACTACACTAATCAATATAGTGGTCAGTATAGACCATCATATAGACTATAAAACTTGTAACTTAACACAAAATGTTATTATATTAAAGTTCTGTAATCTAATAACCTATTTTTTGGATTACAATTAAATATTAAAAAGGTAGTAGTTTCAATTAGATCATTTTAAGTTAACATACAGCAAACAGGTCAACTGTACAAAACAAAGTGATATACAGTAAATGATATATACATGGCCAGTGGTTTTTGTGCACTATGTGTACACACTGAAACAATAACAGTGCAGCATTTAACTGTCCAATCCAAACCTGTTTCGAAGTTTATTTATAGAGCTCATTCAATGCGCTTTACATGAATAGAATAAAAAAATATTAATAAATCAGGAAGCATACAAATAGAAGGAAGTAAAAAATAATAAGAATAAAGGAAATAACATAGATAACAGAATGCATAGAGAATCAATAAAACGAGTTGAATCAACAAACCAGTGCCTCTCGTGAACAAAGTAATCTTATTTTAGGGGATAATTGAACCGAGGAAATGAGGTTTTCTTTTTGCAGCCTTGAGCCTTTGTCGATAATCTGAACGGTCTGTTTGTGAGTGTAATTGACTCTTCATATTTTCTCTGTATCATTTAATCAACACCCCTCCACCCCACAAACACAGAAAATAGCATGCACACACATAAGTGCGTTCTTCTCCCTGAATGGTTCGCATTGAAGACTCGTTCTGCGTGTGTGTGACGGGGGTATTGAGCAGGTAACTGGGGGTAAGTCCTCATCTCAGTCTCTCTCCCCTGAGGGTTTTCCCTCCTCACCCACACACGGCTCCCATTGTTCCACTCTGTGGATATTTCCACTCAGGCTCTGGTTCCTGGGCCTCTCTGCTACCTGCCAGCTACATTCCTGCGTCCCACCGTCAGCTTCCCAAGCATCTAGACATCTGATGTGGCTTCAAACATCTGTCACTGCCAAACCTTCTGCCATTGTTCCCCCAGAACACCTACAGTGGAACGTCTCCACGCGCTGATTGATTTCTGTCCGTCACTGCTCTTCTGTGGTTTATGGAAATAAAATAATTACTGTGTTTCTTTACTATAAACTTTAAGAGCGGATAAGGACAGTCATAAGTAGGGTCGTAAAAATGAAATTGGCAAGAGGAAGAGGCAGGTATGAGAGATAATATTGTGGAACAAGCGTTTTATACTTTATGACTTTGTGTTACTTGTAAATAACTCAGCAGTAAGTTATTTATCTATAGCTTTTATACCCCAGCATTTATATAGCATAGTGTATATAAACAGTACAGTACAGTATTGAGTATATCTGCAGAGTTTTTGACTATTATTTTATATTGTTCTTGTCTTTGTGTCTCTGTGTGTCAAAGCAATTTTCAGATTTCTGATGCTGATTCTTATTCTGACTCTGACTCTGATTCTGTCTCTGCTGTGGGAAGGAGTGCAGAGCATCATGTGGCAGGTGATAAAATGAAATTTATGGCAGGACGTTTGAGATTCAGGCGCAGCCTTGGTTTCCACACAGCCCCTCTGTGTCCTCAGACTGTACACAATAGGCTCCTTTAGCTCAGTGGTTCTCAAACCGCTCCTCAGGGATCCGTGGACTGTTCACATTTGTGACCTCAATGTGTTTTCAGCAAAACCGTGGACTGTCTGAGGTTCTCTGAGGACCAGTTTGAGAACCACTGCCTCAAGTCAACTTTAAAGTACTCTAGACAATGGATTAAGAGGATCAATTGACAACTGAAAATATTTCAACATGAATTGCTATTGCACTGACTGATTGGTTGGTTGGTTGGTTAGTTGATTGAATAATCGACTGATTTAGTGTGAGGTTAAAAGAAATTAATCTAGTTGATATTAGTCTAGTTGTAAAATCAAATAATCACCCAAATCATCTAGTTATCTATAACTATCTACAGTTATAAAGTCTACTTTATAATGAATCAGTTGGATGGATCACTACCAGTCAAAATGTTTTGCACATGATAACATTTAATATTTACTAACAATATTCTTAGCTAACAATGTACCATTTGATGTAATTTTTTTATTAATCATTACTAACATACAAAAAGTCCCCTAATATAACTATAATTATATTGTGGATCACCAGACCAGTGTTGAATATTTAACGAGCTATTAAGTGATGAAACAGTTAAACTAGTGCATTTAAAGTTAAAGGACAGTCTAGAATTTGACTCTGCATCGCCACACAACCACTTAATTGATGTGAGACATGCACTGTTACAGATTCTTTCATCTTATAAAGGAAACATGTTTTATTTGGCATATTTTCATTTATAGTTGTTCACTCCACAAACTTTCAAATGCTTAACAAGAATCAGTTTATAAAATAAATGGAAAAGTGGTAAAAACCTGTGGTGTGCACAACTTTTTGTCCGGTGGTGTGTCCTCTTGCATTTTTTTTAAATATGAAAACAACTTCACCGAAGCTTTATCTCAGGAATGCATACGTTCCAAGTCAGCTCCTTTAACACCTCATTACTGTTCTGCTCTGTTTGAGCTGAGTTCATCCTCTTTTGCAGTCACGGCCCACTAAGCCTCATACGCTCCCAGTGTAAACCAGCCCGGACCAGATGTCGCCATTTAGGAACTGCCTGCTCTTCCTGCAGCACTTCATCAACCTTCTGAGTGCCCAGTGAAAGCAGGCAGACCCTGATTCAACTTCTGCTTAAAGCACCCCCCCGAGTTCTGCTCTCACTGTGGGCCAATTCAGTTCCGACCCCCTCACTGCCTGATGCAGGACCCCTCTGTCCTGGGATAGAAGCGGCCCTCCCCGTCGCCCCCCCTTCCCCCGGGGTGCCCCTGTCTAAGCCAGCACGGGTGGTCCTGGTTAACCTAAGCATTTTGGGGGGCCAGGGGTCAAAGTTTGCTCCGTGCGCATGGGAAACGTGCGGCGGCAGCATTTGTGATGCATAAGTTGACCGCTGGGGGCTCAGGAGTTTATTTAATTGCGTGATGGTTTGTGGTTCCAGCAGGAAGGAGTGCGTGTGTCTGTTTGCGAGGCAAAGGTGTGTTTATAAAACTGCTTCTCCAAGCAAGAGAATCTGCACCATAAAAAACGTTTTCTCAGTTCAGCCTCACAAAATGTGCCAGACAGTTGAAAACAAGAAGGTCCCCTTTCTTTGTCGATAATGTAACTTCCAAAATCAAGTAGTTAATCAGTAGAGAAGCAGTTTTATGGATCAAGTAGTGAAGGTACATTAAAATATTACTATATTAATGTCAAAGAACTTATATTCTTCATCGATATGCAGGAATTCACTTAATCATCAAGTTCCTTGGTTACTGTTACTCTTCCTAGCCATTTTTGGAAAACAAAATGTAAAAATGATATAAAAAAGGGCCTCTATCATGCACAACCAAATGTTCCTGTTTTTCGGTCAATGTGGAATATTATCACTGTTGAAATACCACTTACATCCCAGTCCATATGCCCTATATCCATGAGTCATATATGCTATACATGGGCCGAAATACATGCTTTTGATTCATTTTATGTTACATATTAACATAGTTTGCCTTGTTACACAGTAACATAGCAACAGTGTTTTCTCAGTTTAACCTAAGACAATGTACAGTCAAATAGAAGGGTCAGTTAGGTGCCTTTCTCGAAAGAGTGGAAAAAGCATTGCTGGGTACATACACTCATAAACTGTTTGTTGTTCTGTTACAGTTTGGGCTCCATGTAGAGTTTTGCAGTTATGATCTAAGCATTTATAATTGCTAATAAAACCACAAAGAGCTTGGTCCAAGCACGGCACGCCGTGACTTTAATCACATAAAATGAGGTATTTTTTCCATCAACCCAAATCTCACAAACACTTTAGATGGGCCTCTGGTGTGCTATTGTTTACACTGTGGTCCAAGAGGGTCAGGGCACACAAATACTGTTTCATACACACACAGTGTGTGTGTGTGTGTGTGTGTATGTGTGTGTGTAGAGGGTAGACCCACAGGCCCCTCTGCAGCTCGTTTGTTTGTTAAGATTCATCAGTGTTAGGATAACAGCTCAGCACTATTTATGCACAAAGGTAAACGAACATTATTCTTAAGGGGAGATTTTAGATAACTGCGTAAAATAGCAGAGCTGTTCGTTTAACCACATTTCACAGTGGCTCAATGTGATAATGTTGTAGTGAGGGTGCATTAATATATTATAATAATAATAATCAATAAACTTCTGTCTAGTAGGAACTCACCCTTTATGGTCCTTGGTTACTGTTACTGCTCCTACTAACTTTGGGCCAAAACGGAGCTAAAATAAAATGACATTTGAAAAGGCCTTTATCATGTACTACCAAACATTCCTTTTTCTGAAACATGATACATAAATACTGTTTTGTATTAACATACTCAAGTCCATTTGTCCTATATCCATGGGTCCAATGCTAATGTAGCTGTAAAAATGTCTGTTTTAAATTGAATATGGGCTGTCACATAAAGAAAAGCATTTACATATCTACAGCATATATTCAGCATACAGCAGTTCAATGAAGTTATAAAGTGTGTTTCAGCCTGGACTCCATTTCAAATGAGGCAAAATACCCTTCATTCTAAAGTAAAAATGAAAAATGAATAATGGGAAAAATGAATCATGTTAAAAATTAATCATGAATTTTGGTGACTAAAACCATATAAATGTCATGCGGACTACTTGATAAAATGAATAAAACGCAGGAATGTGTAGTGCATGGGCCCATTAAAGGTCTCTGGTATGTATCAGAGGGATCTCTCAGCAGTCTATGGTCAAACAGAAGGTAAAGTCTACGAAAAAGAATAGCTTCATCCATGTACATGTTTATCATCTACAGTATACTAGGGATGCATATAATAATGCAGCACTGTCCATGTACATTAGTGTAGGGAAATTATCTAATTAGATTTATTTGAAGTACATTTTAAGTACAATAACTAGAACAAATTGTTGAAGGTCCCTTATAACTGTAATTTAGACATCTATCCTGAAGTAGCTTCAGTTTGCTTCGTTTGCTATGTGGCTGGTAATATAGCTGGCTATGGTTGTCAGATGGTTTACTTTCATGTAGTGGAGCTCATCTTTGTAGCATAGTTTATATATGATAGGTGGAAATTAAACTGTTCAAAGAACAGAGCCCACCGTGCCTGCCGAGGGCTGAGCTGTTTGGCCTGCTGGATAGTGACCAGGTTCTGGTGGTCGGTCCAGACGGTGAATGGGTCACTGCCGCCCTGGAGCCAGTGACGCCATTCCTCCAG
>JBBJLS010000001.1:12664087-12678913 GCA_037577275.1 Bryconaethiops microstoma
AGAGAGAGAGAGAGAGAGAGAGAGAGAGAAAGAGAGAGAGAGAGAGTGAGAGAGAGAGAGAGAGAGACAGAGAGACAGAGAGAGAGAGAGAGAGAGACAGAGACAGAGAGACTTTGATTAACACCTACTTATTTTTACATAGAACTGTTCCACAACAATTGTTATTCAGTCCACTGTCATGACATATGCGCATTCATGCAATACTCCATCCACAAAAAAGCAAACAAAAAAACACCAAAAGTTCACACACACACACAAACAGCTGGTGTAAAGTGCTTGGCTGGAGAGCTTTAATGTTCCCAGCAGTGCGAGCAGGCTTGCTTTATTAGTGGGCAGAACATTCACTGGCTCTGAGGCCTGTGGTCATGAGGAGATTGTGTTAGAGTCTGTGAATAAAGACAATGATTGTTACCCTGCTTTGCCTTCTGTGCTCTTTACCACTGCATTTTGGCTCCTTAAAAAATGTGTACTAAACCCCGACCCCCCTATCCAGTCAGCATTCTCCTCAAGCCAACACACCCAATGAGTCTGAGTAATGACCACCGATTCCTTTGGCCTAATTATGGATCTGGGAGAATAATTGTTTTTTCACAGGCAAATGTAACAAAGAAACATAAATTTTATCCCTGTAGTTATTGCTTTCATTTTGCTATAATATTTAAATGCAGTTTCACAGTTATATAAAAATCACAGTTAGTTGCATAAGATATTACATTTGTATTTTATTTGCACTCTATTTTGACAGTTTTGAGTTCGCATTTTTACATTTGTTCTTGTCTGTTTCATGTGAACAAGTGACAATAAGAAAAATGAAAGATTCATTTTGTCTTCTATGAAACAAGACTACATACGTGATTGACTAATTTAATGTGTCTCAGTCTTTTACAACAATTTTGAAGTCAAGCAAAGGGAAAACTCAGGGAAATTATTCAGAACAAACCTGCAGTAAAGAAAAAAGGTCTGGGTTAAACTGTGTGGAAGACCACACTCACAGCTTAATGTCCAAACTATTAGCAGGCTATCAAATGTAAGCTAATCCAGTAATTCAAACCCCTCCGTATTAGACATGAAAACCTGCGGCCTAAAATATTTCCTTATTTTGATGGTTTTTAGAATCCTTTATGCTTTAACTCCTCTATCTTCTTCTAAAAATCCTATGTTTGCTGTGTATTAGCAACAATGCTACAGAGTGCTAACCAGGAGAGTGACCTGAAAGTTTTCTGGGCATTGCAAGAACAAGAAAGGCAGGAATGGTCAACAACATTTAATTCAGCATCAAATAAAAAAATCAAAATAAAAAATGACATTCTACTTACAGTGCGAGTCCACTTTTTGCCACTGCATTCTGCTTCACCAGAGCTCTCTGCTTGTTGCTGGTGGGCGTTTCTATGTTCTTTCCGAAAAGCAACCATATTGAACACATTTGGGACATTAAATCATGTTAAGCTGTTTTTTATATTATTGAATGTTACACCAAAGCTTACAATGAGAATAAAATATAAACATTCACCTGAATATGCATCAGTTACTCATATGAGCTAGCAAACTAGCTCTCTATGTCTCACAAACTACTTTAGCATGTAACCTGTGAACAGTGTGATTTAAAATGTACATTCCAATTGGACACATTCACAGCCATCGGTTTTGCATAAAAATGAAGGAATGCTCATTTATTGTTATTATGTTGCACTGTCATAAATTCATAGAAGAGAAAGGCCGCAAATGGTGACCCATCTACCTTTAGAGAACCTTTTAAGGGCCCATATCCCACATACTCTACTTTTACTGTCTGTGTGGGCTCGTGTATCAGAAACAGCCATAATACATTTCATATGACCGTTTTTCAGCCTCTTTTTATTTTATTTTATTGTATTATTTGTTTCTTACTGTGCCTTTAAGATGGATATATGTAAATGACCTCATTTCAGTTTGGCTGCCCCATACTATGCTCCACTTAAAATGTAGTCCAGACTGAAACACTCAACATGAATGGGCGGGTCTACTATGCTGTAGGATGAAAAATTTTGTGACATTACAAGAACAGTTAAATGAGAGCAAGCCATTTTGAAGCTTATTTTCCACATATAGGCTGTGTCGTCTGGGGAGGGAACTGTCATTGTGAAACTCTTAACAGTGTATATATTCTACATCAAACTTTTTTATTAAAAAATATTTAGTTTTCCAGGATTTTGGCAGAACTTTAATGTTTAACAATCATGACAAAGAATAATTTACTCTTGCCTGTTTTGGTAAATGCAATGTGGCACCCGGACTCATTTGCATGAAGCATAAAGTTAAAAATTACCGCTGCACAGGAGGGAGACCTCACTTGTGCACCGCTAATATGCATCACATGAATTTAGCAGAGCAATCCATTGCAATAAATAGTAGCCATGTACCTTTATTAAAAGAAACCAACATTCATTCTTTTTCTGTAAGCGCTTAATCTTTTTTAGGGTCTGGAGTACACAGAGCATATTGGCCTGAGGCAGGGACTCATCTTGGCAGGGTGCACACACACACACACACACACACACACACACACACACACACACACACACACACACACACACACCCACACACACACACACACACCAACTACTCCTGGGAGAAGAAATTCACAAGTTAAAGAAGACAGTGACAATACAGCATCAGCAGAAACCTTCAATAGGATCAATTAAATAATCATATATTAACTATCTGTAATTAAATCCAAAAATGACATTTGATGCACTGGAGGTGCTCATTTTTCCATATGAACAAATTTATTTAATAAAGGAGTTAAAGTCTCTGAATGTAAAGGTTTTTTATAGGTCATAAGGTCATACGTTTTGGAGTAGAGGCGAAGTTCTGGTGGGCGATCAGCAAAATTATTGTCGGCCTTTTGGATAATTGACAGAACGTTTGGCGCCGGGGGAGCGGTTTGTTACCAGTGAGGATTTGGGGATCAGTCCATAGTTAACAAAGTCACATTATCAGCTGTATTTCAGAACGGATTGTAAAGGTTTTGGTGCAGAGGCCCCACACCGGGACGAGAGGCCTGATGGCGTTATTGCCTCTCTGTTCACGCTCAGGCTCACACTAATGACAGAAGCTGCGAAATATTACTCGGCTTTACACAGCAAATGAAAGGAATAACACCACTGAATGCCGATTATTCAGACATACGTTTTTACAGCTGGTGGTGAAATGTGTCTCTGGTTCGACTGACTTCTGATCGGTATGTGATTGGTCAAGTGAAGTTTGGTTCTGTAGCCCATTATCAGACACAAAGGCTGCTCAGTGAGCTTCGTAGCATCGGGTATTTTCATATTGAGCTTTTTTTCTTTTCCACAGATTTTTATTTAGATTTTATTCCGACTTTATATTATATTGTTCTGGTCTCTGTGTCTCTGTGTCTTTGCAGACATTACCTAAGCAGCTTCCTCTGGGATTAATAAAGTTTCCTGATTCTTTGCTGGAGTACAAGCATGTGGGAGAAGAGATTCATGTGAACAGTCTCTCCTGTATCTCCACCTCCACCGGCGTTCTGGGCAGAGCTTGTGAGATTATGTGTGATACAGTGTCTCCTTTCTCCAGGAGGTCTTGTGGTAACGAAGGGCGAAGACTTGATCTCGACATTGATGGGACCACAAAAGCAGTAACTTTACTGCAGCCATAGTGAATCAGTACCTTCTTTACACACTAAAACCACAGAACATGAACACAGAACACACGGGGAACCTACAGACTGGAACTGTCCAGTAACCAGTAACGAAGAACCATAATCACAGAACACAAGAAATTCTTTATTTTAGTTTAACCTGACCGGAACCTTGAAGTTCACACTTTAAGGTTCTGTTTCCTTTTCAAACCAATGATCTAGAACTTTATATTTCCATCTAAACATAAAACACTGTTCACTACAAATACACAAATAATAAACAAAATATTACAAATAATATTAATATAGTAATTTTTTATATATTTTTTTTTAATGTATGTCTGTATTTACTTAATCATGAAATCTCTCCACATGGAAGCCCAGTGTTACATTAAAGTTCTCGTTCAGAAACCTCAGATACTTGGTTCAGTTCAATCAGTCCTTCATCAAATTGAAGGAGTTTCACAAACCCACAGGCTGGAGGAACCAAGAGGGAATCTGGAACCGAACCTGTGTTCTCCTCACCAGCTCAAGTAGTTTTTACAAACAAAATTAATCAAAACTAAAATTATTGAATTCAATGCATTTATTCTAATGTTAACTGCTCAGATAAACGACTTCAACCCTTTAGAACCCGAGCGGTACGGATCTGTGAGGCAGCCCAACAAACGGTAAATAATCACCATACGGTAAATCAGCTCCTTATATGGACGTTCCTCCGGTGTGTGTTGGTGCTCGAGGTGTCAGACGCACGCCGAGAGAAAGAGCAGCAAACAGCAAGAGTGTAGGAGAACCAACACCGGTTCTAGACTGTTTTACACTGGTTGTATTTACTGAAATCAGAGTTTACTGATACACTCTGAGCTCTGTGTGTTCTGTCAGAGTGGTTCTCTGGTCCGGCCAAGATTTGATGTGAACAGTTTTGAGTGAATCAGTACAGAGAAATATGCTCATCCACTACTGAACACACACACACACACACACACACACACACACACACACTTTGTTTGCATCCATCAGCGTTACTGTGAGTTCCTGGTGAAGAGCCTTTATTGGCCTTTTTTTCAGAATAATGAATGAATTTCTTGTATAATTTATTATAAATTAGGCAACAAGTGAATTGAAGGTTCATCAGAAATCAGAGCTTTATTGATCCAGGAGGAAATTGCTTATGCTAAGACTGAACAGACACACAGACCAGAACAGTCTAAATAAATCTAATACACTAAACTATTAACACACATACTGGGTATCAATACTATAGATAAATAACTTAGTTTAGTGAATATAATTAAAGTGTGTAATATTAATGTTCTCTTTAAATGAGTAAAACTCCTCCCCAATGCATTTCCCCCCAGGTTGAGGGAGGTGTGGGATTCGGGCAGAAGGGCTTGATGATGGAGCTGCAGAGTCTGCAGGAGGCTCTCAAAGTGGAGATCCAGGTCCATCAGGTAACACAGTCATTTCTGCTTCATCAGAGTCGGGTGTTTCAATAATAACTTCTCAGGAAAGTCGAACTTCCTGGCTGCTGGGACACAGTGGGGAAATGAAAGGACTCGTTCTGTATCGAGACTTCTGATATTCTGTCTAGTTTAATGTACCAGGAACAGTCAAAATGTATCTTTTATTTGTATGTATGTACACACACACGCTATATAGATAGATAGATAGATATATAGATATAGATAGATTAGATAGATAGATATAGATATATATATAAATTTAAAAAAATTAATGCTGGGCAACAATGAAATTTTTTTAATCACGATAAATTGCATTTTTATACGCAAAATTCAATAATTAAAAAGTGGTCTATTGCACACTTATGTTTAAAGTACTGCTGTATGAACAAAAGTGCAATAACATTTAGTTTAAACACTTTAAACTAATAAGGAGCTTTTTAACAGCAGAGTTCCCTTTAAACACAGTTACAGATCAAATATTTCTGTAACTCAACTTCAACATTAATGTAATCAAATCAGATATTAAACCAAAGCTATTTGCCAATAACTCCCAGAAAATATCAAGTTTATTTATAAAGCCCATTTTGAGACAGAAAGGTCATTTAATGTGATTTGTTCTAATGATGTGAGGGTCGAGTCAAGCACCGAGGAACACACGGAGACACGAGAAAATACAGAAACAAAGGAATTACGAAAATAAACGAATTTAACAAAAACAAGAAAACCAGCAAAACTAGAAATGACTACAACCAAGTTCCGAAAGTGAGTTTTATAAAGAGCAGAGGGACCAGAGGTTCTGCAGAGAACCCACACACAGCCTGAAACATAGGAGATTCACACCAGCTACGAAAAAGAGAACACCTGTGAGGGGGCGGAGACAGGAACCAGACGGGGCGGGGCTAAGACTAAAACAGTAGACTCTAGAGCAGGGGTCTCAAACCTGTCCAGACAGGGCCGCTGTGGGGCCAGCAGGAGTCTCGCCTGATTCCACATCTGTAATCAGTTGGTCTTGGTCTTCAGTTACTCAGGTGTCTTTTCTTGGTTGGAATGAAAACCTGCACCCACAGCGGCTCTTTCTGGACAGGTTTGAGACCGAGGGACAGACACATAAAGACACATGGAGGATGTAAACAACAGCATGGACAAGAAAACAGAATATTACAACAAGCAAATAAAACAGGGAAGAGATGGAGAACGTCACATTTACGGGAACAGAATAAAAATATGACGCATAAAATGGTAGAAAATAAAAGTGAAAAGTCAAACGGCACATAGAAAGTCAGTCAGAAGATTCGGGGCTGTTTTCAGTGCGAGCTCAGGCAGCAGCTCTGAACAGAGGGAGGAAGTTTCGTGGTGTGAGTCATTTACTCTTCTCTCATCTGGACGGGATTAGGAGCAGGACGCCGGCGCCTCCGTCTGAAACGACCCACTTTCTGTTTCTGACGCTTCAGATTCGGTTCTGATAGAGAAGTCGAACGCAGATACTGTCCTGATTCACCTGTGTGTATTTCTGATGGTGTTTTAACACTTTCAGTGGGGAAAAAGTTAAAGGACTGAACATATTGTACATGGTACACTATTGCTAATATTCTGATTTAGTGTTATTTTAAATATTTTAAGTGCCTTTGTTTTTATAAAATACTCCATGCAGTACTACTGTCTTCCTGTAGGGGTCAGTAAGTGAACACCCTGTACTGCACGGAGCTTCTCCAAACAAATCAGTGTAAAGAGGTTGTTTTTTTTGTCTTCGTCCTGTTTCTTATCTCTCATTCAGGCATTCAGACACACACACACACACACACACACACACAGGAATGTGTATATGTATGTGTGTGTGTATGTGTGTGTTTGTATGTGTAACTGTATATTTAAACACACACACGCTTACTTGCTGTGTTTCTTGTTCTCTGCAGAAGCTGGTTGCTCAGATGAAGCAGGATCCACAGGTGAGAACCACATCAGGCACTCAACTGCTGGGGGAACGTGTTTACAAATACCCAGAGATTCATCCAGCGTGTTAACAGAGCTGTCTGTGTGTCTGTGTGTCTGTCTGTGTGTCTGTCTGTGTGTCTGTCTGTGTGTCTCTGTCTGTGTGTCTCTGTCTGTGTGTCTCTGTCTGTGTGTGTCTGTCTGTGTGTGTCTGTCTGTGTGTGTCTGTCTGTGTGTGTCTGTCTGTGTGTGTCTGTCTGTGACTGTGTGTGTCTGTGTGTGAACAGCTGCAGTCCAAGCATAACCCCCAAGCCATGCTCTTGGAAATACATTCTCTTATTTCTCGCTCCTCGCTGTCGACATGGGCTTATGGTTACCATGGTGAGTGGTGACTCAACCAAAATAAGATGTATGGTGCAGTGTGAGTCAGTCACACATACTTAAAGGACCCGTACCATGCATCTTTCTCATCTTTTACCATTTTCCTTGAGGTGCACATGGGGTTTAGTGTACCAAAACCAGTCATTGTTAATTAATTATGACAATTTTCCAACCTCTCTTTATCTGTCAGGCTGTTTTTCATACTTAATACCAGTATTCAGTATTGTGCGAAAGTCTGTAGCCACCCCTTATTATCTTATTTTTCTTTTTAAATCACCCTGTTGGTGCAAAAACATGAAATTTTTATGTCTGTCAAACTGTCTTACTTTGGCATATTGAATAGATTAAATGAATGAAACAGAAACAAATGTTTTACTGTGTCTGAAGACACAAGGTTCCTAGATCAAGGTGTTCCAACCACTCAGCATTCAGCACCACGAGCATACTGATCACCGCCTGATCATCTGGAATCATCTGCACCTGTTTCTTCACTGGTTCAGGCCTTAAGTTAAATTTGCTTTGTTATTCCAGAATGATTCATACGTAGGCCACTGTTTGGCTTAACAGACAAAAACAGGAAACCGATCAGGTTTAGGGACTGGACTGAACCCTTGAGAACTGTTCCTCAATACTACATGAAAAAATACAAAATCTGCATCTTTTGAAGCAAAACATGAAGACGTGATGGGTGGTGTAAGACTCTTGACTTATGATTAGGCTGCCTTATGCAGTGTGTCACTCAAAAGGTAGTCCAAACTTAAACATGCCTGAACACATGGAGGCAGTATTGCTTCTGTTGTTTTGTTGAATCGCAGGACGAAATTGTTTGTAGTGCAGACAGATGCATGTCCTGCCCTAGAGTATGATAAGTAACTTCCTGCACAAAACTGTTTTGTAGGATATTTTTATTTTCTAAACCACATTATCAGAGCATGCTCCCAGCGTTAAAGCAGTGATTCCTCACTGGCGCTTTGACGTCGTCTCTTGATTCTCAACTCGCCTCCACTCAATCATAAAAAATAAAAAGAATGAGGAATCCGTAAATGATTGTGTGCTACAATCAAGAAAATATGAAAAAACAAGTTGTATTTAGCCTCTAAATGATAAATGTAGTAAAGTTATTTTGCCTTTATTTTAAAGACTTTTGCAATAATTTCTAATTTCTTGTGTTCAGTCATGCTTTTGATTCAGCATCAGTTTCAGCTAAAAAAGCTAATGTAGTAATGTAATGTAGTTAGATTAGCTTATGATTTAAAAAAGGTCTATAGATAAATCAGTTTTAGAAATATTTGGTAAAAGGCTCATATTTTGTGTCTGTTTCCCCTCAGTCGAGAGACTTACAATGCTCTGACTAATTGGCTCACGGACGCGCGGACGCTGGCCAGTCCCAACATCGTCATCATCTTGTGTGGGAACAAGAAGGATCTGGATGCAGATCGAGAGGTCACCTTCCTGGAAGCATCTCGCTTTGCCCAAGAGAATGGTAAGCACCCAGTAATCCCTTTCAGACACATAATACCATCTGAGATTCACTCTTCCACGGTTTAGTGACCCAAACTAAGGTCCAGCAGTAAGACAGGGGTGTTGAAAATCACTTGGACGGGAGAACAGTATTAAATCAGTTGACTTGCAGCCAAAAGGAACTTTTAAGGCTAAACAACATGCTTAGTACTGCCAAACACCCCCTTCCTGTGGGACAAATGGTGTAATACATTTGTGTGTCACGTTGACTCCAGCCAGTCGCCTTGTTTCCTGGTAACCATCTGTCACTCAAAATGCCAGAGAAACAATTCCCTGGGTTGATTTTGATTCATGATCCATCCATACCAAAGATGTTTTCCAGTTTGTGTCTACTAGTTTTGTGTGTGTGTGTGTGGGTGTGTGTGTGTTTGGTATTAAAAGGGAATTTTTTTTTTTTTTTTTTTAAGATTATTGACATAAGGATAATCTGGCGTTCTCATTTTTGTCATTATCTGCCCCTGAAGTCTGTATTTTCTGGGTTAGATAGGTGCATCTTGAAGAGTGGGTTTGAATTTGAATTGATTCAAATTATTCATTATATATGCATCATGTAATATATTGAATTGATGTTTGTTTCTTTTTCTTCTTTTTTTTTTGTGTAATTTTCTGACCATTTTTCCGTTCCATTTTTTTCCCCATAGAGTTGATGTTTTTGGAGACAAGTGCTTTAACTGGAGAGAATGTGGAGGAGGCCTTTCTTAAATGTGCCCGCACAATTCTTAACAAGATAGAGTCTGGTAAGAGGAAAAACCTTTCCAAGAGGAGATCTTTCTAGAATGGTTACCAATGCCTTTTTGTCAGATTTGAATTGGGAATACAGTAAATCCCTGGTTTTATGCGGATCAGGAGTCGTGGATTCAGTCACACGCGGATTTTTTCTGAGAACCTAACTGATAGTTTTACCTGGAAATTTCCACAATAACGTGGAACCAGCAAATTTTTTTTTTTATTATTTATTTATTTGCTTTTTTCGTGGCAATGTTTTTTTTATGCATTTTACTTCTAAATTATTCAGAAATATAATTTACTAATTTTGTAACATAAATATGTAACACATATGAATGGGGGGTTTACTGTATATAGGATTTTAGTAGAGCTTTTTACTGCGAGGATATTTGTGTTCTTTATAAATGATTGTTTGGTCCCTATTATTATATAAGCAGCTGTGAGACTGGGGATGCAGGGCTTGTGTGTTTATTAAACATTTGTGTGTGCGCGTAGGTGAGCTGGATCCTGAACGAATGGGCTCTGGTATCCAGTATGGCGATGCGTCTCTGAGGCAGTTGAGGCAGCCACGGGGTTCTACTGCACAGACCAAGCAGCAGTGTAGCTGCTAGGGGTCGGCCCCATTCCCTCCCTACTCTTCAGTTCCCTACACATTACCTACCCAGCTTAAGGTGAGTCCACCACCTTAATAGTGTACCAATAGTGTATCAATTCACTTCACTAATTCACACAACTGCTACCGTCAATACACAGATAACTGCAGTATTCAAACTCTGTGCTTAATAATGCGTCATGCACATTAAGAGCTAAATATTTAGGGTGAAGGTTTATTTTAAGGTAGGGCTGCACAACAATATCAGTACGGTAAACCCCCCGAATTTCGCGGACCCCGTGTCATCATGGCATCTGTAATTAAAAAGGCTTGAAATATGAGAAAACTTTCAGAAGTGTACATTAATTCTTCCACTCGTCTGTTTTCTGATCATAGTATTTGTGATGGCACAAAACCAATACATTTACATTCATTTCCTTATTCCTTTGTACTGTCCACTTTCTGCCATAACAATGCAAATTTCCCACTTACAGGACTAATAAAGGTTTATCTCTTCTTATCGTATTCAGCCTGTAGCAGTTTAGCCCTCCCCATTCAAGCTGAAGTTCTATAGAGTGTTTCAGCCCCTGTGTTGCTGCAATACAGGGTGGACCATCTGAAATAAGTTCCTTTAAATATATCACGCTTAAAGGCACAAAGGCAACAGAAACGGCCTGCTTAATTCTGAGAGATGAACAGGTTGGAAGATGAATTATGAATTACATTTTTTGTTCACAGACCCACACAAATGTCCTGGAAAAATGAAATAGAAGGAAAATGTGGAATACGGGCACTTTAAAAACACTTTGGCTGATCAGTGACTTTAATGGTTAAAGACTGGCCAAAATAATTTGACTTTTGTTGGATTACATGAAGACCTCGATTAATCAGAACACCCAGTAACTCACCTGGAGCTGTGATTGGTCAGAAGCTTATTTACATTTTGCAGACTATTGCATCATCAGTGTTGCAGAGACTGATATTAACAAATGCTATTCTGCGTGACCCTGTTTTTAAATGACATGGAGACTATTCAGGTAAATGATGTGAAGTACCGCCTAGTGATTTATTTCTGTTATATACAAAGAATGTGTTTAATACTGTATTATTCTACAGAAAAAACAGATGATGAATAATGAAGTGCACAGTGTACAGCAGTTTGAAACTGCTTATTTGGTGCTGGGTTTTTTTTAATTTAAATTATTTATTTATTTATTATGGATCTGCTTGTTATAGAATGGTTAGCATGAAATTCAGTATGATACATTTAGTCAGAAGGGTTGCTCTGAAAAGTTCTCACTCATTTGAATGCACTCACTCTTCTCTCTCCCTCAGATTCGAATGTCTCTGGGTTTGCAGGTTAACGCCCTCGCCTCTGCAACGCCGCGACCCTCCAAACCCAGACACATCTGGATCATTTCTTGTGAAGTCCATCTACAACCTCTGCCCACCGACCGAGTGTGTGGGGCCGGGAGACGTGGCCAGTGGAGCTGACTGACGAGTGAGACTGCAGCCTTGGTGGCCTGGGGGAAGGTGCTTTGTAGGGATCTTGCAGATTTATCCTGTGATATCTTTTTTTTTTTTTTTTTTTTCCCCATATGTATATACACAATCACACTCACGTTGTTTATGTAGTGTAAACATCCATCAACCCAATCTCTGTGCACTGGGAAAAATCTGAGGGATGATGACAGTTCTTTTTAAGACATGAAACAAACATCTATCAGTCAGTGACTGAAAATCCCCTGGTAAGTGGTAAGATTCCCCTGCTTCATATAATACTAAGCAAACTAAATAGGGTGGTCGATTTAAGCAAGTCTAGTGGTTGATGACTCCGATCAGAGCTCTGTAGAAGGTTTCTGGGAATGTTCAGACACCTCCCTGGCTTTGAGGAAATATTGCCCATAGGATACAGCTTGCATGAATTTCTGGAAGTCCCCTTTAAGCCCCCTGGAAGTTATTGTGTTGACTGAAGACCTCAAGGGAAATATTTCCTGTAAAGGACTCTTAAAGCACAAAGCCATGTTGGTAGATCTTTAAAACCAACTGTCAAAGCATCTTTAGTGACACAGTCAGCCTTATCTGGTGCATATTAAATGTTACTTGGCACGGGTTTGGCTGAAAAGGCCATCTTTAACACTGACTTACACAAGCCTTCTTCCTCTGCCCTTCCTCCAGAGGACTGGGTTCCATTAATGAGTTCTGAAGAAGCCAGCTGTGTGACTTTAACTGATATGCAACAAAGCGGACTGGCCTCCTGGATGCAGAATGGACTGATTTTATTTCCTTGTTTTATCTTTAGTATGTGAGAGAGCGGAGTTCGGTCTCTCTGAGCTGTAACGCAGCCCCAAAATAAAGCACCTCAGTTCAGTGGTTTTCAACTACAGTCCGAGGGACCCACTGCCCTGCACAGTTTCAGGTCTGACACACCTGATCCAGCCTAAAAATCAGCCGGATAAGCTGCATCAGGTGTGTTTTTGCAGGGAAGTGAGTTCTCAGAACTGCCCTCACCGTGCCTCACCCACATATGCATTGTAGCCAATAGCTGCTACAAAAGAACATAACAGTGGCTCGATCAGTTAAATGTGGTTGATTATAGTAGCAAACTGCTTTTGTGCAGTTCCTTGAGAATGCATGGAAAACCCAAGATCACAATAGAGTACCGAGTACTAAGTGCATATTTAAAGTATGGTATGTATCCCGAAACATTAAGGAGGCTGAATAATTTTTTTTTAATATTTTTTTTTCTTTTCACTGTGTGACGAGCCGAGAACCATCGCACAGCAGCAGTGACTGGAAATCTCCATAAATCCTTCAGAATATACTTAAACCATGACTGTTCTGAAAGGGGATTTTGAGTGAACAGCCGTTCAGGTGTATCTGTTCATGGCTGTTATAGGTGTTCTAGTGCCCTGCCCTCTTCCAGCCTTCTCAGTCAGCCCCTAATGACCCGCCTCAGTCAGGCCCATTCCAGCCCCTGTGTCTTAAAAATATCGTCTCTGTGGTGTGTGGTGGTTCTTCTGTTTTGGTTTTGTTTTGGGGTTTTTTTTCCCCTCTGCAAGTGCACTTTTTTTTTGACTGTTTATATACTGTACCTATAGAATTGTAAAATTTATAGTAATTTAAATATATGCTGTAATGGGAAATATTCAAGCAGGGATCATTCCTTACTAAAGAACAACTGAACTTTGTCCCACACCATTTCAATGAAGGAATAACTATGTGCCGTATGTAGTGTGTATACACAGTCGAATGCAAAAGTTCTGGCACCCCTAGTCAAATGATTCTTTGATTTTCTAAGTGGAAATTAGGAATCATCCTCTATTTAGAACACGTTTCTGTACAGTTTAATGCACAATTCCTGTTTATTTGCTGCATTTAACATATTTGGAAAATTGACTCAAAATGACAGTGGCCTGAGTACTTTTAGTTAGAAAATAAACAAAAGCTTGCCATTTTGGCTGGGGTTAATCTAACATTTGTATACAGCTGTGCATATGTACTGTACGCACCAGGCAAGGCGATTTCATGTGTTGTCATTTAAAGCAACAAGCAGAAAGCAAAAAATGTGGCCTCAGTTCTTCGTGAACCCAAATCTTAATCATTTAAAAGGGTTACATTTAATCAAGGTGTTGGTGTGCCTATTCTGAAACACTGAATAATTATGACTCAGTTCTTTATTGTATATATTAGAAGAAACTGCTTCAGAAATAATGACAAGACGACTATAACTCCAACTGTAGACTCTGATCAGTAAATAACACAGCTAACAAGTGAAACTGTTACTAAATTAGCATTGGGATCTTACTACTGCTAGACTTTGAGGTACCTTTTTAAAAAAAAAACAAAAAAAACTGATGACTAAGCTTAAAATGAGTTACTTTGGTTTTTGGTGGCATTGTCTACATGTCCTCTGATCTTTTTTGTCTACATGTCCTCTGATCGCCCAAAATACTGCAGAAACTCAGTTGTTGCTTAGTAACCAGTGTGACTTTGCTCATCCATAAATACTGTATATCTGAATCATCTATGCTGTAAATAAGATTGGACTGTCTATTTGGATTGTGTTTGGGGGGGAGGGTGCTTGTTAATTTTAAGAATTCAGAATAAGTAAAGTTTGCTTGTTTTTTTTATGTTAAATGAGTGAGATTTATTTATTTTTGTCTGTCCCATTTTGAAGTGCCAGCAGTATCAAGTAGAGAGATGACAATACAAACTCATTAGAAAATATTTCTCAAGAAATGTACGGTACTGTGCAAATTCTTGAGTCATCCCTCGTTTTTTTGCTTCCAAAGAGCCAGACGTTTCTCTATTTCTAATGTAATTTTAATGTAGTCTGGAACAGTTCTCCAGGCTTCCTAAAGGACTTTCAAAGACTCTCATTTTCAGTCCAATCCCTGAACCTGACGTTTCAGAGGAATGTTTTTAAGACACAGTGACCCACGTATGAATTATTTTTCTCTGTTAAGCCACTCATTTAAGCAGAACAAAGAAACATCTAACTTAAGGCCTGAACCAGTGAAGAAACAGGTGCAGATGATTCCAGATGATCAGGCGGTGATCAGTATACT
>JBBJLS010000001.1:12679013-12691098 GCA_037577275.1 Bryconaethiops microstoma
TGATTCCAGATGATCAGGCGGTGATCAGTATACTGGTGGTGCTGAATGCTGAGTGGTTGGAACTCCTTTATCTTGGCACCTTGTATCTTTAGGCACTTTGCAGCCTGTTGCAGTAAAATATTTGTTCCCATTTCTTTTATTTAATCTACTTGATATGCCAAAGATGACCGTTTGACAGGCATTAAATAGTATTTTTGCAGCAGCAAGGTGGTTTAAAGCAAAATTTGAAGAAATGAGGGGTGACTCAAGATGTTTGCACAGTAATGTATGTCCAAAGAGCCTGGAGTGTCTGCTGTTTACTGTAAATTCATGTAGATGGAACATCGTTGCAGGAACGGATCTTTTCCTGTTCTGCCGAAGTATGTGTTGTGGTTGAATGATCCAAACAATAACGGTACCAGGGGTCAGTTTCCAGTACAGGGATTTTGCTGAGAGCAGGATTCCACAGCATTCTGAGTGGTGATTCCTTATTGAAAGGAAAACAAACTCCAGGACTACGATTCCTGTCCAAGAACCTGACCCAACGGATATGAACTCACTGGGGACTAGTTAGTATGTCGTTTAGTGGTTATTGGGCCACATTGTATCGTTGCTGGGTTTTAAATTCTTTTAAACGTTTATTTTTTGACAGTTACGGGGCTTTGGGGAGCTCCTAAATAAGAAAATACAGTGTTTCTAAATCCTGCTTGTGTTTCGACATGAAAAGTAGCATTCAGATAAGCTGGTAGAACTGTTCCCCTTTCACCACTAGATGTTGCTGCAACAGCAGTAATTTGGCCTGACGTCCTCATTCTGTCTGGTTGTGAGGGAAATTTCTCAGAGCAAACCATTCATCACTGGCAGCTGATTTGAAATGAGTTAAATAGATGCCCTGGAGCCAAAAAGAAAGATATCAACTACCTGTGATTTCCATCATTTTATTTTACTTTCACTTTAAATTTCTTGGGTTTACATATTGATATACATACAGTGAGTGGAAATATCACCTTCAGTCTGCAATCTCACAGGGACTCAAGTGCATAAGATACTTCAGAGAAAGGGAACGATAAAAAATGGTTTTTAAAAAAACAAATGAACAAAAGAGTCTATCAATACTTTACGAAACTCATTTTCAGACAAAGATAAAAACCCAGTCCATTGCTACGAATACTCCGTGATTAAGAAGAACTGTTTACAGAACTAAGCTTAATCAACACCCAGAAAACCAGTCCAAACAGATTCAAGACTGAGCAAAGTGGTTGCTATGGAGCCACTAGAATGGGGAGAAGTGGCACGAAAGTTGGAGATGAAAGTAAACACGGTCTTTTGTCATGTGTTCCTCCTTCAAGTGCCTTCAAATCTGTTTGGTCTTGCTGGCAAAACATGCTCTGAATCGGCGTCTGCCTTTGCTCATCGAAATTACTCTTTCAAGGCCCGTTAGATGTGCATATACCTAAAGCATTAACGTTGGAATCAACCGCTTAATTTTGCCTCTGAATGTGCATGCGGTGGTAGAAGCAAAGACATGAGTCATGGTGGAACTAGTTTAACCATCAAACTTTTACAAAATTATATAATTTTTATATAAAGTACTGTGCAAAAAAGGCATCCCTCAAACTGGTCAGGTTCAGGGACTGGACTGAAAACGAGTGTCTTTGAAAGTCCTGGAGAACTGTTCCTCAAGACTACATTAAAAATACAAGAAAGTCTGGCTCACTCTTTGGAAGCACAATATGAAGGAATGAGGGGACTTTTGCACAGTACTGTATGTGTGTCTATATAGTATCTATACACAATTCAAAAACAATTCACAGTAAAAAAAAAATAAAAATAGGAATGATCCTGGTCTGTTGTCCTTAATTCACGGCTAAATGCATCAGAAGCTACTATAAGATTTCCAGTGAGATGTATTTGGATAATTGGACATGGGGCCTTCAGCTCCGGTATCATTTCTACAGACAGAGTAGTGTAAATCTCATCGATGGGCGTCATATTTCCAGTGCTGGGGCGTTTTTCGTCCATCAAGTTCCTCTTTTAGTGTTGGTGAAAGGGTACGGATAAGCGGTCAGTGCCACCTTATTGTGGCAACTGTTATATAACTTAAGTATTCAAAACACGGGAGTCTGTAAATTGAACTATCAAAAGACAGAGGCCCCAGAAACACACGTCCAGCTTGAAATTCATAAGTAAATGGACGCTCTACTAAAAAGAGAATGGGAACAAAATGGCCAGCATTATTTTGGGACCTGTCAACATGACTTCAAAAATTTTTAAGGATATACTTTAAGGTTTCCAAGATATTTAACATGTTTATCCTTTTTTGATGAATTTGTAGGAAATCTGCACCTTTTTTCAGATCTAGAAGCAAAGTTTTAAGTGTCTGTTAGACACCGGGACTTCCCATTATAAACATTAAACATCTGGAAACCTAAAACCTTACTTAGCACAGCTCTGAGGAAATGCTGAAATGTTAGGTGACATATTTCATCAACAACATCCACACACACACAAACAATAAGCCTGGCTTTCAGCGGGGAGGGGAGGCTGTAACATCTCTATTCTAGGGACTGAAGCATCAGGAGTTGCTTGAGGACCTTCGTCTGGCTGGTCTCTCGTATCTCTCCTGCCAAGAACATCTCGTCCACCACCGTGTACACCTGAGACACACAAACACAAATCCATATAGTTACAGAGGTCAAAAATCCAATAATGCACCAAAACAATGCCCCTACAAATCATTTTACATGGGCCCAAAGATATATACGACTATCACTCACCATCATTATCTTCCTTTCAGAGAAACTTCAACACATACTAAGTTTGGACAATAGATCATTTGTTAAATCATTATCATTATATCGGTCTCTACAATACTGCTCTCACAGAAGCCTGCGATATGCAAATGAGCCTCTAACAAATCAGTGTCTCTGACAGGCTGACCAATCACAGTTCCAGCTGAGTCACTGCGTCTTCTGATGAATCAAGGTCTACATGTAATCCATGTTTAATTATTTTGGCCAAACTTCAACCATTAAAGACACTGACCGGCTGAGGTGTTCTTAAATAGCTCATATTCTACATTTTCCTTCTATTTCAGGGGTTTGTGCACCAAAAAGTTTTCAGAATTGATTCTTACATTACCATTTTCCAACCACTGAATTAAACAGGCTGTTTTTGTCACTGATATATGATATATCAATATGACATATGATATATGTAAATGATCTCTTTTCTGATTGGCCGCCCTGTATTGCAGCTCATTCAAAAGACAGAATGGGGCTGAAACACTCCTTAGAACTTGAATGGGTGGGGCTGATCTGCTATATGATGAATAAGGAGGCTTACACAAAAATATGGGTTTTGTGACATCACAAAAACTCAAATGAAAACAGGCTGCAGCTTAGTTTTTTTCATTCCAGAAAAGTGATGATAGGGGCATTTTGTAAGATTGCAATTTTGCCAAACCCATAAGATCAGGAATAACGACACACGTTACTGTCAGATGTAACATATGAAGCCCCATTTAAGCTCGTGTCATTAAATGCGATGAGGGTAATTACGTGCAAATGAGCTAATTTCCTGCGCTGCGCTGATTTCTCCGTCCTTTAAAGAAGTTAACAGAGTCCCGCCGGTGCTGCTTGCAGCGTGGGCGCAACTTTGTTAAGGTTCATCCAGTGGGCGGATTTAAAAATACATCAAGCAATTAACGACGTGGAAGCTGGAGACAATTATCAGAGGCAGATCTTCACTGCTTACACTTCTCCAAGAAAACCTCCCTCACGCTAAAGTGATGCAGGAGCTCTTAATTGTCTGATTGCTGTAATTATGCATCAAATACCTGTTGCCATGGTACTACAGGGCCAATATCTCCCCCCCACCCCCGCCAATGCATCCTTTCGAGTCAATCTGGTAAAAGAGATCATACACTACCATGCAAAAGTTTGGGCACATACTACATTTGCATGTTACTGACTTAATATTGACTAAAAATACACTACATGTGTAAATGTACGGTATGTTCACCATTTGAGGACATTCATTGGCCAGAAAATATTTCATCCATCCCTACTGACTGATATCATCATAATCATAATGTGGAGCACCAGACAGGTGTTTGATATTTGTATATGAAATGTATGATATTTATATATGAAACTATTCTGTGATGAAAGAGTTAAACCAGTGCATTTAAAGTTTAAGGACAGTCTAAAATTTGACTGCATTGCCACACAACCAGTTAATAGGATGTCAGACATGCACTGTTACAGATTCTGTTCATCTTATAAAGGAAACTTGTTTTAATTGACATTTCTAGTTGTTCACTCATCTTTCCAGTGTTTAACACGAACAAACATCTTTAGTTTCTGAAAATCAATGTACTCAGATTTTATCACTTACCTTATAGAAATTGAAGACCAAATCTAATTCACACACATTGTGGAAATATTCATTCAAAACCTGAAAAAAAAAAATAAGAAGTTAAGAATGTGGAATTTAAACCTCTTGGTTAAATTTCTGGTCTTATTTCAAATGTGAAATCTTCTTTAGTGTAAGAATTGAGGCAATTCATTTCAGCATGTAGAGCAAAATGAGCCTTTATTCACTATAACAACTGATGAAAGCCAACATAATTCAGTCACTGCACAAACAGACTTCACTGAGTAACTGGATTTTAACAGTTACGTGTAATTTTAGTTTTACGGTTAACTGTGATCTCGGCACTGGAACAAAAATCTCATCCAAACTTAATGGTAAACGTATTATGAGCCCTTACGATCAACGAGAGGCTCTGAACTGTTCACTTTACACATTTAGCACGTCGCTTTGTAGAGAGCTCGTTATGGGACCGGGCCAATGTGAGGAATGGAGGGGGGGTCAGAGGAAGTCCCAGCATTCCAGGTCACAGTGCTCTCGACCTGCTGGAAGCCCTCAGAGCCACATTCCGCCTGTCCCTCATGCAGCTTTACAAACACGGTAACGGATTCTCAGTGTTAAATGAGAGCTCTCCAATTCATAATAGGGCTCCACAATATATCACCACTGCAGTACTGGTCTCTGCAATATGCAAAGGAGCCTCTAACCAATCACAGTGAAGCTGTTTTTCACCAAGCTGTTTTCAAAGGGCCCATATTCTACACTTTTCTTTTATTTTCCTTCCATCGCATTTGTGTGGGCTTGTGTAACAAAAATATAATTCATCCTTGCACGACAATTTTCCAACCTCTTCTGATCCCTAAATTAAACAGGTTGACTGATATGCAAATGATCTCTTCTCTGATTGACTGCCCTGTATTGCCCCTTATTCAAAAGGGCAGCATGAGGCCGAAACACTCCATCGTACTTCAGCATGAATGGGCGGGGCTAAAGTGCCGTAGTCAGAATAAGGAGTGTGTTGGTTTTTTGACGTCACAAAAACTATGATTTGAAAATGAGATCACATTTTATGTATATGGGCTACACGCATGTGTGAATGAATGTACAGTTTGAAATGTCAATAATATTTATGTGCTTCAAGTCACTGAAATGGGCCCTTATATTGAAAGGCATCACAATCACAGTAAGAAGCAGCAAAATTGCAATTCTGATATTCTGTTCATATGGTGCAGCCCTAATCTTTATTTATTTATTTATTTATTTTTTATTTATGTACAAATGTTCCAACATTTCATCTAAAATCTGAAGCTCACATTAGTGTACAGTTCACATTGTTTCATGTTATAGGATTTCTTGCCATTAAGTTCAGTTTAGCGGCTGCTGGACTGACCTCTCCCCATCCTTGGATGTGAAATGTCTTTTTATTTGAGACTAAGTAATTGGCTTTGAAATATGTAGCCCAGTTAATTGTGTACAAGAAATGGAAAATTGTGTATTGTGTAAAATGGTTGGTGATAAAGACAACAGTAGTGATCGAGATTAAAACACTACACCTGTCTGTTTCTGAAGATGATGGAGGAGAACCAGCCAAGAGCTCCTGAAACACTTACCTCCACAAAGTTATGGATTCCCTCCAGGTAGGCCAGGTTATTGTCAGTGACGTCCACACAGATGCAGAAGTACAGACCAGCATATCGTCTGTAGATAATCTTGAAGTTTCTGAACTGCAGTGCAGAGAGGTACAAACAGTTACAAGAGCCTGAGATCAACAAGTTAAATACAGCATTTCAGAACGATCCAACCTACATATACACTACATGTCCAAAAGTTTGTAGACACATGCTCAACCAATGTTTTTTGTAATAGAGTATCCATAGAGTTTGTACCAAAATTGGGAAAAGGGGGCTTAACCCTTATGTTCTGTTCAATTTTACTAACACCCTTGGGGTCAGTTTAACCACCAATTCAAACCTCCAGAAATTTGAAATTAAAGTTGCTACACAAGTTTGTGTTGATTTCTCTGCTGACAACCTAAATAGAGCTTTAAATAAAACACACAAGTAAAAAGCCCCCAATGCCAGGAAATATGTTTCCCTCCCCAATGTCATGTGACCTCAGTGGTTTACTCCTACAGGTGTGTTCATATACAGTTATGGAACTAAAGCAGACGGAGGTTTATAAAGATTATAAAACTGCCTTTTACCCTCAATATCATCCAAAACAAACGTATGTAAAATGTTGATATTTCTTATATCACTAAATGTATACACTGGAAACAGGTCATCAAGTTCATTGTGTTTATCCAGTTTATCCCCATTTAATTAGAAAAAGTAATTAAATATGAAGCAGAAATTATATAAATGATTCATTTGGAGACATTAAACATTGAATGGGGTCAAATTGGCCCCAAACATAACAGAAGGATTATGGCTGGCGCTCTGGGCATGGAGAGCTCAGGCCCAGAGGATCACGTTCTATTGGCAGTGCTTTTCTATGGACATTATACAAGCTGCATGGATGCAGAGAGGAGAATCTGGAACATTTTAGACACACATTCTAGTTATGAACTACTACTTCAATTAGGGACTAACACATTACATGCTGTATAATTACATACAAGGTATACCAATAACCATTTAATTTGTTTCAGCAGGTGACAGGATAACGGTGTACCTCAACAAAGTTGGTGTGTTTGGCATCACGGACAGTGACCACAGCGTGCACCTCCTCGATAAGTTTCTGTTTCTCATCGTCATCAAACTGCATGTACCACTTGGCCAACCTGGTCTTCCCTGCTCGGTTCTGGATCAGAATGAAACGGATCTACGAAGAGGACATAGTCACTTGCATCAGTTTAACACAATGGATTTTGTGTGTCGTTCTACTGTTCCATCAAAACGCTCACCATCAAACAAACAAGGAAGAAGTGGTGTAATGAATGTTTGAATGGATCCAAGTTGTGATTTGTGAGAATCAGCTGTGAGTGTGTTTTCCTGTATGAACATTTGTTACAAGTCAAATTAAGTAGGTGTTTGTCATTTCAGCCATATACACAGTGCACTGTAAAATTAAACAATGTTCTTCATGGACCACAGCGTTCCTCCAGGACCAAACCTCCAGGTCCATGGTGCAACACAAAGAACAAAAACAGAAATACCACAATACAAAAAGAAAGAAATAAAGGGAAAACAAAATAACACATGAGCAGCAGCACAATATTACAGGACAACATACAATGCAGCTGATAGGAGCAGCTACAAATCTGAATTAATACAGTATTATGACAGATACTGTATTCTAGTAGCAGAGTCGTTCAATTGAAAAAAACATGAAAATATTTAAGTAATAATAACCGTACAAATAACAGTAGCAGTAGGACAGATAATGTGCAGACTATAACAAATAAAATGGATAGTTAAAGTGGCAGTTGAGGTGTTTGTTGGTTATGGCAGAACAGTTTGATATGTATAGGTAAAATGTAAATGTTAATTGTTAACGGATTTCCTGGGGTCTTATGTTACATTCATTTGGTAGACACTTTTCTCCAGAACGACTTACAATCGAGGAAAAAACAGTCAATTCTCCAACTGCAGGACAGTGGGAGAATATGATGTCGTGTAGTGTAATGTAATGTAATATTCCCAGCAATAAATAACAGTAGTGACGCTCTATTTCTTTACTTATTTTTAAAAATCGTAGAGAATTTGTGAGCGAGTTCTACGTTAGCTTAGCTTAGGCGGCTAATGTCACAGATCCTCCCTCCAAAAATCCTCATCAAACTCACCATTGTGCTCCTGATACACAGACAGCCGAGGCGTCACTTTAAGTACTGTAAAGTTTAAACTGGAAAATAAAGCTTCAGCGACCTCTGGGCACAAAAAATAATAAATTACAAATAAAAAGAGCTCCGCCAGCCGGTTCTCTGTCGCTAGCTCTGAAAGCTATAGGCCCCTGGACCACTGCATCACGGGTAATGTAGTTTTATAAGAGATCCTTGTACAACAGCGAAGGCGAGACAATCTGTTAAAAAAACTACAAGTACCGACTTTCAGGGCCAGGTACGGCAGAACATAATGACGCAGGATCATGTGAGAATATGTATTATTATTATTATTATTATTATTATTATTATTATTATTATTATTATTATTATTATAAATAAAACAGTTTTTCATTGGTAAACATTAGTTTGTGCGCGTGTGTGGTCTATTAGAAAAATTAATATTAGTGCATTTACCACCCATATTAGTGCATTTATCAAGCTATTAGGTCACTGATGAAACTATTAAAATAATGAAATGACCCCTTTAAAATTATATAACACGTTGGTGACCTTATTTGGATTCATACATGATGAAAGATTTCACTAGTGGAAATTCACAAAAGTGGATAATCTAAAAAAATAGGAAAAAGCAAAACAATAGGGAAAACAAAATCAATGTTAAGAATTAACAAAAATAGCAATGCTGTATTCAAAAATAAAATTAAATAAAATATTTTATATTTAAATATCTAAAAAAATAATAATTTACTAAAACCCACACAAACCCACAAACCTAATTATCGTAAATCCCTAACATGTGCACAAACACAACATGTGTTCAAGATACTGCATTATACTGTATATGACAGTTAGCTGAGGAATTCAGTATAACATTGAGAGACTATGAACATTCATAAAATGTTCATAAAATTGAAAATAAACATAAAATTGCTTTCATAACATTTTACAAAACTCTGACACACACAGGGATACAGTCTGAGTAACTTGTACTGCATTCAGTTTTACACCTTTAATGCATTTCTAAATAATGAAAGAGACAATGCAGTGTTCATATTGATCAAACCCACAGACAAGAGTTCAGACAAACCGCACACTGTGTTCAGACAAACCGCACACTGTCTTAAGATAAACCGCAGGCTGTGTTTAGACAAGTCACATACTATATTTGATCAAATCTCACACTGGGGTCAGACAAACCACACACTGTGTTGAGACAAACTGCACACTGTATTTGGACAAACCACATGCTGTGTTCAGATAAACCACACACTGTGTTCAGACAAACCGCACACTGGTGTGGGACAAACCACATACTGTGTTCACAAACTGTCCCTCTCAATATATTTATGAAATACATTACAATTACAGCCTTGAAAAGTCCACAGCCAGGCTGGTGGTGGGGCGTCAGTGTTTCACTGAATACTGACCTCTTTTTGCCCAGTTAGTACGGTTTATCTGCAGGTGGAGATACGATCCTGTTTACTGCTGGACATTGTCCAGACAGCTTGGACACTGCTGTTGAGAAATGTGCATATGTGCTGGGGTTCTGATTGCAAAACTGTGAGACAGAAGAATCCTCTCGGGACTCAGAAACACTGCAGCTGCAGGAGCAGAAACTGGAGCTGTTTTAGAGGAAGTTTTCAGTCTTATTGCTTGTGATCTGAGAGCTGTTGAACCGTGTTGTCCATATAATTTATACCCAAGACTCTGCTGCCCACTTTATGGTCTTGGGAGTGAACAACTGCCTTTTCCGTCCATCCAAACTCTTAATCAGGGTGGAGGGGGCTGTCAGACAGACAGACAGACAGACAGTCAGACAGACACACACACACACACACACACACACATACACACACATCAAGGGACAGTTTAGCATCTTCAGTCTACCTGACATTCAGGATTTCCGATTGTGGGAGGAACCCAGAGAACCAGACGGAAATCACTTTGCAGCCCACACTGGCCTATTAATGAGAACTTTTTTTAAATAAAGTTTCTGATCTTATTGCTGATGATTCAATTATCAGCTTTCAGCAAATATTACCTTCAGCACAAACACACACACACTTTTAAAAATAACAATCACATATACTTTGGACTTGGATTACTATTATTATTATTGTTATTATTGTTATTGCTGTTGTTGTTGTTGTTGTTGCTGCTGTTACTGTTATTATTGTTGTTATTGTCTTGAAACCACACCACCTCTCCATTTCCATTCTTTTCTAGCAAAATTAAAGTTAAGGTTGTCCTACAGTTTCTCCATGTCAGTGTCTTCAACCTGATGACTGCCCTGATCACCTTTTTCTGTTTGTCTCTGAAAATTTGCAATGTTCTTTGTCTCTTAAACACATTCAGATTCTCAAACTTCTCTCTCATGCCTTTAATGAATTGCACACCTTTAATGAATTCATCAGAAAATCAGAAAGTGAAAGAAGAGCTCCTGCACTCTGCTGTTAACAAAGATGACTGAACATCATGGAAAACATAATACAGAGCAACATCATGAAGAGCTGAAATGTATAAAAGTCACAGTGGGATTTGCACAGTGGGATTTAAAGTCTCAGATTTAGGAGCCTCACTCACATGGAACAGGTACTTACACCAAAAGGTTTTAAAATAAAAAAACATTATGGGCATAATAATATTAATATTAACACTAATATTAGTATTAACACTAAAATATGTATGTGTATATATATATATATATATATATATATATATATATGCAAAATTGAATAATTTAGTCGAAAGTAGTGTATTGTGCACCTTTACTGCTAAATGAACAAAAGTGCAATAACATTTGGTTGGCAAACACTTTAAACAAATAAGGAGCTTTTTAACATCAGTGTTCCCTTTAACACAGTCACACAGCTGCAGTTTAAATATTTCTGTAAATCTCAACTTAAATATTAATGTAATCAAATCAAAAATGAAACCAAAGCTATTTGCCATTGCAAGGCAGTCACGTTTTAGCTAGTTTGTTATAGAAAAACAAGTTCCCCTCAGAGTCCAGAGCATTATAGCAGCCGCAAAGGGGACCAACTCCATATGAAAGTCTATGTATCTGAACGCAGTGTTATTAAAGTCCCTTTTGGTGTGATATGGACAAAAGTAATGGGAAGCCTGACCCCCACGAAAACCAGCTGACACGTACAGCGCTCGCATTTCAGTAACGTTCCAAGAGCACCCGCATATTGTGCAAAACGCGATGTTGTGATGTGGTAAAAAAAATTCCTAAAAATGCCTATTTTTGTAATGCAAACCCTAAATACGCCACTTAAAATAAATTACCCTTAAAGAAAATGTAAAGATAAACCCGTATTCGTACTGTACAGTTTACACTGAATGGCTGTGTCCCACAGTGTTAGAATGTAAAATAAATAAATAAATTCATTTAATTTACAGTCCTAAAAAATACAGGGCTTTAAGAAGAACAAAACAAAAAACACAAGAACGCTCGAGATGCTCCACGGGGGAAATACTGGACTGCAGCTGCTAGAGATGAGTCACAGGGCAACAGCCAATCAGCAGCAAGGAGAAATAAATAACATTCTCGTATTGGCTATTTTCAAACCTGCCGTCTCTGATTATAGGTGACTGTGACGTCCGGGCCTCGTTTGCCACGCCCCCTCGTCCTCGTGCTGGTGGTTTATGTTTGGGGCAGTGCTGAGCAGCGGAGGCTCATTCTGTTCAGGTGTCTGATTGCCTTGCTAAGCGCCGCGCTCAAACATAAGGGGGCGTGGTGGGCGAGGCCCGAACATCACAAAAGCAAATAATGCGGACTATATCTGCAGTTTCCACATAGGTGTGGGTTTCTGCGAACAATTATTGGTTCGGTTCTCAGAAAAAAATCCGTGAGTGACTGCTCAACTGCATATAAGTGGGGGTTACTGCACTTCGGTGAAAGCACCGAACTTTCAAAATAGAAGGATTTTTAAAAACCTGCGT
>JBBJLS010000001.1:12691198-12702565 GCA_037577275.1 Bryconaethiops microstoma
TATTATTAAGTACAACTCTCTAATATGTGTAGTGTGTACTGTACGTGTGTGTGTCCAGGCGCTTTATATATAGTCATTTTGTACAACAAAACATCAATACAATAATATACAAATAATAAACATGCTTTACATTTTTTATTTATATTGTTGTTATGGATAACTCTATTATGTGTAGTGTGTGTGTTTGTACTGTATATGTGTGTACTGTATGTGTATGTACTGTGTTTGCGTATTGTATGTGTATGTGTGTGTGTGTGTGTGTGTGTGTGTGTGTGTGTACTGTGTTAGTGTGTCCATGCACAGTAAATATAGTCATTTTGTACAACAAAACATCAAAACAACAATATAATCACATAACAAATACCTGTTATATTATTTTTGTATATTATTATGCATAAATCTATTGTGTAGTGTGTGTATCCTCTATATGTGCAAGTACGTGTGTGTGTGTGTGTGTGTGTGTGTGTGTGTAATGTGTGTTCATGTAGTGTGTACTGCATGTGTGTGTCGAGGCTCTGTATATAGGAATTTTGTACAAAAAAACATCAGAACAACAATATACAAGGCGTATTGTATTATTTACTTAGCTTTTTATGCAAAACTCCATTATGTGTAGTGTGTGAGCATGAACTGTATATGTGTGTACTATCTGTGTTTCCTGTATGTGTATGTCCAGTGGCTGTAAATGTAATTATTTGGTACAACAAAACATAAAAACAATAATAAGTTATTATGCATAACTTTATTATGTGTAGTGTAAGTATGCGTGTGTAATGTTTATGTATTGTGTGTGTACTGTATATTATATATGTATAGTCTGTATAGTCTGTATTCATACAGTATAGTCATTTTATATGTATGTAATCATTTTATGCAACAAAACATCAAAATAATAAACAAAAATGTATATTTAGAACAGCTCTCTTAATGTGTAGTCTGCACTGTTTGGGTACTGTTCGTGTGTAGCGTGTGTTTGTGTAGTGTGTACTGTGTGTGTGTGTCCAGACGCTTTATAGTCATTTTGTACAACAAAACATTTATACAAATAATATACACGTATTGTATTATTTATTTATGTATACTATTTTACGTAACTATTATGTGTAGTGTGTATGTACTATGTGTGCACCGTGTATTGTAGGTACTGTATGTGTGTACTATGTAACATGTGTACTCTGTATGTACTGTGTATGTACTGTGTGTGTGTGTCCGGGCGCTGTGGAGCTGTTCTGACTGTTTCTCCAGAGTGAGGCGGCGAAGGGAGGAGAGGCTGGGAAACGGGAGAGGAGCCGCCATTATTGGGAAGCTGAAAAAACGCACTTACACACACACTCGTACACGCGCACACGCATCCACACACAAACACACACAGTCAGAGGATTTGTTTGGCTGTGGTGGTCGAGATCGTGTTGATTGTGTGTGGAGAGTGAAGCGGCGCTGCAGAGGCGCTTCGGCGGCGCAACAAAGGAACAAATACAAACAAAATATAATCGGTCAGAAAACAAGGCGCTGAACCAGCAGGGGAGACACGGCGATTCTGGGCTTCTCTCTTTTTTTCCACCCCTCCTCAACGCCCCCTCCTTTCTCTCCGGGCAGAAAAATACAGAGGTCCGGGCGCTCCGCGCCGCTTCATTGTCTCTCCGTTTCTGCACAGAGGACTAACTTTTCTTTTTTAACGGAGGGAGGAAAAAAACACTTTCTGAAAACGGACAGCAGCCCAAAGAAAGGGGAAACTATTGAATCCACTGGGACTTCTGGAGCACTCAGATTCCTCTGATTCCTCGACTTTTCCCGAGCCCAGCCGAGCTGAGCCGAAATGAGCCGAGTCTGCTGTGGCTTAAAACAGTGTAGCTTCGGGCAGCTTTGGTGAACCGAGCCGAGACGAACAGAGCCGAACCTGCTTTGGCTTCAACGCTGCTGCTTCGGGGAGGTTTGGCGAGCAGAGAGAGAGAGAGAGAAGGAGACAGAGAGAGAGAGGAGTGCGGACAGGAATGCTATGGTATGTAACCAGCCCTTTCCTTTCCTTCTCAATTTCAATAAAAGAACCCAAAACAATCAGTTAATCAATCTCTTCACTGGCACCAGTGCTGTACTGTGCTCGTCTTTTTGACAACAGACTGGAGCTGGAGCTTTCAGAAAGTGCCTCCAGAAGAGATCATGTGCAGAGAGAGTGGGCTTTAGGATCTGCAGTCCCAGTCTGGACTGGTCTAGCTGCTTTACTTTGAGCTGAAGAAAGTGCAGGGCTTATGTCTTTTGTGTGTGAGGTGCTGGGGAGGCTTCTTCCAGCTATGGCTGTCATGTGGGGACTGGAATGGTAGAGCCCGGTGACTAGTGCAGTCCTATTGTTATTTCTTGCCCAGCTTTTCCTCCTGAGCTTGCATAATCAGGCCTGAGAAGGATTTTATAGTTGGATAAGCCTGAATTTTCCTTGTGTGTGTGTGTGTGTGTGTGTGTGTGTGTGTATATATATATATATATTATATCTCCGCCAAGGGGTAAAAGCAATCAAATCAATGAAGATTTTTTCACACTGTAAATCGCAGGGAGAAGCTTTTGGCCTTTCTCAGCTGAAACTGTGAACAAGAAACCAGTCCTGCTTGTCTCCCCTATGACAACTTGGGTGTCGGTGGTTTGGTGTACGAAGAGACCGTCATAGCCCAAGACGAAAAAAAAAAGAAATATGCAAAGTGAGCCAGTGTTTTGTGGAGGAAAACATGAGCCCATCCCTGGTGTTGGTCTCATAGTGGCTCATGACGTTTCCCGCCGCTGGCTCACCAGTTCAGCACACGATGGTGCAAAACATATGCCCATAAAGATCCTGTTTACAAAGGCAGCCACTCTGTAAACAAAGTTTTTGCCATTCTGTGTTCACATTAAGCAATACCCAGCAGAGTTTAGCTTGTAAACTGGACGGGGTGGGGTGGGGGGGCGGGGGTTCAGCTGGACTCTGTGAAAAAGAAATCTTCCCCATTACCACTGTCTTTTATATTAAAGGACTGATTCACCCATCAATTCGATTCACAGAATTTCTTCATCACCCCATATGTGGTCAGTGAGCCAAGGCACACCTCCTGAAGTTTTTGTTTTACTTTTTTTTTTTTTTTTAATTAGAGCTACTGAAGAACCTTTTGTGGTCACCAGACTCTGTCATTTTGAAGTAAAGGAATGATTCACTGAAAAATGAAGTTTGTACAAACTTGGCTGACCATTCATTTAGGTCCGAGGCCTCAGGAGGGCCTTATTTGTTACAGTGTCAAATATAATACATTTTTCATTTAATATTTTGACTTGAAAAAATAATCACTTCAGTTCCTTGGCCTTAAACAGGTCAGGCTGCTCTGTATGTCATGTTACTAAACTAGAAGAGCGTGTGATGATATGTTGGTGTTTAATAGCGTTTACCTTTAGTGCTGCCTTCCAGCTGGACTTTGAATGTTGGTTAATAGTGGATCCCAAAGATCTCAGTTTTGGGTGTTTGTTGCCCGCTTGTGAGCAGTTGTATGATTTAAGGACTCATTATTTTCAGCTGCGTAGTGTCAGAAACAGCTTATCGGCGTTCCTGCAGCCTCGCGTCCACGGAGGCCCCGCTTGGAGGGAATATAGAGAGGAGTTTTGCACGTCAAAGAGTTTGAGGAATTTGTTGACCAGAGTTAACGGAGCAGAAACGAGTCCGTGTTCCCCGGCTAAGGTCATGCAGTCAAAAGTTTATCAAATCAGGAATGAGGGGTAAAGGAGAATGGAATTTCAGCCCAGTCCAGTGTTTTCCTTTAGCAGCAAAGAGCCGACATCTCTCCGTCGTCCAGACAATAATGTCAGGTTTTGTCTTTTTGTGTCATTTTAAATGATGTTAATGTTAGAAATAGGAAAACTCTTCCAGTAATTTCACTCTTTTATGGTCCTTTTTCATTCTGATAATAATTCATGTGCCAATCCTGTGTGTGTGGTTTTTTTATGTCATAATTGAGTCCTTCCAATTTGTAGAGTGTACATTTTGAGAATGTTAACAAATACAACACAAAATATGTTCTTGGATATTGATTAATACTGATCAGCTTGGGTACGCCAATGCCTTAAACAGATCTGAGGAAACTAAGCGCTGGATTTAATGTTATGGGAAGGGTGGATATGATGTGGGATGTTGTGATAGAACCCACAATAGGGGTGGCCGATATGGCCAACATATAATATTCTGCTTTTCGGAAGTATAGCAAATATGTAATGAAATATAGGGTTGAAGTATCGGTCAAATCGAATGATCTGTCTGATGCTTATACTTTTCATTTCATTCGCTCTCTGAGCTGCTTAGATTTGGGGTGGGGAGGAGGTGCCGGAGTCCTTTCCAGCACTTAGAGTGCGAAAGGTGGAGAAGCATTCTGACCAGGTCACCAGGAATTATCTGCTGACATGGATATAATTCTGATCAAGTATCCATAATCGGAACACGTTTCATATAAGTTTTATTGAGTTGCACATTCAAAGGCATCCTATCCAACAATAAGCTTTCTAGTGAAACAGGACTGACCAGTGCTTTAATGAAACATGCTGTTCATATTTAGGTACTGATGATATGAACTGTATGCTCAGAAACACACATTGTAACGTAATTTATCAGAATAGCCATCTCATGGATGCCTCATTTGTTTGGTTACCCATCACACCAGTGTTGGAGAAAACATTATGACGAAGAATGAAAACAGAAGGTTGTGCATTTTGTTACTGAAACTGGGCGAATAGAACCGTATCGGCGTGAATGAGGAGACGACTGACTTTGTGTGCGCTTAAAAGCAAAATGTCAAGTTGCGATTTCACTCCTACATATTGCGATTGCTGTGCATTTCAATACAGTAACAGGCCTGTATCAACATTTTACAGGAGTTAAAAATGCCTAAAATATGTAAATATTCGTTGCCCTGCACAGCATATATATCAAAACTAAGCTGCAAAAACAGTCTGCTTTCAAATCTGTTTTTGTGATGTCACAAAACCCACACATTTCCACATTCAGCCCTAAACGGTTAAGCCCCACCCATTCATGCTGAAGTTCTAAGGAGTGTTTCAGCCTAATTCTGTCTTTTGAATGAGCTGCAATACAGAGCAGCCAATCAGAAAAGAGATCAGTCACACACATCAGTCTTAAAGGGACAGGAACAACAACAGCCTGGTCATTTCTGTGATTTGAAATCGAGCATTTAAGAATAAATTGCGATGAATTATGAAATCTTTTGGATACACAAAACCATCAAACATCAGTTTAAAAAAAAAAAAAAGAGAGACTTGGATGGAAAATGTAGAATACGGGCCATTTAAAAACACCTTGGTCATTGACTGCCTTTAATGGTTAAAGATTAAAATAATTAAGACATCTGTTGAATTACATGAAGACCTCGGGTCATCATAACATGCTGTAACTTACCTGGAGCTGTGATTGGTCAATCTGTCAAACACTGGTTGGATAGGGGCTCATTTGCATATTTTAGCTTTCTGTGGTGTCAGTGCTGCAGATAACAATTACCAGACAATGTAGTGTGCGGCCTTAATCAAATGCCTGCGTATGATATAGGTCCTAGCATAGTTTAAATTCTTGCTTCTTGGACATTCAGTTATAGAAGGTGCTCTTCTGCGTTGCTTGACGACACTATTGCCCTTTAAGACTATGTGGTAGTAGCCAGTCCACACATTGCTAGAATGACTGGGACTCTTTCTTACCTGTTTCTACACTTTGATGGTGTTACTACAGGCAAAACGTACGGTGACACTTTAATATTAACAAGCTTTGGGATGTAATCCACTAACTGTTACTATAAAACACAATGTTTTGTTGAGAATCACCTCTGTACTTCTTGTAAACAACTTTTAAAATGTCTTGTTTTTAGATGTGGGTCTGTGTTTTGTTTTTTTTTTGTTTTTTTTGTGAACATCTCAGAGTCTTCACAATGGCAATCAGCAGCTTTTCTTTCTGAGACAAACACAAACATGTCGAGCCGACCGATTGAAAACCCTTGATAGAAGGAGTCAAGGGCTTATGTGATTTTAATCTCTCATTCTTCAGCGCTGTCTTGCATATATAAATATATAAACCGGCTCACATGCAGTGCAGTTACCCAGGCAACTCTTTCTCTGTCTCTTTTTTATTTTATTTTATTTTTTTTATAAAGCCTAACATGTTGATTCAAAGTGTTTTTCACCGTCAATTTAAAGCGAAAAGTTACAACAATGCTGCTATAGCTTTGGAGGACTTCGACATAAAGGATTAGATATTTAGACTTGGGAACCTGACTTTGGTATTAATTAAACCATTTGCCGACCTGGCAGGCCTCCTCCATATTCTTCTCACATTAGCTAATAGCCGTGCCATTTGCAGAGGCAGCAGCCGCTTTGGCGCGTCCATATAATTCTGCAAACATAACCGGAGGAGATGGATAGTCCGTGTCTCTGGGCAGTCCGAGCCTCCTCCTCGCCAGATCGGTTGATGAAGAACCGGTTTGTTCTGGTGGATCTCCTCAACCTTCATGTTTTTTGAATGCCAGGCTTCATTGCTTTGTGTGCCTGATGCTGGAACAGGTCTATTTTCAGCCAGTGTGTCATTCATTATACATTCTGAATCATAGGTGATTTCCATACTGTTGCAAAGCAAATGATGCCTTGTTTATGTCAGGAATTCGGCCTTTCAGTTTTCCTTTTTGTGAAAGGAGTGGGGTTGGGGGGCCGGGGTGGGCCTGTGAACCCAGGCAAGTCATGACCGCACCCTGACGTGCAGCTATGGCCTCGTGTCAGTTGGGTATAATCATGTTCTCAACCATACGTCAGAATCAGAAAACTTTATTGATCCTGGAGGAAACGACTGTACAGACACACAGAGACACAAAGACCAGAACAATGTAAAATATAAAGTCAAAAGAAAACTCTCCAGATAATATTCTTTGCTGTACATTATGCTCTACACACAAATCGCTGCGGTCTGTAAGAGAGGTGGATAAAAAGATAAAATCACTGCAGAAATTGTTTGCTGTTTAACACAAATAGTGGTTTGGAGTTCTCACAAACAGTGGTTTGCCAATTTCATGCAGAAAGGTGGTTTTTTTTGTTTGTTTGTTTTTTTAAAGGGTTTGTCATGTGTGGAATTAAGCGGGTTTGATAAGAATCTGAGGCTTGTGTTTGATAAAGCGAGGGGCTAATTTTAGCCGCTTTAGACTGTCTACCCCTAAGATTACGCCGCGCCTGTCCTCAATGGTGGCCTTGTTTGAGGGTGGATTACAACAGAAGGAAACTTGCGTTTTTTTTGTAACGAGGAGCCGAGTTTCCATTAAGAAATCTGCCGGAGTTGAACGAGTTCTCCTGAACCCTCCCCTCCCTCCCACCACTCCCCATCCTCCTCCTCCATGTTTTGGGGCTTTTATAGTGCATTACTTCAAGGGAGTGTCCCCCAACAAGGGGATTTAATATGAACCAACGTTAACTGTCGATAATGCTTTGAGAAACCTTCTGGAGGGCTCGGAAGGCACCAGAATCAATAAGATGATCATCATGCGACTGTAATGGACACCGCTGGCACTCTGTTCAGATTGGAGTTGGTGCATGCTCTCACCACAAATGGTCACATCTGCAGTGGTCTTCTGGGGTGGGGGGAGGGTGCGGGAGGGTGCCCTCTCTTCTAAAGAAAAGGGGGTTAGCCATTGTCAGCATGTTTTGAATCACCCGCCATCGGTCTTGGCAACAAAGGAGGGCCACGTTGTTTTAAAGAATGGTGTCCATGGTGATGGAGTCCGGGGACGTGTGTGTGTGTGTGTGTGTGTGTGTGTGTGTGTGTGTGTGTGTGTGTGTGTGTGTGTGTGTGTGTGGACGTTCAGCAGCATTGGCCACAGCTATCCAGACCCGCTCTGTTCTCGGGCGTTAATGCGCACGACGGCCTCGATTCCTGTTTTCTGAAGGTGTTTTCTGGTGCACTGGATCGGCAGGTTGAAGAGTTCTGTCAATAATCTCGCCATGACTCAGCGCTTTACGTGTGGACAGGAGGGTCTGGAGGAGAGAGAGAGAGAGAGTAAAAAATAAATAAAAAGACCGCAGAGAGAGAAGGTGAGTCAGGCGCAGGGAGGGCGTTGAGGGAAGCGGCCAGAAAGAGCACCGCCCTGCAGACATGCTGGACTTCATATAGCCTCTGGCCTGGCTCCTGCATGGACCTGTGTTCTGGCCTTGTTTGTCTAAATTGACATTTTGCCAGAAACGAAAGGACTCCTCCCTCTTCGGTCATGAAAACCTGATTAAAATGGATTTCAAATCAATTAAATTTGACCCCCTCAGCAGGGGTGGCTGAAACAGACAGCAGTGCCATACAAGTATTACAATACTTGAAGGCATTTTTGTTTTACTCTTTAATGTTGTGAAAGACTATACTGTCTTGAACAAAACTTGCATGTGTCACTATAAAATCATGCTAAAATATCATATTGCTCAGGAGATTACTCATTTACTAATATGATGCAATGGATAGTGACAGAGCTCCTCATTTTACCTGTTGTGATTTATTTACTGTGCTTTGTTGGTCATCATGCTTGCAGCACTGAAATTTGCAGTCGACTCTCTGTCTGGCCCTGTTGCAATGGTTTGTCATCATCTCTCTCTCTCTCTCTCTCTCTCTCTCTCTCTCTCTCTCTCTCTCTCTCTCTCTCTCTCTCTCTCTCTCTCTCTCTCGTCATCCTTGTTTCATCTCCTGTTGCCCTCCATTTCCTCTGGACTTGCTCCTGTAATTTTGCTGCTGCTTTGCTCCTGGTGGGATCTCACCCCCTTTCAGCACCACTGTTTCCTACAGGATGTCCCACCAAAGATGCCCCTGGTTAAAGGGAGGCAGAGAGAAAGAGAGAGGCGCCAAGTGTGATCGCGTGTGCAGAAGCAGTAGTCTGTAGTATGAGAGAGGCTTAGCTGAATCCCTGCCCTCTCAGCAGGGGACGTCCCAACATTATTACTTACATTATTTCCTACCTACTTTTTTTCCCCTCTGTAACATGAACTTGGTCACTGACGACTCAGAGATGAAAATATGCTTCCTTTTCCAGAGTCATCTTCATCTTCCTCTGGCCAGAAGGGTAGTTAAGCAGCGGCTTGTAGGCGGTGCTTTGATTCCCCCCCACACCTTTGTGTTCTTATGACCTCTTTTAACCTTTGTTGGATTCGACTTAAAGGCTGTCACGTTTAATCGGGTAAATTTGATCATTTGGTTTTAAAAACAACAATTAAATTTAGCAATGATTAGTAGAATAGTTCTTTTCTACTTAAAAAAAAATCATTTTAAAGCTTACCTTTTTTCTTAGTTTGAATCTTCAAAAGACGAGGCATAGGCTTGTTATCAGTTAAGAAACTTCTTTTACTAATTGGGCCTTTAGTTTGCGTGCGTGTGAATGCGTGTACATATACACACAAAATATATTTAAAATAAAGATGTGTATGCATGAGAGAGAGAGAGAGAGAGAGAGAGATCTATAGATAGACATTATTTGATTCATTGTCACTAATCAATCTGGTAGTGACGGCCCCAGATTTGGTTCAAAGAAGATGATTAGTAGCTTATTTGCAACAGTATGGCGTCTTAGATTTCTGATGCATTGACTGTGACCGTCACTCCCACCTGTGTGTGTGTGTGTGTGTGTGTGTGTGTGTGTGTGTGTAAGAGAGGGAGAGAGAAAGTGTGTTGGGCCTGTAGCAGCAGAGTGTAATTAAATGTGGCAGGTTTAATCACAGATAGATCAGTAGTCATAAGAAGAAGATGAAAAAAGAGCATGGAGTACAGAAGACCAAAGACGACGTAAATGTGTGTGGAGGGCTGATGGTCCTGCCCGTGTTCCTCATCTCTCAGCATCTGTCTTCAACTCTGATTTCTTACTTCTCCACTTCAGGTAACCAGTTCTACTCACCAAAGCTCTCTTTCATTGCAGATTTAGGGAATGTGAAAGTGTTATACAAAAAAAAAAACATTCAAACAAAATGCTTACTTATTTTAAAATGTATTTTTTGGCTCGCTTTATCATTCTGTGTATAAAGAACTGTGTTCTAGCAGTTCTCAAAAACCAAAGGCAACCTCGCATCTTTTCTGATGTTAGTTCATTTACGTGACAAAAACAAGGACCTGCGTATAATAAGTATAGTAAATTTGAGTAAATGGAGTGAAAAAATGTGTGAATTGCATTCTTAAAGCACTGCTCATTTCTTTAAATTTTGCTTTGAATCACCTTGTTGGTGGAAAAATACTATTTGTTGTAACTCGACCGGCTGCAAAGTGCCTGAAGACACAAGATGCCTACATAAAGGAGTTCACACCACTCGGCATTCGGCACCACCAGTATACTGATCACCGCCTGATCACCTGGAATCACCTGCACCTGTTTCTTCACTCGTTCAGGCCTTGAGTTAGATGTGCTTTGTTCTGCGTGAATGGTTCATATGTAGGTCACTGTGTGGCTTAACAAACAAAAAACATTCCTCTGAAACTGATCAAGTTCAGGGACTGAAAATGAGAGGCTTTGAAAGTCTTTCAGGAAGCCTGGAGAACTGTTCAAGATTACATCAAAAATACAAGAAAGCAAAATAGCCGGGTAATTAGACAAAAACTGAAACATGTACCACAATTTCTCATTCATTTCAATGTGGTTTTGCAGACGTCCTTTAAATCTCAGTACAAATGACTGTATTTCAGGGCAGAAGATGGATTGTTTAGCTTGAGCATGTCCAAAAGCTGCTGGGTCGGTCTCTCTAACATGAACATTTTATGACCATTGCAGTGTCTTTTTACACTGCCCAGTGCCTGCTGCGTAAATTCAGCAGCCACAAGGGCGGAGCCATGGCATCAGTGCGGCACAAAAACGAGGCAGATAGTGTTTGAATTTAATAAGATTTCGGAAAGGTCCAAGCAGGCAGATAAATGAGCCTCTGACGGTTCTTGTTCAGCCGTACATGAGTGATAAAGGCCTGTACAGGAGAAGCTGTCGTCGAAGTCAGTTTGGACATGTCTCTTTTTTTATCATATGATAAGAGATTCTTCGGACCGTATTTTATCTGCTCTGACGCGTTCCTTATCTTATCCAGGGCACCGGTCGATGACCAAGTGTGGCAGTCTGGCATCATCGATCGCCCCCTGCAATGGCTTGTCATCCTGGCACCACTTAGCTAATGATGTCCTCGCTATCGCAGGGAAGCCAGGAACGGAGCCATAAAACTCGTCCGGGAGATGATGAATAGTATTCATATAGTACAGGGAGTCAAGTGCTGTCCAGACTGGCAACTAGAGGTCTCTCTCTCTCTCTCTCTCTCTTTGTCTCTCTCTCTCTCTCTCTCTCTCTCTCTCTCTCTCTCTCTCTCTCTCTCTCTCTCTCTCTCTCT
>JBBJLS010000001.1:12717101-12734283 GCA_037577275.1 Bryconaethiops microstoma
GTGTATACATACATACATACATACATACACACACATACATATATATATATATATATGTGTATATATATATATATATATATATATATGTGTGTATATATATGTGTGTATATATATATGTGTATATATATATGTGTATATATATATATATGTATATGCATACATACAAGACTGTAGACTAAATCAGGCTCTAATAACCTTTTACACATGGTAAGCAGCACAGTTGTGTTCGAGTCTATTATTTTGCCACCTACCACAAGTACCATGTAACTGGTTTCTAGCTAGTGGCACTAAAAAATAGAACAATCATTCTGTACAAAATATTGGTAATGCAGTTATGCTGTTACGTATTGAAATTCTTATGCCTTTATTATAAAAAGGCTTAAACTCTGTAAATATTGTTTCAAATGATGCATCCAACCCATTCATACAGTCTATATGTGGAAAATATAGCACATTTTTAAATCATGGTTTGTATGATGTTGCTAAACCTGACTACAGCTGTTCAGGTGCCCTCATTAAATGCATCAAACCCCCCTATAACACTCACCTGGAGCTGTAATTGGTCAACACTGATTGGTTAGAGGCTCATTTGCATATCAGTATGGTGATTAACAGTTTATTCTGCAGCCCTAATTCATGCCATATTGTGCAGTCTAGGCCCCCTAATCACAGCACAACTTATAGTCCTACTGCAGCAGTAGCCCCATGAGAGACATGTAGGCTAGTAATAGCGTGTCATGTAAAGTTAGCTTTTGGAGCCCATTCCCTGCCCCTCCCCCAACAAGTAACACTACCAGAGCACAGCAAGAGCTTCACTCCATTTGGCTGAAAGCTCTGAGGAACTAATGCCAGATCAAAGACTCTAGATCTGGAAATACAGTCTGTGTTCTACAGCCGCTGCACAATATATCATCTGTTAATTGTTATTGTGATATTAATTTGGCCGGATTTTAACCATAAGAGGTTTGCTAAGGTGACATCACGAAGTGATTAGAAAATGGGCTGTTTTGCAGCATTATGGACTGTAACAATGGGGAGTGAATGTACATTTTGAAACAATGGTTGTTTTTTCCAGAAAAGTGATGATATGGATCCTTTGTCGTAATCTCAATACGTAGCAGTAAAATCGCAATACTGATATTTTGTCCATATTGTGCAGCCCTCTCTTCTACCTTTCATGCCACCCTCAATCCCTCCTTCATGTATCCTATCATTCTCTGGATTACTGTTCACCCACTAACATTTGCTGAAAGTCGGCTTCAGATCTCTCTGTCTCCTCTAAGAGCTGTTTACAGAGCCTGTGTTGTTAGTGTCCCGTAAGCCGTCCACTAGACTCTGCCAAGACATAATTCCAGTCCCTCTGTACTGCCCTCCCCCTCCCCTCCTCCTCCCCTCCCTCTCCCCTCCTCCTCCCCTCCCTCTTCTCCTCCTCTGTGATCGCTCTGCTGTCCATCCACTGTCCAGAATGTCAGTGCTGAGCCAAAATTAAAATTGGGTCCTGTTCTTCAAAACAGACCAAGGGTGCCGGGATGAATCGACGTTTTGTCTCTTGGCGTTCACAGCGAGGGCATTAGTGCCAGGTCAGACTGGCATCGCTGCTGATGGTGTTCTGTGATTATGGATGATGATTATGGGCCCTGTGGTAATGAGTTAGGACTGAAGAGCCTGGCGAACGATAGAGACAAGCATTGTGCATTTGTACGTACAGCATTGTGCAAAGGTCTTGAGCCTTCAGTTCTTTATATTATGCTTTGAATCACCTTGTTGGTGCAAAAAATACTACTTCGTACCTGTCATCCCCTTGGCATGTTAGATAGAGAAGATTCAAGTTAAGTAATCTCAAAAAGGCTTGCTGGATCTTGCTCAAACAGACTTTCTGACATTGTTGTCTGTAAAAGTGGACTATCAAAAGTAAACAGGGGCTGCTGCTACTCGTTTATAGCCGAAGTGAACTTTGTCATCTCTATGCAAGTACAGAGAGACGCAATGTGAATCTCAGGGTCCACAGTGTAAACATATAAACACACACACACACACACACACACACACAGTGCAAAAAACAAAGCAGGTTTGGGCTAAGACATGCAGGAAAGATATGCAGGCTAGTGTAGGACAGACAGACAGACAAGACACTGCAAAACGGACATGGGGGACAGTGCTATGTTGACATACAGGGCAGTACAAGACAGTGCAGTAAGAGATTTACAGGACAGTGTAATACCAAAAAATAAGTTGGCAGTATGCTAGTAAAATGTAAAAAAAAAAGTGAAAGTGACCATTCTGTCATACGTGAACACACCACAGCACACAGTGTCAACAGCACGAAATTCTCCCTCTGCATTTAACCCATTCACCAAGTGAAGCAGCAGGCAGCCAGGAACACAGCACCTGGGGAGCAGTGTGTGGGGACGGTGTCTTGCTCAGGGTACCTCAGTGGTGGTTAGCAGCCTTGGGAATCGAAGCCATGCCTTCCTGATCACAGGGCAAACACACTAACCACTAGGCTACCAGCTGCCCCATAAAACTAAGATATGTTAAATGATGACCAAACATGTCCTGAGTACGTGGTCAGCTTTGTGCAATATGTTAAATGCGCAATACAGCTGAAGAAGCAGCTAATTAGACGTAAACGTGTGAGCACGATCCTGAGTAGCAGCATCAGTTCACCGTCTGATTGTACAGTCAGTAATACTAACGGTATAAATAGTGAAAATCTACAGAAACGATTAAGATTTCTGTCACTGCGACCATGACAAAGTGCAGCGTGTGGCGTCCAGTCAGTGTGTGACTTATTCATATGCACAGCAGACCAGTGGCTGTTCATAAGTAAAAGTCCCGTATAGCAGGTTAGGGGGGGGGGTTGAGGCAGTGTGAAGGATCCCGGGAGGCAGCCTGACAGGCTGAGGGTAAAAACTGTCGGTATTTTAACTATTCAGTGTTCTTTTATGCATTCATTTCAACATATAAACTAGGGGAGTAGTTGTGTATGTATTTTTTTTTTTTTAATTATTATTATTATTTTTTCAAATTTTGATAAGACTTATTTTAATTACTGGTACGGTTGATTAGTTTGCATCATGACACTCATTTGGTGCTATTGTTTTAACTTGCATGTCCCGCAGTAGAGGTTTTTTTTTTTTTTCTTTTCTTTTTTCTCTTCATCTTTTTTGTCTTTACATTTTGTGGCCCTCTGCGGTAGACCTGCCTCTGTCGTCCTTTCTCTCATTTTCTGTCACTCACACAGACATTGCTGAAAGAAAGAAGCCCTTATCTTCCAGACCAGATTCACTCAGTTCATGCAGTTGCATGCAAATGAATAAATATTCAGCATTCACTTCGCGCGCACACACACACACACACACGCACACACACACACACGCGCACACACACGCACGCACACACACGCACACACACGCACACACTCAAATACATTATCTGTCCATGTGTGTGTGAGATGGGTGGTGCTGTCAGGCCTGATGAATGGTAGCGTTGTCACTGCAGTCGGGTTCGGCTCTTTTGTGCCGTGTGTTTTATGCCGCGTCCCCAACACAATGCAGCCTGACGCCGCTGCTATATGTGGGGGAGTGTTTGCGTTTTCCTCCTAGCGGCTCTTTGTTTGTTTGTGCATGGGCAGGACCGTTTAGATCAGAGAAGTCATTTCTTCCCATGCAAGCCCCGATGGCAACAACCGTTCAATCAGATAAGTCACAACATCGGTACAGGGGTGAGATATATACCAAACACACACACACACACACACACACACACACACACACACACACCATCCTGCACTCAATTACTTTACTTCTGTGGAGATGCAGCATGGCTTGGGTACACTGTTTGAAATAACCAGAGGCAGAAAGGCAAAACATGCCCCAATATATAACTCCTTTAAAACACAAATAAGAGGGCAAAAACTTGTGCCCACACACAGAGTAGCTTCACTGGACATCTGAATGGAAGAAATCAAAGGAAATGAATGTCAGTTACTTGTAAATTTATCCGACAACTGACATTTGCATAATTCCCTCACTTGGATCTCCTGAAACGTTAACATACTCCTCCATACAGTTGTGGGCAAAAGTTTACACACAGTCATAATAAAGTTGCCTGATATATTGTCTGTTCTGGACTCGGAACCTGAAGGTGCTTCAAAAGTCATCCAAGACTTGAGTAACTCTTACTCAGATCTGCTCATAATACATGGTAGTTAAGACTCAAGAGTCAAGATGTTTGTCTTATTCACAGTTGTGTTCGTGCAACATGCAGTGAAATGTAATCCTGAATCTCTCCTGACACCAGGCAATAGAATGAAGAATGGAATGAGAGAATAAATTAATAACAAATATACACAAATGTAAACAGTATAAGTATAACAGTATATACAAATTCTAGTGAAAATGTATCTGAATATTTACAATAAGATATAATCGCAGTAAGTGCTGTCAAGAGATTTTGGAACTTTCAGCAACAATAATTAAACAATCTAAGCAGATATATGTGTACATTTTTTCCAGTAAAGATCTGTGGTGTCTAATCATTCTGCGACAGGCAAAGAACAACAGAAGCAATTTTTGAAAGCTCGTAACATACAAACCATGATGTCTGAATCCTGGTTTATTCACCAATTTGTCATTTATTCCACTAACATAGAAAGATCATTCATTATGTCATTTGTAGCCATTTGCTTGGTTAAATGGCTAGTTAGTATTCTGTTAAGTTATTTCTTTCTTTTTGTGTTTATTATGTAAATGCTGCCCATTTCTAAATAAAATGACCTGGAATCTATAAAGAAAAAAATCACATCCTATAAAGAAAAAAAATGTTTCCTACTCTGCTTGCGTAGTTTTATGAATGATGGACTGCTCGAAACCACCCTGATGGCAAAGGCGAACGCAGGCCCACGCACAGGTTTGCCGTGTAGCTGTGTGATTAATGAGCGGATTCGCCGGCGTGAAATCCGAGAGCCTCTTGTACTGCCTGCCGTCTCCCTCAGGACCTGCGTGATGCATATGCTGTAGAGTCAGGGAGAAAAGAGGGAGGAGGACTGAACACCCCTTTTTCTGGCAGGAGTTTTACAGAGTGCTTCTCATAATCAGCCTGAATCTACCTTGGTTACATATTTTGCTTAGAATCCCCTTGTTGGTCCAAAAATACTTTTTTATTCCTCTCGAACTATCTTATTTGTGACAGGCTGCAAAGTGCCTAAAGATACAAGGTGCCTAGATAAAGGAGTTCCAACCACTCGGCATTCAGCACCACCATTATACTGATCACCGCCTGATCATCTGGAATCAGCTGTTTCTTCACTGGTTCAGGCCTCAAATTAGATGATCTTTGTTATGCTTAAATGATTCAGACGTAAGTCACAAAAACATTCCTCTGAAATTGGTCAGGTTCAGGGAATGGACTGTAAATGAGAGCCTTTGAAAGTAGTATTGTTGGATAGTGCTGTAAGGGTTTGTGTAAATACATACCCAGTTAAATCTCCTATCCGTTTGTTCACCTTGGGGTTCAGAACCTTCAGCTGTGTTGGCCCTTGCCTTTGGAACGCTCTTCCTATCATCAAATCACACCTTAGAACACACCTCTTTTTCGGACTCTAGCCTTAGGTTAAACCCTTTATATTATTTTAACTCATTGTGCTGCATTTTATATCTTGTTACACTATTGCACACTACTGTATGGTTTTTTTTTGTTGTTTTTTTTGTTTTTTTTTTTACTGTGTATTTTAAGGGGTCTTTCAAAGGTGCGTAATAATAAATAACCTTGAAAGGTGCCTTACAATAAAAAGCATTATTGTTATCATTGTTATTATTATTACTTGGAAACGAGTCAGTTTTGCGGTGATGAAGATTCCTAATTACGTCATTATATGCTTTCATCATCGGTATGTGCATCATTTCTGAAACCTTGAACAAATGTATGTACCATAAAGATATATATATATATATATATATTTGAAAAAAAATAAAATAAAATACTGCACTACTGGTGTATTCAGACAAGTTTAACATCATGATGGATTTCCTTTATCATAAAGGTGCCTTTAAATATCATAGTATATTTTCTCCCACCCTGGTGGGACAACTCCCAGCAGGAAAGCATCTACAATAAATAGATCAACCACACACAAGCAGAGAAACCGCACGTGCTCTAATGGCTCTTCCAAAGAGGAAAGGACATTCAGGGTCTTTATTCTGCAGTTTCACTTCCAGCACCAAGAGTATAAACCCTTAATCTGACATAAACTTTGAATGATGAGAGGGCAAAGCCGAGCAGATTTACTGCCCAGAATGAGGTTGAGAAGTGATTCCCTCCAGCAGCTCCTGGGAACCGGGAAGATGCTCCCATGCCTTTTTAAAAACCTCCTTAAATGGACAGGCTGTTCAGCTGCATCATCGTTTCAGTTGTTCTAATGTGTTAATAACGATTCTAAAATGTATTATGCAGGAAAAAACTACGGTAGAGAAGAAACTACGCCTGTACGATATGATATCAGTATTATGATTTTACTGTTAAATACTGTGATTGTGATACTTTTCAAGATATTAAAGGGCCCATATCACTTTTCTGGAATTCGAAATCCGTACAGTTTGTTAATATTCTTTCAGATGGTGCATGTACTCCCCCGCCCCCCCACTTCCACACAGTCCATATAAAATGGAAAATATGCTACGAAAAAAAAGGCTGTTTTCAAATAATAGTTTTTGAGATGCGACAGTGTTTCTGACAGGGTGACCAATCACAGCTCTAGGTGAGTTTCTGGGTGTTCTGATGATTCGACTTCATGTAATCCAACAAATGTCTAGTTGTTTTGGCCGCTCTTTAACCGTTAAGGAAACAGGTTGGCCAAGGCGTTTTTAAAAGGTCCGTATCGTACATTTTCCTGCTGCTGTTCCAACATGAGTCAGTTGCCTAATCATTTGTATTTGCTGTGTTTGTGAGGTTTTGGGTGGGCTTGGTGCCTTGTAGGGGGCTGAATTGTTCACCAGTGGGTTCTGACAGACATTTGAACGAGCAGAGAGAAAATCCAACAGAAAAGTGGGCTCGCTTGGTGGGAGCTAAATCTTGACTTCAATTCTATGAAGCTTTACTTTGGCTTCTGTTATAAACTCAAGGTCGCTCCCGTCCATTTCTTCTTCATGGCCTCTAATGTTCTCCCCATTTCCTCTAACCTTCACGTTATTTTCTCTCTGGTGTGTCTGAAGCTTAATTGCTAGAGTACAGTAATGTCAGAAAGAGCACTCAGACCTCTCTCTCTCTCTCTCTCTCTCACACACACGCACACACACACACACTTTCTCTCTTACACACACGCACTCTCTCTCTCTCTCTCGCTCTCTCTCTCTCTCATACACGCACACACACACACCCTTGTTAAGTTTCCAGGCTGTTTACAGTTTACCTTTGCTGTGACGTAGAAGTCGTGGGCGTGGTCGCATCTCGGAGCGCGTGGGGAGAGTTGACACGGACCACCTGTTCAGAGGAACAGTGACAGAAACAACTTCAGTCGGACTCTCCAAAACTCCTCGCACCCTGTCTCTGGCTGCAGTGTGGGCACATTTCTTGAGGTCTTTTCTGAGAGGACCTCCGTGGGACAGGAGCGGTCTGTCCGCTCTGGTCAGACGGAGGAACTGTGAGAGCCTTAAGGGAGACCGAGGGCTGCACAGGTAGGGAGTCTCTCTCTCACACACAGAAACAAAACATTGACTGCTTTTAGTATTTAGTTTTTATTAGGTAAAACTTTGCAAGACGTAAAAAGCTGGTAAATGTTTGGAGAACCGTAACTGCAGAACGACGTTTGTTTTGTCGTCGGAAGCTCATCCAAATGCCCAGGGGAACCCTGTTTAACCCTCGGAACTTACGCTGTGTGGACGAAAGTATTGGGACGTCTGACCATTCCTACAACAGACACTTTAATGACATTGCATTCAAATACATAGACTTTACTATGGAATTTGTCCTCCCTTTGCAACTAAAACTGCTTCCACTCTTCTTGGAAGGGTTTCCACAAGATTTTGAAGTGTTTCTGTGGGAATTTGCGTCGATATGCTTTGTAGAACATTCATGAAGTCAGACACTGATGTTGGACGAGAAGGCCTGTCTCTTAATCCCCATTCCAGTTCATCCCAAAGTTGATGGATGGGGTTGAGGTCAGGGCTCTGTGCGGCCAGTCAAGTTCTTCCACACTGAACTCATCCAGCCATGTCTTTATGGACCTTGCTTTGTGCGCTGGGACACAGTCATGCTGGAATAGAAAAGGTTCTTCCTCAAACTGTCTCCACAAAGTTGGAAGCATGGCGCTGTCCAACATGTCTTGGTATGATGAAGCATTAAGATTACCCTTCACTGGAAGTAAGGGGCCTAGGCCAAAAAATAGGTGTGTCCCAATACTTTTGTCCATTCAAATATACACAAGACCTTGTAGAACTGGGTTCCGCTTTCAGTGTGTTTCGCTCATAGGTAAAATGTTGGAAGACATCTTTGAGTGTTTAGGGACAGTGTGAAAATGAGAGAATGCCCCCTTTATGGTCAGGCTTTTTTTGTCTCTGTGTGAACTAAAAGGAAAAGCAATTAGATTAACATTTGTAAATCAAGGCTTGAGAAAATGAGGAAAAAAAAATTGTAATAGAAATGGGAGGTTTATTATGTCTGTTTCCTTGAAGCAGCTGCTACCTGAGGCCACTGTGACAGACTAGTGGATTTCATGCCTGAAGAGTGCTCTTTAAAAACATGAGCTCATGGAGGGAGAGAGAGAGAGAGATAGAGAGAGAAAGAAAGAAAGAAAGAGGACAGATTAGAGGTTACAACAGAACAGAGAAGATGAGACAATGTCGTTCACAAAATAGGCAAATCCCTCTAACAGGTAAAAGAACATACCGTGTGTAAAAAATTATTCACAGAGCAGAGGGAAAAGGACAGAAGAAGCCAGAAAACACTTATTTGTGTCTGTGTTTTTTAAATAATTGTTCTTGTAATTGAACCTTTCTGTGGTTTGTGGGTAAGAGGATGTGTCCAAGTGCACATATGGTATGAATCTTTACAGCACAGCTGTGATAAAGTGAGCCATAAAGGGTAATGCTGGTGATGTATGGAGGAAAGGCTGACAGCCTGGGAGACCAGAGCCTCTTGGGGGGTTTATTGAGCGGTGGGAGGGACGAACTGTGGCAGTAGTGCAAGAGTGTGAAAGACATGGAAATTACACCACAGATTATTACACACGCTGTTGACCAATTCTAACACAAAGATACTCAAAAGATACATTTCCTACAACCCTTAGGTTGATATACAGGATTTATATACTGTCCAAAGAATGAGAGCATTGTTCACTTTCAAGTATGTCTTGCCCCAGAATCTCTGATCCAACTCATGAAGATCTTGTTAATTGGTTGACCTGGATCACACGTGTTAGGGCAGGCCATAAAGGAAAAAGAGCCATTTAATTGGTATTGAGTCATTCTGTTGTGTTGTTGTATAAAATGTGCTGTTGTTTACTAATTTTGTTTACAAAATGGTCCACCCACCGAAAGGTTCTTCGGAGAATAAAAAGTTGTGATGTGACATCAGTACAGAACTGCCTTTGGAACCTGTGCTTTAAAGAGTGAAGTTGAAATAGTGCAAGACAGTGGCACCTCAGGAGCAGGATTAAGAACCCCCCCCCTTATTCCACACTTGCCCTCCTCCACAGTGAATAAGAAAAGGAAGAAAAGAGGGACAGAGAGAAGAAGTGGGAAACACAAAAGAGGAAAGGGGGGAAGGCATGTTTACAGTCACGGAGTGAGTGACAGCACAGGAGGTAGCCAGGGACAGATTACCAGAGGGGAAAGAAACAAAGACAAGCACCGATCCTAAGAGTCAGGGATGGGGAGGTGAGTGTTCATCCCCTAGATTCTCTCTCGAGCACTCATTTTGTCTTTTTCCTTGATTAAACACAGAACACGGGCGGACTGAATCTTTCGCAACTATTTTCTTGGAAACTACCTACTATATCTATTGTACAGCTGTTTGACCATGTACTAATCATTTGTAGTAAATGAGAATGACTAAGATTTGATCACTGTTGAAAAGTGCTGCATTTGGTCTATTCCTGGCTTTCAGCGTTGCAGTGTTTAACTTAAAGGCGCCATTGAAAAGATCTTTGGCCACCTGTTTTTAATGCTAATGCGGTTGCTAAGGAGACCAGTGTAGCTCCTACTCATGAATTGAGTTTGATGTCCTTATAATGCACCTGCAGTCTTCGTTGACCCGAAACACACACACACAATTACACGCAACACACGCACGCACGCACGCACACTCATGCCCGCACTATAGATAATCACTCGCTGTGACTCAATTCAGGCATAATTTTTTCCTTTGTCGTAGAGTGTTTGCTGTTTGGGAGCGGGACAATGCATGAGCATTACATCAGAGTCATGATGCGAAATCATTACATGCAGATTATGATGAATTGGTTGTAAATGAGGGGAGGGGAAGCAGACAGAGAGCACAGAAAGAGGCCAGGAGCAGGGCGCAGAGAAAGAGAAAGAGAATGTGCTGATTCAAAAGAAGCTGCAAAACCACTGAAAATAGCCCACTTTTTTGTTTATGGATTTTTACAGTAAGTCATTTTTTTTCTTACCTGTTTACTGACATGATTATGACTTTTCTATTACTTAATATGCTTTTCAGCTGCACTTTGAATACTGTTGCAGTGTTCTATGTTTTTTGCACTATATTTCTGTTGCTAAACCGTTGCTTCAGCTGTATTTGCCAAGCAGTGGTAGAGAAACTAGAAACACAAGTGGAGATTAAGGCAGCCTTGTTTTGATCTTGGATGGTGTGTGTGAGAGAGAGAGAGAGAGAGAGAGAGAGAGAGAGAGAGAGAGGGCAAAAGAGCATGGAAAAGAAAGAATGCGTTAATGTTTCATTAAGGAAGGAGAAGAGGTACTGGATGGGATTTGAGATGGGCGCTGAAGAGAGTGAGGGAAAAAAAAGGGGAGGAAAGGAAAAGAGAGTTAAGGTTTCCTACTCAAACATAGAGTGTTTTGGCACGAAGAAATGGTGCTAGATGTTTTTGCAGTGAGATAAGATGATTACATAGAGGGTGTTGCAAAGGCCAGGAAGATGTTATGACAGCACTTCCAAGCAGATGCAAATCATAATAACAGTTTATTCATAAGCAAATCATTTCGGGATCTAAAGACGTTTCTTCCTTTTAGACGTCAGAATACGTAAAAACGAGTCATCACAAGCTAATGTCTTTACTGTGGTCTTTACTGCGGTGAAACTTATAAAATCTGTAACTTATAAAACTTACGTAATCTTCTCTGGACTTTTCTCTTCAGTGTATGTGTGTCTGTTGTGTGAGTGTGTGTTTGTGTGACAAGGTGTGGTATGGAGGTAATAATAGCTTATCACTAGTCTGTTTGCTGAGTGTATGATTAAATAGGGCAGTCGTTATGGACATGCATGCACACGTGTCCCTACTCACATACTAAATACACTTAAGTACTGTTCTTCAAACTATGATTTTAAGAATGCCTGCCGTAACGTTTGGAAATGGTGTTTGCTCCAAAGGGTCAAGAGGGGAAATCTCATTGTGTCATATACAATACCTGCCTTTTATGTGCTTTTGAAAGTGAAATAAACAATTTCAAAATGACATTAAGTAACATGATAACAGAAGACATACAGAGATAGAGAGCCTGTGTGTGCTTAAATCCTTCTTTTTAGAGATTTTACTTAATCCAATGTCATGCAGTGTTTACAATGAAGTAATAAAACATACAGATACAGGTGAGATGCAAAAAACATTGACTTTTAAAAAGGTCTCATGTTTAAAGAGTAAAATGATTTCAAACATCTCAGTTGCATGTTGATATATTTTACTTTGACTAATCCTATAGTTATAAGGATTCGGTTGTGGCCTAGTTCTTCAAGGGCATCATATTAGTAAGGTCTTTGTACACACAGTGTCATTAGACTACACTTCGAGACATTCTTTTTTAGGAACTTCTCCTCTGGATTTGTAATCACTACATCTTTACTTTAGGGAAGTATATGTTTGCTCTGAATTCTCTCACATGACACACAATACAGGGTGCAAAGAGGAAAGAGATGATGACATTATTATGAGTGTTTGATGCCAGCAAAGGAGGATAAGGTGGTTTATTACTGACAGGCTGAACAACTGCTGTCCAAACACTTATTTGTCTTTCAAGTGTTTTATGAAGACGTTGATGGCTGCTTATTGCTTATCAGCTTATCCAGAAAGCAGTGATTGTTTGTAAATTTTTAAATGTGAAACTGATTTCATCTTACATAAAATGCTAGCTGTATTGTGTATTCATATTTTTGTATTATTTGTACAGTATACTATTATAGTCTTGTGTTGTATAGTTTTTTTTTCTATTGGTTACGTTCTGTCCACTGTGCTGCTGTAACAATGCAAACTACCCACCCATGGGACTAATAAAGGTTTATCTTATCTTATCTTATCTTATTGTGGTTGGTTCAGCGTACTGTCACAGCATTAAAAACCAGCTATAACTTTAATACAAACTGTTTCAAGAAGTGAACATAAAGTGGCCCGTACTTTTTTTTAAATCCTCAGGGTGCAAGAAAGAATGCAATGGGCTCGATAGTGTTGGACTTGTGGAGAGAGCTGTGAAGCTGTGAAGCTGAGAATGGGCCCTGAGGAGTCACCTGACCTGAGAGACACGGTATGAAGAGTTTCTGTGTCTGTGACTGAGTGTGTAATTAAATGTTTGTGTTAGGAGGTGGGAAGGTCTTGTTCTAATGCAGCCTTTCCTATCTCTTTACTTTGCAGGCGTGATGAGTTGAATCTAGCATGATAAATCACTAAATTGTGAAAGCATTCTCCATAATTAGGATGTGATAGTGTATTTCTGATAGTATTTTATTTTAACCTAAACATTATCTCTCTCCAGATGTCCAACACTCCTCCTCCATCCCCTCGTCCTCCTGGCAGTTCTCCCAGTCTTTCCTCTTGCTCTCCTCTCCCCTCTCCACCCATCTCTCCTGCTCCAGCAACGGTGATCCTTCGTTCTCCCGCCACTCGTCACCTCACGTACCTTGACCCCTGGAGGAGACATAGCTGGGAGCCTGGTGCCGTCGTGCAGGGATCCCCAACCAATGACACACGCAGGTACACAAGGCACACACACATTTAAGACTTAATCACTGTGATGCAATTTGATATGATTTGGTTTGAATGATTCATTAATCATTGAAAAAAATATGTAGAAAATGTGGAACCTAACTTTAAAACACTGTCACATTTGCATTTTGGTTCCCTGAAGTTTTTTTTTTTTTTTTGTATTGCTCAAAAGACTCTGTTTCGGCAACTTTATGTTTAAGAGTGTCAGTAATTCATTATGTAGGGATTAATCCATTAAAACCTAGGTTTAATTTTCAGTAATCATATGGCTTTGAAATTATATAAAAGAAGACATCAAACGTCTTACTCAAGTACAAATATTGTTACTTTAGATTGTTTCTTGTGGAACTAGAGGTTTGGTGTGAGGACAGATTTAGCGGAAACATTCTTTTAAAATAAAAATTACAAACAGAAATAAAAGCAGTCGTCTAAATTATGTCTAGACCCTCAATTCAGAAATGAAATTTAAAATCTTAACAAATTTGATCAAATTTTAAGAAAATGACTGACCACTAGGCAGTAACAAATAACATAATGTACCAGAAAACACATCCATGAGAAGGAAGAGAAGACAGAAGTAATGAGCTCACGTGGGAAATCTTAAAATCGTGTACCTAAATTTTATGTTCAGTTTCACCTTTATTTTACATTCAATAAGCAACAATTATGCCTTTTTGTAGAAGAGGAGAAGTATGTTGAAATGAAAGTGTTATGGTCTAATTCATATCTACAATTACTAGTCTCTTCTCCGTTCTTTCATCACTACCTTCACATTTACCAGCACAGAAAAAAACATTTATAACAAAGGCAACCTGAGTCTTCCATGGCCAAGCCAATGGTGCTCATAATGTGACTGAATTTGTGTGCTAAACATCAGACAAAATTCGTCTTCAGTTTAGAAATAGCCTTTTATGTGCTATCGACAGCAGCATCTATGACCAGAAGTTATAGACGACACCCAGAACTCCCATGATCCTGTGGAGTGCCAGTAAAAGTGGTGTTCTTGTCGAGGTTAGATTAGGTGATCAAATGTGTGGTGTCAGAGATTTGTTTCTGTGCTATTTTTCTGAGAAGCTACTTCCTGCTGCTTGTCAAAATGTCAGCTTTAAATTCCACTGTGTATTAAATCTCACCATTAGCACTCTGATACCATTACTCAAGCTGCCTTTTGTTTTACACATTTCAGTTGTTGTTTAACACTGGCTGGTTGTAGGAGCTAGTTTGACTGAATAATATGTGGAACAGGTGTAAAATTTGCAAACTTAAAAAGCCCAAATGTAAAGCTAGCATGGTAAATCTTTTGCTGAAACAATCAAATCTCTGTTTTCTTGATTTGTATTGGCCTAGAACTGGACAATTTGATATTTCTTAGATCATTTAGCAGTAATAATTAATTTTAGTCATTTATGTTTCCATGAATGATGAAGAATATATTTTAATCATAGAAAACACCTGCAGATATGTAAAAATATTCAGGCCTTTAACTGTAAATATTCAGGACTAAACCTTGTCATGCTCCAGGTGGTCATGCTGTTATGCAGTGGAATTGACGCTTCAAATTCTCTGAATTTCTACATAAATCTGATCTAAAATGTGACCAGATCTTTTTCTCAGTCGTATTTTGAACAAAAGAACCTGATAAAACAAACAATTATATTGTTTTATGAACATCAAACACAATGTTGGAAAAGGTATATGAAACTCCTCAGTAACTGGTGTTTAGTAATAACTTAATGCTTAATGCTTCAGGTCCTGATGTTTCTAATTGAATTAAGGTCTGGACTTTGTCTTGGCCACTCAGAAATTCAATATTTCTTCTGCCTCAGCAATTCTTTTAGACTTATGTATTTAGAGTTGATATCTTGTTACAAGACCCACCTTGTGTTGAGCTTTAGTTTGTGGATGGATGTCCTGACATTCTCCCTCGGAATTTCATAGAATCATCACATGATGGTAAGATGTCCTGGTTTGTTTCACAGCTGTTATGAGGTTCTTAAGTTGGAATGCAGTGCGCCTTTAAGCCATAAAGTAGTATTTTGCCTTATCAGTCTAAATAAATTTCTTTCAGGAGTCTTCTGGCTCATTCAAATGGTCTTTAGGAAACCCTTTTTTTTTAATAGACAGCAATGTTCTTCTTGGAGAGTGTTGGGTTCCTTCCTGGATTCATAAGCCAGTGCAAAAGAGGCCTGTAGGTCTTTCAATGTTACACTGGACTCTCCCAGAATGTTCTACACATTACTACCGAAGTTATATTATTTAGATGACCATTCCTGGGAAGGGCAGGAATAGTGTTGTTTTCTTTTGAGCACTGTGTGCATGACATTTGGATTATTAACTCATCCAGGTGATTGAACCTCCTAACCCTAATTTTCCTCTACATCAAAATGACTTTTGGAGCACGGCGTTCAACTACAACCATGCTTTTGATGTTTGTTTTCTTGGGTTTTTGTAGTTATTATTAAAGATAGCATTTTAGATTAGCATTTTAGTTTTAGATTAGAAAAGTCTAAAGGGTTCATAAACTTTGACATTACTCTATGTGACCTTGTCGTACTCTATGTGACCTCTTTATGATTTGACAGGAGAGGTTTAGACATGATAGGTTTAATACGCTTGCATATTAATCAAATCTTTTACAGTAACACTTTGTAAATTACAAACAGTGAATTATTTGCCTGTGTTAAAACCACTCCTTAAATTCATATTGTGCCTTGGACAAATTAAACATCAGGCTTATTACAGGCAGTCTTGTTTACTTTACCTTACATTTAAGCGTCCATGACAGTTTTTAGCATTAGAGTACGGGAGCTGCGCAATCAGTGAGTTAGATTTGTGCACGTAGGGATATAAAGATGTGGTGGAAAATGCTTAATTAATTAATTTTTTCATGAAATTTTGCCACCAGAATCAATCACAACACACTGTTAAAAAAGGGATTTTTTTGGAAAGGACAGTTCATCCGTTTCTAAACTCTGAAGGGACACCTCACCCTTGCATCAGTCAAATCAAATCTGTAATCAAGTAACAAAAGGTCCACACTACCAGATTAAAAAAATCTAACCAATGTTAAAAATTTGAAGACCTGCCTTGAATGACACAACGCACACTTTTTCAGATTATGCTCATGAACGAGAGTCCTGACCAGTGATTCAGATTCTCTAAGCCTTACAGGATTTTTTCAAACTAACATGACTTTATATCTAAACAAGCCAAGCGGAGTGTTTTACAGGAGACATTACATAGACATTATGCATAAACAGTCATGCTGTTACCACAGTCTGACAAGTTTATTTTCATTCTCTGTAGTGCAACCAGCTCACAGTTTAGCCACTGTGCTTAGAACCTCAGTACACGAGTCGGTGTCCACCCCACACAACAGGTCACTGAGTTGTGAAGAACAGACTGGAAAAGTAAAGGTTGGGTTTTAGATGCCCAATGCCACAGGATAATCTGAGAAGGTTATTTAAGATCACCCTGCTATCAGGAGCCCTTTTTCAATTGTCGACACAGGCCTTAAAATCAGCCTGATTGTACTGTGGTTTTGGCCAGGTATAAGAGTATAAAGTAACTTCTGTTAGATTGACAATACAATATGTTTATGTTACATAAGGTAATGTAGCAGTAAATGTTATGTGCCTGCTACCCACCTCTAGCTATAATGTACACAAGATTTTCTTTCATTCAAGTCCTTGAATCCACTCTATTATCAATCATTTTTCTTCCACTACTCCCCACTGTAGCTTCAGTTCTGTTTTCTGAACTGAAACACACGCACACACACACACACACACACACACACACACACACACACACATGAGTGTGTTCAGTCCATGCCTCATACAGGAGTTTGTCTGTGGTACTATGTGGGATGTGGGCTGTTATTGTGTGAGTATTACCAGTCAGTGCCAACGCCTTCAGTCAGTGCCAACGTCTGTCTCTCACATTCTCTCTCTCTCTCTCTCTCTCTCTCACACACACACACACACACACACACACACACACACACACACACACACA
>JBBJLS010000001.1:12775717-12796506 GCA_037577275.1 Bryconaethiops microstoma
CACCACCAGTATACTGATCACCGCCTGATCATCTGGAATCATCTGCACCTGTTTCTTCACTGGTTCCGGCCTTAAGTTAGATGTGCTTTGTTATGCTTGAGTGATTCATAAGTAGCGATCAAAAAACATTCCTCTGAAACTGGTCAGGTTCGGGACTGGACTGAAAATGTGAGTATTTAAAAGTCCTGCAGGAAGTTAGAAGAATTGATTCTCGAGACTACATTAAAAATACACCGAAGTCTGACTCTTTGGAAGCAAAATATGAAGTAATGAGGTGTGACATTTTAATAATTGCATCTTAATGGAAGGTCGTGTGAAACAGAAATTGTGCCTTTTAAAGGTTAAGATGAATCATGTTTAATACGACCATGAACTATCAAGGTTAAAGGTCATTCTGATATCAGGCTGACTTCAGTGTATCTTTAGTATATCAGTATATTGTACAGGTTGTTCAGACAGCAGGCTGCATTTCTATGTATTCTTGGTGTGTTTCATGATCGATTTCTGCTTAGATTTTCAAAGGTTCTTCACAGTGCCCAGTTCTTTTCAAACCTCTGCTGCAAATTAGTGCCTCATTCATTTTTCTGAATGCTGACTGATCTATAGAGCTGTGGATTGAATACCAGTTTTAATTGCCTAAACCCAAAACTACAATACTGATATTGTGGCTTTCATTTGAAAGCCGACACACTTTCCTCAGAGGCTTTAGGTTTTATATGCAGCTGCCTCCCAAAATCAATATGCTAGTGTCCCTGTGTACAGTAATGTGCAAAAGTCTGGAGCCACCACTCATTTCTTCATATTTGGCATCCAAAGATCCAGATTTTTTTGTTTTTTTAACATGGTCTTGAGAAACAGTTCTCCAGGCTTTCTGAAGGACTTTCAAAGTTCAAAGTCATTTAATCTACTCAGTAGGCCAACAGCAGATTGACAGGCATTAAATTGTATTTTATTTTGCTCAAACAAGGTGATTCAAAGCAAAATATATATGAGTGGTGACTCATGACTTTTGCACAGTACTGTTACTATTATTCTTCCCAATACAAAAATCATTTTTTCTTGTTCGTGGAAACCACAGATATCCTCCACATTTTTTGGTGGTAATTTATAATATTTAATGCATTTTAGTGCTAAATTATGAAGAAAAATATCATTTGCTAATTCTGTAACATAAATATTTAAATAAATTCAGTTACATTTACATATAAAATATAACTGTACAAACAGTTTTTTGGTACTCTGGAGAGAAACACAAAGTAAGCGTGTCTTGGGATGGTGAAATACTACTGTACTCAGAGGCAGGAGGTTTGAAAGTAGCCAATCCAAGAACGCTATTTATTTCTGCTTGTTGCTGATTGGCAGATGCAATCCAGCTTTCCCATGTGGAGCGTCTCGAGTGTTCTTGTGTTTTTCGTTTTGTTCTTCTTAAAGCCCTGTATTCTTGTTACTGTAATTTTAATTTATTACTGTATTTACCTGCTTATACCAAATAAAATGACAGTGTGTACATTTGTGTGTTTAAAAGAGGGACAGACTCTCCACATATACAATGAAAGAGAACCAGATCCTGTTAAACCTTTTTTTCTGAGAGAATTTTAATGTTACTTATGAGAGGGATGTGTGACAGTACTGAGCGTGCAGCTGTATTAAAAACTGCCTAAAAACTGCCAGTGTGGATGTGATTGCTCTGGTGGATCTTGTAGTGATGGAAGATTCTCATTGGGTCTGAAGAGTCCTTTTTTCTTTTACATCCTATGGATGGTTTGTCTGCTGTTCAAGTGAGAAAGAGGTGGCCCCAGGATGTACTGTGGGAAGAAGAGAAGCTGCAGGATGGAGTTTACATTTTGGGTAATGTTCTGTCCTGCTAAAAGTCATTTTAGCACGATTTAAAAAATGAAATAGAATCTTGACTTCAAAACCTGAAAATATTTGTATCATTATAATCCTAATAGCAATGCACTGTTCCATGCTTTGGTATGCTTTGAGGTTTGGAGCCGTGGAAAACATGACACTCTGCCACAGACTCTCCAAAGTAGGCCATTGATCCATGTGGTCACATTACAGTGGGCCAAAAAACTGTTTAATACTAAATCTGGCCCTGCTGGATGGATTAGAGACCACACAATTGCACAAATCCTGACCAGAGGTCTCTGGTCTTTGGGAGGGCTGTGGATTATGTGCCCTCTTGTGACCTTTCCATTGAGAGAATCAGTTTGACGGTCAGAGAATCAGCTGGCCTGGCCTTGCTCTCGTCTTTTCTGATTTAGGAAAAAAGAGGCTTTACACGGCCTGAAAAGGGCAGCGATGCTCGCGCGGGACATGAATGAACTTTAATCTCACTGTCATCAGGGCTGCTGAGGGTCTGAATATGATCTGATGGCTCTTTGCTACAGAAAACTGCTGTCATGTATCTGTACTGGTGCGCTCTATGTCTCTCTGTAGTCTGGAGGGGAAAAATTGGTGGGGACGCACGCTGCTCTCTATGTCTTGACTGTTGTCCGGGAGAGGAAAAGTCCGGGAAACGAAGTGAATGATTTTGAATAATGGGGACACACGACCCCCCTGCTATAATGGTTCTGTAGACCATGGCTGAGATACAGTGAGATAGAGAGGGAGATCAGTGCGGTAAAGAAGCAGGTGCGGTACAGTGAGGTATTGGGTTAGAGAGTCAGGTGAGATGCAATGAGGTATAGTGAGTTAGAGAGGCAGGTGAGGTACAGTGAGGTATAGTGAGTTAGAGAGGCAGGTGAGATACAGTGAGGTGGTGAGGTAGAGAGGCAGGTGAGATACAGTGAGGTGGTGAGGTAGAGAGGCAGGTGAGGTACAGTGAGGTGGTGAGGTAGAGAGGCAGGTAAATCTAATGTTTATGGGTAGAAAGAGTGTAAGTCATTACTGCAAATGAGTAATAAAGCATAAAATGATCTCCTGCTTAAAATATGTAATCTAATCTTTGCCTGCTTTTGATTGTTTTTGAGCCTATTCTGATATTACTGCTTTATTTGGTTTCATAATTGCTCATAAAGTTGATCAAATTGAAACTGTCTGTTCCTTTCACTACTCCTTCTCTCTCCAAAAACCACATGTAGCTGCTATTATTAGTCACAGCTGTTGGGCTATTTATGGTCACTCAATTAATAGACCGATTTATTGATGATTAGTGATTTGTGAGAAAGTAATGTATGCATTTGTAATCAGTATGCAAATTCTGTTACACACGGCCCACTACTAAATGATGCTTGGACCATTAGGAGTCATTTCCAAGATAGGAATTAAGTCTAGTCCTGGACTACCCAGTGCTCTAAATGGAGATTTGCCATTGAGAGATATAGCCCAGGACTAGTCTTAATTACCATCAGAGAAACTAGTTCCTGGAGTTTAAAGGGCTGCCATGTGCATCATAACTACACTATAAGGAGAAAAGTATTGGGGCACATCTTAATTATTGGATAAAGGTGGCCCCTTACTTCCAGTGAAGGGCAATCTTAATGCTTCATCATACCAAGACATTCCAGACAATGTCATGCTTCCAACTTTGTGGACACAGTTTGGAGAAGAACCTTTTCTATTCCAGCATGACTGTGCCCCAGTGCACAAAGCAAAGTTCCATAACGACATGACTGGATGAGTTCAGTGTGGAAGAACTTGACTGGCCGCACAGAGCCCTGACCTCAAACTCATCCAGCACCTTTGGGATGAACTAGAACTGAGATTGCGAGCCAGGCCTTCTCATCCAACATCAGTTCCTGACCTCATAAATGCTACAGAATGAATGTGCACAAATCCCCGCAGAAACTCCAAAATCTTGTGGAAAGCCTTTCAAGAAGAGTGGAAGCTGTTATAGCTGTAAAGGGGGAGCAACTCCATATTAAAGTCTATGTATATGAATGCAATGTTATTAAAGTCCCCGCAGGTGTAATGGTCAGGTGTCTCAATACTTTTATCCACATAGTGTATATTTTTGTAGATAAAGTAGGTATAGTTTGGTCTATTTTAATAGATATAATCTTTTCAGCAGTTTCCTCTGGAATCAGTAAAGTTTTCTGATTCTGATTCTGGTGGCTAATGGTGTTACATTACCACACGTTCTTCTGGGTCTAGAGGAATGATGCTGGCAACTTCTGCAAGATTTTCACTAAGCCTGTAGTTCTGATTATTACATGTAATATCAAGGAATGAGCACTAGGCGGCCCACTTGCCTCACTTGTTAATATTCCTGGTGAATGTCCATTTCTTCACAATAAATGACCCCCTCTGGTCAAAGCGTAACTGGTTATTGTTATGGTTTCCCATTTTGAACGACGGCATTTCAGGCATTTTATGTTTGGGGTGGTAAACTTTTGTTAAACGTCCCCAGTTTTGTTTACCCCCAGACATAATTAACATAATAAAAGTCTCACTCTTTGTAAAACCGATATGGAGAAGCTTTTCAGGCTTTTTCAGTTCCACAGCTCTTTCAGATTCCATCACACAGGAGTCAATTTGCCTACAGAGGTCCTGATCACCTTCATCTGTGCTTTCCGGGGACCCCATTTGCCCCAAAGTGGCCATCGATCGGCTGGGTGATTGTGGTGTTTTGATATTGATACCTCGATTGATGGGAGAGCCGGCACTAAAGATGCATTATTGATCATCCCAAAGTAAGATTGTCAGGCTGATGAATGTCTTCATAAAGGGTTTTGACACTTCTGCTGTAGCAGTTGCATACCATTGCCTAGAATGTGATTTTAAATGACCACCCAGAGCCAAAGACGCTGGTTTTTTGTTTTTGTTTTTTCAGACCCTGTTCAGAAAGTCGTTAGAGGCCCTTAAAGCCGAGGCCTTCACACAGATAATAAAGCTCAACCCAATTGCCCAATTCTGAGTTTATTATCTGTACTTAAGAATCATTTTTGGTCCCCATTCCATATCCTATCAAAAACATTGACTCTCTCCTTTATTCGCTATGCGTTTTTACATAAAACATGCCAGTCAGGTCACTGGTTGCTGGCACCCCATTGGCTGTGCCGTTCGTATGTAAACTGATTGCATCTCCTGATGTGGAAAAGAAATGCAATTATTAGCAAGTGTATGAGCAACGCGTTTGCTTTTTAGCGTGATTAATTATGCTGTTTAATTCTGAAATCCACCGCAGCTCGACTGTAATTTCCCAGTGGTCTTCTTGTATTTTTATTTATTTATTTATTTATTTGTTTGTTTATTTATTTCTAACATCCCCCTCCACCTTCACGCTCATTTTGTAATGAGCCACGAATTCGAGCATTGAGTTCAACCGTCGCCCTTGGGATTCTGGAGGAGAAGCGATTGCAATGACCAGATATTCAAAACACCAGATATAGAGATGCCTGGCACATGCGATGCTATAGAGCAGAGCACACCTAGTCTTCTCCGAGACAGCTTCTTCCTCTTCTTCCTCTTCTTCTTCTTCTTCTTCTTCTTCTTCTTCTCCGACTTTTGACTCGCACCACTTCTATGCCTTCCATAGAATATTGAATAAGGTTCGCCATGCCTTTGTGAGCTTCGCCACGCACTCAAGCGGGTCCCTGTGAGTGTCCTGGCTTTCCGAAGCCCTTCACTCGCACGCTCTTCTTGACAGTTCCAGGTTAGCTTACCCCCCCCAACCTCCCCCGCTCCCAGGGCTCCCAGGGAGGATCCAGGCGAGATCCAGGCCTTTGAGCCCCAAAGCCTGGTCTTAATCCCCACCATTGATCGCCCTGAGAATTTCCTCCAGAGCGCAGCAGGCGGGCCAAGGGCTCTGAACTGCACTGCACCCATCCCGACTGCCTTCACTCTCACAGCCCACCTCGTTCACCCGTCCAGTATTCTTTCTCCCTGTGCCAGTGTCCTGTGCCCAACGAGTCCTGGAGTATCATCTCGAGCTGAGTGTGGCTGTAAGTTTGTGTGTTGATGAATCTGCTGATGGCAGAAAAGGCCAACCCGCATGTCCCTGAGCATTGTGGACATGAAGATGTGGCAGTTGGTGGTTGGGCCTTATTTGTTTTCCTGTCCTTGTGAGGTTGGTACTTCACTGCAGCGCGGCACCAGGCCTGTTCATGAAGGTTCTAAAGAGTAAGACAGACTTTCTTGTATGTTTAATGTAGTCTTGAGCAACAGTTCTCCAGGCTTCACGAAGTTCTCTCATTTTCAGTCCAGACCTGACCAGTTTCAGAGGAATGTTTTTTGTTTGTTAAATCCCACAGTGACCTACGCATGAACCATTCAAGTGTAACAAAGCACATCTAACTTAAGGCTTGAACCAGTGAAGAAAAAGGTGCGATTGGAACTCCTTTATCTAGGCTCCTTGTATCTTTAGACACTTTGCCAAAAAATCTTTTTTTGCACCAACAAGTTGATTAAAAGCAAAATATAAAAAAGTTTTGGCACAGTACTATATGCTACATTTCCTCAGAACGGTTTTGAGCACTTTTCCCTGCTGAAGTATTAAAGCACCTGCACATTGATTTCAATTTTAAGTGTGTTTTGAGAAAAGTGTGTTTTGAGGTTTTCTGTTATTTTACTCATGACGTGGAAACTTGTTGTCCATGGTAACCTATAAATGTAAACAACAAGAAAAAGGTGGAACATTCCTTTAATCCTGTTTCATTCTTCACAAATTGTATTAATGATGGCTGGTGTGTCTATTTTATTATCTTTCATTTTAAGGAAGTGTGGGCTGGTCCTGGGTCTGCAGAAAACAGCTAAATACAAATGCAAAATCATTCATTCAGTTTTTTTCAACCTTCTGCATTGACTACAAGACTGCAAGAACATTTTTTATTATCAGGCCATCGGACTCCTCAACTCTTAACACCTAGACATTTTATATTGCACTGTTTCTCAACACACCACAAACCTCTGCTCTCTTTGTATGCAGTGAACTGACCATCAACACACACATCACTCTTATTACCCAATCTGTACTGTTTCTTATTCTGCTTGTACTACTTACCATTTGATTGCACAGACACCGGTTACCAGGACTGGTGTTCTGCACTGTTTACACACTTGTTCACTTCAGTAAATGTGCAATATGCAGAATATTGTTATAGACTGTACTGCTATAGACAATAGTATAGTCGCTATTGTAGTAGACTATACTGCTACATTCACTGTCACTTTACTCCAATGTAAAAAAACCTACTAATCCCAATGTGCAATTACTGTTACTTACACTAATCACCTTTCCCCCAATGTGTAATTTACTTTTGTCACTTTCCCTAATGTGCAATTACTGTATGTTCACTCGTCACTTTGCCTAATGTGCAACACTGGTGCCAACACTACAACCCATGCAAACACTTGTCGACGTTTTTTATTTTTCCACTTTATTTCTTTTTGCTTATCTTCCGGCTTATCTATTTAAATATTTTATACTGCTTCACTTTAAATGTCTGTAGGACATAAGTGACATGTTGTATTCTCGCCCAACACGTTTCATTGTAATGTTGACCCTGTGTTAACATACATGACAATGAAGATCTAATCTAATCTAATCTAATCTAATCTAATCTAATCTAATCTAATCTAATCTAATCTAATCTAATCTCTACCCCAGAGCATTCCCTTTCCCTTCAAAGGTTTCAGTCATCCAGATCACTGGATTGTCTAGCGATTACAAGTCAAGGTAACTGGGGGATTGCAAGATAAACTTTGACTTTTTGCCACTCTTTGGCATTGGGATTGTCAACTGATAACTGGCAAGGCATGAAAATTGCAAGTCCATTATTTTTCCTGTACATTTTCTATGGCACACTCACAGTATGCGGACTGGGCAGCCTAATGCATCACAGTTCACTGCAAATGCAGCACTGAGGTCAGTGTACTTCTCCACTCCAGCGATTCTCTGCTGCTTGAAGGAATCAAAGGAGCCGACCACATGCTTGACACGCATTTAGCTCTACTTTGAAAGAGTTTATAAGATTGTACCGGAGTGACCGTTGTCTCATTAGTGATCTGCGAAGCGCAAGAGATAAACTTGCCAGAGCAAGAACTCATAAGACTGCAGTGCTCTGAAAAAAAGATACATACACTTTCTGCCATAACTTGTTAATAATTCATTAACACACTAGAGTGCAAGGTTATGCTGAGAGAGTGTGTGTGTGTGTGTGTGTGCTCAGAGAAATATACACACACTCACCTCCAGATACGTTTGTGGGCGCTCCAAGAAGAGGAAGCCTGGCCATATCTAATTATGAAAATGTGTTAAGTACTTGCAGAAAATACTGAGCTTTTTTTCTCATAGGCCTAAAACACATTTCAAATCGAGCCAAACTGAGTTGAAGTGCGATCTTTTTTAGCCGCGGACTGTTTGTCTTCTACCTTTCGCAAATATACCTGGCCCAATTAAACGCCTGCCGTCTCCCCCTCCCTCCTCTCTCTGCTTTATTCATTTATGCTGGTGTTATGCAGGCGGTGTGGCTGCGCTAATGAAGGCTTGTATGCAGATGAGGGGCTGAGGTCGTCTCCGGGGCAACGGAACGCTGTCTGACCCTGCGACCTCCATCGCCGCTCTCTGACTGCCACAGGTCACTGGCAGCTGTCAATCACCCACCACACACACACACACACACAGTGGCAGCATCACACATCCACAAACACACACACACACACACACACACACACACACACATGCAACCATGTTCTTGCATACTGAGAAATTTATGGCATAATCATAAAAAATATACCTCATGCTCCCATAGCCATCTGCAGTAAGTACAAGTTGTGAAAACTCACCCTACAGACCGAGCTCAAGGCTGGACAACGTCTCAACTTGGGCAGATTTGATCCTACTTGCTACTGAGCTACAGTAGTGTTCACAAGTCCTGCGCCACTTCTCATTTCTTTATATTTTGCTTCCAAAGAGCCAGACTTTCTTGTATTTTTGATGTAGTCCTAAGGAGTAGTTCTCCAGGCTTCCTGAGGGACGTTCAAATTCTCTCATTTTCAGCCCAGTCCCTGAACCTGAACAGTTTCAGAGGAATGTTTTTTGATTGCTACTTATGAATCATTCAAGCATAACAAAGCACTTCTAACTTAAAGCCTGAACCAGTGAAGAAACAGGAGCAGATGATTCCAGATGATCAAGTGGTGATCAGTATACTGGTGGTGCTGAACTCCTTTATCTAGGCACCCAGATAAAGAGGAGTGTCTTCAGTCTTTATCTGAAGACAGTGAGGGTCTCAGGTGCCTCGGTGCCAAAACTGAGAAAAGTCTCGATGCAGGTCTTGGACCTCTGACAAGAGGTGGGTGCAGTCGTCCTGTGTTTGATGTTCTAAGTGGCCGGAACTGTGACCCATGGTCTGATCAGAGCTGATGTGTTCCTCACATTATAATTTGTTAATATTATTGCAGCAGCACCGAATGTATCATACGTCTGCATACTCAACATAAGGTGTGTGTTGCATTTTACTTCATTGTTGTTAGAAAGTCAGGTGTAGTCCTGGCTGTGAATCATATAGTTACATAGTTTGTTACTAAGTCAGTTGTAGTCTTTCAGTCAGTTAGTTTGTTAGTTATTTAGCTATTCAATGCAGTCTTATAGTGAGTCAATCAGTTATGGTCATTTTTAGGAGGTCAGTCAGTTTATCTGCTGGTCATTTATTTAGTAAGAAAATCACTTGTTTAGTTAGTTGGTTGTTCATGTACTTGTTTAGTCAGTCATTTAGTTAGTTAATTCATAACTTAAATCGTTGAGTTAATTACTTGGTTGGTTACTTAGTTACTTAGTTAGTCGGTCACATAGCCAGTCAGTTTGTCATTTGGTCATTTATTATTTAGCCAGTTGGTCATACTGGTAGTTGGTTAGTTAGTAAGTTAGTTAGTTAGTTAGTTAGTTGGTCTTGTTCATTTATTTACATAAGTCGTCAGTCAGTAGTGAGTTAGTCATTCACAATCCAGGTAAAGTGAAATGTTTTGTAATCTAAATGATGAAAGAAAAAGTCCAGTGATGCCTCTGTCCGGGCCCTCCCCTTCTTACTGTCCCAAGCAGGCCACGTACTGTCTGTGCAGTAATTAACACACCCTGCCAGACTGGAGTCAAGCCCTAATGGCCTCCCGGTTCATGCGTTCACACTTGTCTCTCTGTGTTTATGCATTCATATGCATATGTGTGCCTTAAAAGACTCTTTTGAGTTTCTGTGGTCTGTATGCTGTGTGAGAGTTTGCAATGTGTGCAACCATGTGTGTGTGTGTGTGTGTGTGTGTGTGTGTGTGTGTGTGTGTGTGCATATCACCTCTCCATATCTCTATTAGCAGTAGAGTGGGCACCCCACCCTTCATCTGCTGCTCATATCTATGCAAAGCCGGGGTCCTGCCAATCAGTGGCCTCGGTGACACGGGGCTCCACCTCTCCAATTAGACCTGACAGGGCAGGATTAGGTGCGGGGCGACCTGCCTGCGTGTCAATCACGCGCCAGGCATCCGCATGGCTGTTTACTGTCAGATCCCATCTCCGTCTGTCAGCCGGGAGAACTGCCTAGGGAAAGGGGGTGTGGGGGATGTGGGGGGAGAGAGAGATCTGATCGGAATTAACTATGCCTCTCCCTGCAGACTGCTCTTTTAATTCATGAAAGAGAGTGAGAAGAGAGGGAGGGAGAAGAGAAATAAGAGGGGAGGAGAGCGCTTAAAATCTTAAGCAGGCTCACAGCCTCGTTTGAAAGTTGGGAGCGGATTCGTCTGGATTCTCCTTCACTTCTTCTCTGGAAGCAGGCACTTCTCCTAAGGATGAGGAGGAACAGGAGTGTAAAGTCAAACACTAATTGCAGATTACATGACAAGACCTTATTGTCAAACACACAGACACGCAACTTTCTCTAATGTAAACTGGAGACTGCGAGGGGCTGTAGAGGGTCTTGCGGAGCCCCGCACTCCTCTCAGATACAGACATTATGTGCGAAATCTTGAACAAAGTAATTGAATGACATGCGCGGTTTAGAAAAACAAGTGAACGTCTTCTGTTACAGTTATTCTATACATAAAAAAAGATTGAATGTCTGTGCCACAGGCGCCATAACTTTCGCACAGGCTGGGTTTTTAACTTGCTATATTTTTAACATCATTTTTTATCATATCATTGAATATGTTACATTTGATGTAATTGTGCATTACAGAAGTTCAGAGGATGTGTACTTATTAGCACACAGAACATCAACATACTGCATGTCCTGCACTGGGTTGTACATAACATTATTTTCAAAGGAGTTTCTGAATCATTCGTATTAGTACTGGAAACACAACTAATGACTGAGATTAAGAAGTGTGGTACTTGATGATGTAGTGACCACAGTAACTGCATAACCATACTATCTGCATATGGCTCAAAACAAAACAAAACAAGGTATTTGAACCAACTCTGTGTGAAATGATTTTCAATCTGTATTCTAAACAACTTTTAAAGAAAATGACAAATCAATATCCGGTGAAAGTTCACTCTTCAGGAAAAAAAGGAGCCGCATTTATGAACGTGAGCTAAAAGTGTATTAAATGCGTCAGTGAATAGCTTTATTACAGTATTATTATTTTACTTATTTTATTTACACACAGGAACATCAAGCATTGCATGGAATATTTCGAAAGAAGATGAGGTGCAGTTACACATCATTTCATTTCAGTCATCAAAATCCACATGTACAGTAAAGGTCAGCAGGTTTGTGTGTACAGATAGACCCCTCCCCATCGCCATGGGCAGGCTGGTCACCCTGGAGACATGGTCCCGTGCCCCCCTAATCCGGGAGCAGAACCCCATCAGTGGGGATTAGAGACTGATCAGTGAGGGGGCAGCCACCGGCAGAGCCGCAGGACCACCAGGGAACATGACACCGTAACCCGACAAACATTTAGAGGGTCAACAGAGAGAGAGAGAGAGTGTATGTGTGTTTTATTTACTGGGAGAATGGACTCGGTCTCTGTAGATAGACCTTTAAGTATAAAGGTTCCTAAATGGTTCTTGCCTTGATCATATGGTTCTATATTTTATATTTTGTCTTTAACCCTTTAAATGGCCAGGAACCGCAAACATTTCCAAATGTTTATCACACACTTCTGTGACGTAAGAATGACTAAATCTGTTTGCATTAGTGTTTGTAGTTCAGGCATGTCAAACTGGTTTCGCAGCTCCGCAGTGATTAGCGTTTTTCCTCATTTAACTCTCCCAGTTCAGTTGATGAAGGCCTTGCTAATTGGCTGAGGCGCTGAATAAGGTATGTTTAAATGTGTTTATTGATGTGGTGAGTGGGTGATTTGTTATTTTTTAAAGGGGAGGGTGGCCCAAGGGGAGCACCCCCTGCCCCCGACACCACCAACCGGCACTCATTATGTGAAGGCAAGTTAAAAAGGGGCTGAATTTTGGTAATTTTGCCAAAAACGGGGATACTTGATATAGTGACTGTATTATAAGCCTTAGTATGGAATAAGCCTGTAATTTTAACAGGAAAAAATCCCCTTCAGATGGTTCCTCCCACTCATATATCTTTTCAAAACCATCGAAAGGTTCTTTAAGAAACCTCAAGTGGTTCTTCTATGCTATCAGGAAACGGTGCTAAAGCGTAGGCTGCTTGTTTTATTTTTCTGTTTAAAAATGCACATTTTAAAAAGGTACAAATATGTTTTTTTTTTTCTGGGAAAGTGAATAAAGTTTGGTTGGTTAATGTAGCAGATAACGTTGCTGCCTTCCAACTAGGAAACTGAGGTTTTATTTCTACCATTTACCAGTAAAAGTCCTTGGGCATCACTCCTAACACCACCGATATCTGTGATGCACAAAAAAAAATTGAAGCCACCTTGGATAAAAGTGAAACAATGTGAATGGAGGTATACCTTTAAAACTGATTTAAAGAAGGACTTCAGGTCCATGGTTGTAGTTTTGAGGGTACGTTTACATAGTTTATATCTCAGTAAACACTTCATCACTTCAAAGAGCTCACAGAAATGAAACACCAACATGGCATTAAAAGGTAGAATTACCTCCGTTAAAGTCACCATTTAAAAAAAGTACAAATCCATCAAAATATTACTTGAGTCCGTGAGTAAAAGTACTGTTTACTTTACTATACTTTACTTTACTATTCACTTTACTATAGCTTTGTGCTACATTTGATCTAAAACAAATATCAGAGGGGATAGAGTAAAAGTTTGAAACGTGAATTCATAGGAATTTCTTTCTTGAGTTTTATTTTAACGTGTAATTCCTGTTACTCCTGCTGTACTTAATGATATGCAGCGGGAGGGCAGAACGTCCACTGTTGTTCATGTTTGGATCTGGCTGTTTGTGTTTTGCAGTTCTTCGTGTACTTCTTGTGTCCAGACCACCCGTTTGAAGTGACCAGAAATATTAGGCCCTTTTTGATGGCCAGCAGATTTACATGCTCAGATGCATCCAGTTGCAGTAACTGAGCATTAGAGAGCTGCAGAGGGGGTGGGTTTGTTTTTAACATTTTTAGCCTTTGCTCTTGCATTTGCGTTTTGGAGTTAATGAGTATAAACAAACATGGAGACTCAATTAACATCTCAGCAAGAACAGAAAGCAGTGCAGACGCTGGAGGAAAAGAAGGATCTCGTCAAAAGCGAAGGCACTAGAAACATCAACACTGGCTACATATGACATCTAGAGGATGAAAGGCAGACTTAGCAGTGGACGATGTTTACAGTGGTCGAGGAAAGATGGGAGACACTCCTACTAATCCTCGATATTCTCTGCAGAGAAGATTTCACCTAAAGCACCAACCATCAGCTCTGAACTGCTGCAGTAAACACTGGGACAGAAACCTGAAAGCAAACACATAGAAAGATTGGAGCTAAGCGTAGTTATGTAAGGCAAACACTAATTGTATCCTTTGTAAACGTGCCTTTCATTATTTTTATTGTCCATACTTACACCGCCCTTCAAAATCAGGTGTCTAGACAGAAGAAACATGATCAGCATAATAATAGTATCTTTTCAGGTTTAAAGCAATAATTCAGAGAAAAATCAAATGTGCATATTTTCCCCATCACCTCAGAACAGAGTCAAAACATGTTTACAGTCTCTACAGGGGTCTCCTTTAGTGTTGCACTGTTTGCGTGACGCGTGATTGGTCAAAATGAGGAAACATTCATGCTTCAGCTACTGCAAGATATATACAGGGGTCCTCAAGTTATGCCACAGATCCGTTCCTTTGACAGTGATGTAACACTGAAACACACCCCAGCCTAAGTCTCTTACTGATCCTAACACAGTTGTAAAATCATAAAAACACAACTAAGCCACAGAAAAAGGAAACTCCCTCACTCTTACGCCGTGTTACTGCGTATTTCACCCACATAGTACGAGAGAAAGTTGTAACTCGAGAGAAAGTTGTAACTCGAGGACCCCCTGTAATGTATTTTGTCAGGGGTGGTACGATACCACTGTGTAATGTCTGATATGTTACTGATACCTTGGGTATCTACAGATACTGATACCAATACATGTACTGTCTTTTTCTCTGTCTCAACAAGTAAACAGTTAATAAAACATCTGTGTGGATGCACTTTGAATCGGCTCCCTACTTTAACTAGTGAATGGCGTGTAAGTAATAAAATTCTAGTTTCTACACCCATATAGTGCCCAGTGTGTCCACTGTGGAGTTCTGCGCACAGGGTTTTATCTCCAGCAACTCTTTGTTAGACGTTTTACACTGTTTGGGAACAGCAGTCTGTATTTTAGGTGCAACTTGTAGATTTGTGCATCAGCACTCCTATTTTTTGTCATTTCTAATAGATGATTGTGTCATAAAGTGTCAGATACCAAATATATTAATACAGTCACATGCAAAAGTTTTGGGTCCCCTGGTCAGATGACATGTTTGACGTTTTAATGCACATCAACTGTTTATTTGCTCAGTTTAACAAATGAAACACGTCAAATGTTGTTATCTGTTTTATATTTTATGTTTTAGATCTTCCAATGTGTTAAATGCTAAAAGAAGAACAAAAAATAGTCAGATTTAAGTGTGACTTTTACGCTATGTTTTGTAGATCAAGGCACTTATTTCCAGATGGTTTTAAAGTGAGAAACTTGTGTTTTGTGCAGATCACTCAATCCCATCCGAGCAGTCATGCAGCCGAAGCCATGACTGTTTTTTTCTCAGTCAGATCAAAGGTGAGGTGGCCTTCAGTGAGAGTAATAACTAAAGAAAACAGCTTTTTTCACCCAACTATCACATTAATCCATCAAATGTGTGGCAGAAAATGTCAAACTATCACTTTAATCTTCAGAATTAGAGTGCGCAGCAAAAATACATATTTTTAAATCTTGTTATAATGAAACATACTATTTGTTTTCAGACATTTCATGTTGTGTACACACAGTGACGTGCTGACGGGAGAATGAATCTCGCAGCACCGGATGTCTGGCCTCTTCCAAAAGGTGTAAACGAGTCACCACTTGAGAGTGGCGGGCAAGAAGGAGGTCACATCTCTCCGGGCCTGTTCTGTTTATTTATCATTTGTTTTCTTTTTTCAGCTCTTTTTTCCACTTCCCCTTCTTTCAGCTCTGTGTTTCGCATGTAATTGACCTCCCTTTGTTGCTTTATTATTGAACAAGACAGCCATGGCCTACAGGGCTCAGCCCAGAACGTGTCCGAATTAAATCTCGTTAGTCATGTGAGCTTATTGTGAAATGTGAAAACGCTGTGACGTCAATGAGATTTTAAAATGTCACTGTCGGAATTTACCTGAGATCATTTCTTGCAAAGGAGCAGTATTGTATTAATGTTATTACTATTATTATTATTTTTATTGCAGTTTTACAGTCTCCCTCTCGTTCACTATGTCCTGATTCCAGCTTCTGCTGTAGCACTCTGTCTAAATTTGTGTTTTTGTGTGTGAGTCACCCCTCCAGTCAGGCTGGTAGCATTAGTATGAGATAGGGACATCAAGTTAATTGCCTTGTATATTGCTGAGCAGTCATCCATGTCAATTCGCATTCGCAGCATATAACACGTAATCAGAGCAGCATCCCAGCCAGACACAATACAGCGCGCAATGTTAATAATGACTCCAGCAATGTCCTGTACCCCATTCCCTTCAGTATTATACATCTCCTGCATGTGGCTCCTTGTTATGGCCTTTTGGGCCTCATTCAGGGGACATTCCTGAATGTGTGAGTAAATTTGTTCATAAAAGTAGCAACACTTCCACATGTACATCGAAGAACTGGGCCAGATGCACAACCCTTATAACAAGAACAGGACTCAAACGAAGACATTTCTGCTGTCACAAAAATATATGCCTAGCTATTTATGCTTATTTGTCACACTAAATATCCACATTTGACAGATGCTTTTATTTTTGCGTATCAAAGATGTATGTGAATGTAATTTTAGGAGTCTTGCCCAGGGACTCTTATTGGTTCAGTGTGGTGTGTCCCAGGACTCTTATTGTGTAGTTTTGTGTTTCCCAGGACTCTTATTGCGTAGTGTGGTGTGTCCCAGGACTCTTATTGTGTAGTGTGGTGTGTCCCAGGACTCTTATTGTGTAGTGTTGTGTGTCCCAGGACTCTTATTGTGTAGTGTGGTGTGTTCCAGGACTCTTATTGGTGTAGTGTGGTGTGTCCCACGACTCTCATTGGTTCAGTGTGGTGTGTCCCAGGATTCTTATTGGTGTAGTGTGGTGTGTTCCAGGACTCTTATTGGTTCAGTGTGGTGTGTCCCAGGACTTTTACTGTTAAAGTGTTGTGTGTCACCCATAAATGTTTTTAATTAATTTATGGAATAACTGATTTAAATTTACTGAAGGAAAAAAAATGCAACTCCTGCATCACCTGTGTGAAAAAGTAATTGCCCTGTGGAGTTAGGAACTGGTTGGGCCACATTAAGCAGCAACAACTGTAACCGTCGGCCTCTACAAATGGAGATCTCACATTCCCATGAAGGAGTTCCGTCCCACTCTTCTTTTCAGAATTGTTTTATTCCAGCCGCATTTCAAGGACACCGCCCATTTACAGTCCAGTCAGGATATTACCATGGTCACATTTGACTGTTGCTATGCTGTTCTTATTGTGGAGTGCTTTGTTTGCCTTACAAAAAACCATAAGAAAAGTTCCAGAAGGCCTTTATGCTGAATCTTGAGTTGGAGATTTGTAGATGTTTCTATGGTAATACGAGAAAGATACATGATATTTTATCACATGCTACAGTGTTTTCCCCAAGCTCCTCTATAGTAATACTGCAGGAACTAAAAGAACGATACTGTTGGATTCCTAAAACAATCCTATAGTAGATTTAAACATTAGATACTGTAGTTACTTGTAGTATAGATTACTATTAGACTAGTACCAGGAAAAACGTTCTAGATTATTATAGAAGTATACTATAAAAATTTGACAATTTCTTATTGTAATAAGAAAGTTGTCATGAATTATGTTTTCAAAAGAAACAAAGTTTCTCTTTTACGCCGTTGGTTTTGTCATAGCTGCACTTTTCTAATAGCCATGCCTTTGCCACACAATGGCAAGTTTCTTTTTATTACCTTGTCTGGCTGCCCTTTGACGGTCTGCTCACTCTTCGTAAATTGCGTTCTTTTTTTTTTTTTTTTTACCATGAGGTGGCTTTGAGTAGAAGCGGCAATTTATCACACGAAATGCCATGATTGGAGAAAAAAGGCTGTAAAACACATCTCCATATTTTATCGCTGTGTGAATGGCTGCTGGGTGTGCAAAAGCGCAGATTGTTGAACGTGTCAGGTGGTTTCTTTCTCACAGTGCAGATGGTATGAAAGCCCAGCTGTAGAGCACAACACTGTGCAGCTTTAACTCGGGTGTTTCATATATATACAGGCATGTCATTGCTTCAAAGACCATGTTATTTAAACTGAATCCTGTTTGTGAGGATTTCAAATACTGAAGTTTTTTTATCAAACAGTATTTTCACATTAAGATATTTTTTGTTAGTCACCTTGATCAGGTCCAGTCAAAAAGTGTTTTACAACCTTCGTTATCAGACTGCATACAGCTATACAGAGTGTACACTCACACACTATGAATCTATACAGACTGCACACACACTGTAGAAGTATAGAGACTGTGCACACATCATACAGCTATAAAGACTGTACACACTATATGACTATACAGACTGTACACACACACCATACAGCTATAAAGACTGTACACACATTATACAACTGTACAGACTGTACACACCATACAGCTATACAGACTGTACACACACCATACAGATATACAGACTGTACACACACCATACAGCTATACAGACTGTACACACACCATACAGCTGTACCGACTGTACACACACTATACAGCTGTACAGACTGTACACACACTATACAGCTGAACAGACTGTACACACACTATACAGCTGTACAGACGTACACACACTATACGACCATACAGACTGTACACATTCCTTACAGATGTACAAATTGTACACACACTATACTGATATACAGACTGTACACACACCATGCAGTTGTACAGATTGTAGACACACTATACAAATATACAGGCTGTACTCACTCTATATGACTGTACAGACTGTACACACACACTAGATAGATATACAGACTGTACACACGCTATACAGCAAGCGTGGAACCCCATTCACCAGAGTGGCCTGATGTGTGCTTGGTTGTGGCAGAGCAAGTGAAGGTAGAAGGAACTTCTCATGCATCACAGTTTCTGATGGAGTTCTGTCTAAGATGTCATGATTGGGGGGTGCTGGGGTTGAATGCATGAGAAAATAAAAGAGCTTCTTCTGATAGGTACAGACCTCTTGAGGGTTTTCTTCACCAACTCCAATCTACAATAAGCTCTTTAAAATAAAGGCTTGCTAAAAGTTCTTGGGTGTGGATTTATGGGTCTAGGATTTTGTATCTGATATAGTTTTATTTAAGGTTCTTCACAGTCATAGCATTCAAAACTATTCATTCTTTGGGGAACTGAAAGTTTTTTTCTTCTCTGGCATTGCTCTCGAGAACCCTTGTGGAATCTTTGTTCCATGTTTTCCTTTATTTAACCAAATCTGGAGTATATGAGTTTTTGTAATGCTGTTGGCATTCGGTTTCAGAAATGTTTGTACTTTGTGGTTATATTACACTTAAAAAAAAATTTTTTTGTAAATTGATTTGTTGGGTTAGCATTAGAACCTTAAATGAGATGCTAAAAAACATTTTTCTTCAGCAGAAAGATGATGATTTTTATCATTTTATAATTTTTTTCAGAACCACACACCCATACCCAAGAACCTTTCATTTCTAAGTGTTACAGTAAAATAAAAAAAGAGAGCTTTCTCTTTTTTTGACATAAGCCTTAAATAGGTCCAGAACCTTTACAGTGTTATATGTAGCAATGGCTCTATTGCTACCTTCAAATCCAGTTTTAAAACTCGTCTTATGTGTATGTATGCATTGAATAAATTATATAAATGCAAATGTGTGTGTGTGTGTGTGTGTGTGTGTGTGTGTGTGTGTGTGTGTGTGTGTGTGATGCTGTCCTAAACTGGTTCTTCTATGGCATTGCCTCTGGCAGTTTTAATGTAAAAAATATAGTCAGATTTCAGAGTTATGTCAGTGGTTCTGTGTGCAGGTCTGTTCATAGCTGTGTGTTTGTAATTGTATTTCTCTGAACTGGTGCATTTGTCTGTGTCGCTCTTTTCCCCTTCAGGGTGAAGATGCACCCAAGTTAATTCTTCAATTAGTGCGTGCTAGATATTCAAAAGAGATTGGAGGGCCTTGACAATCGATGTCCAATTAGCTAGAGCCTTTTGGTGAATGTGCATGGGGGTTGGGGATAAGTGTGTGTACGTGTATGTGTGTGTGTGTCTGTGTGTGTGTCTGTGTGTGTGCACATGCGTGTGTGCGTGTGTGTGTGTGTGCGTGCATGTGTGTGTGTGTGTGTATGTGTATGTGTATGTGTGTGTGTGTGTGTGTGTCTGTGTGTGTGTGTGTGTGTGTGTGTATGTGAAGGTATGTGTGTATCTGTGTGTGTCTGTGTGTGTGTGAGTGTGAATGTGTGTCTGTGTGTGTGTGTGTGTGTGTGTGTGTATGTGTGCTGAAAGTTCTTTTTAATAGGTAAATAAAACTTTTTCCCACCCTTCTGTGTTTTTGAGTGTGCTGTACATAAAATAAATGTGTTTTTGTCAAGTTTACAGCACTTACAGAATTAGGCTGAAGATCTCAGAGCTCCTCTGAGCAGCTGCTGGTTCGTCTTCTCAGTGTGTGACTCGTCTTATGTCGTGCACGGAGCAGATATCTTATTGTTTTAAGCAGTAGTTCATTATGTGAAATATCACTACTTATTATTATTATGTGCAATAACAGAATCAATATAGAGAACAAACTCCAAACCACTTTTTGTGTTAAGTGGTAAACTACTTCACCAGTTATTTATTTATGTATCTGTAATATTTATATCCACCTCTCTTACTGACCACAGCATTTTGTGTATTTAAAATAGTGGAAGTATTTTCAGAGTATTTCTGAAGAGTTTTATTTTGACTTATAGTTTAAATTGTTCTTGTCTTTGCGTCTCTGTGTGTCTGTGAAGTCGCAGAATAAGCCATTTCCTCTGAGATCAATGAAGTTTTCTGATTCTGATTTGGAGATGTTGGATCAACAAACTCTTTAAACTCAGTGTCTATTCTCTCTCACTCTCTCTCTTTCTATAATGATGACAGGGAATAGAGTCCTTACTGTCATACATGCTGACAGCAGTGTTAATGGCACCAAAGACAGGGTTTCTCCATAACAGTGTGTGTGTGTGTGTGTGTGTGTGTGTGTGTGTGTGTGTGTGTGTGTGTGTGTGTGTGTGTGTGTGTGTG
>JBBJLS010000001.1:12804985-12814985 GCA_037577275.1 Bryconaethiops microstoma
AGTTTATTCTGATGTTCACTTGTGTTTTTGCTGGCAGAAAGAAACTCACTGCTGATATAAACACATTCAAACAATTTTCATAGGTGCCCAAGACTTTAGCACAGTACTGTATATATAACTTCTGAAACAGACTAACATGTAGACAGACAGTCAAGCAAACAGATATTAAAACTCTTACACTATTTCAAAAACTGGGAGGCAGCTTCGTCTCTGTGATCACTCTATTTGACCCGAGGGCGAGCGAGATCAGGCACTTGTATCTTCTTTGATGAGCGAATGCTGTTTGCGCCTCCACTCTCTCATTCCCTGTTGTTTCATTTTCATTCTACACAATTCTCGAAATAGTTCAGACGTTTCTTTCGCAGCGTCTTTGCATTAGTCTACGCGGTATTGATCCGCGGTCTGGGCTCGTTCTCCGAGAGACTGCTTTGAGAGCGAAGCCACTCGTGGCTGGATTTAGATCCCCGTCCTGAGAGCTGCTTTTAGGGGTCGTTGACCCTTGCGCGCCTGTAAGTTTCCACTTAACCTGTGGTGGTCCTGCCTTCAAGAAACATGAAAGTGCAGAAACAGTCATAATGCCTCCTGCGCGGAAGTGCCCGGCCAGACGATGATTACTGCTTTTGTGCGGTCGCCACGGCAACTGTTGCCAGTGCTCCATGGCAGTTGCTTTGTCATCATAGCCGTTCCCACTCCATCCTCACGTCCTTCTGTGTCCGAGGAGGAGGAGGGAGGGGGCGCGGACTGTCGCAGACACACGGCGCGGCTAAATTTAATCTAAATATTCCACACAGAGTGTTTGATTGGTCAATTTACATTTACGGCATTTAGCGGACGCTTTAATCCAAAGCAACTTCCGTTCCCTAACTACAGGGGGCAGTCTCCCTTGGGGTTAAGGGTCTTGCTCAGGAACCCAGTGGTGGTGTGCTGAAGGTAGGATTCGAACCCACGCCCTCTTGGTACAGAGGAAAGTATCCTACCCACTCGACCGCGACCGCGGCTGTTTCTGATTGGATAACAGCGGCTCACCGAATCTGACTGGGTCGCAGAACTCGCCTGCAGTGCTGCGTTAATAGAACTTGGTTTTTTTGACCCTCCAGCCATTTTACAGACATATTTCAGATATTTTTGGTGGTGACTGGCAGTACAGTGCCATAAAAACCATAAACCATGAACCACCCCTGATATCCATTATAATAGTGTAAAAATGAGTGTTGCAAATCCCAGTAGTTTAAATTCATTCCTCATAAGATTCGCATTCTTGTTACTCATAGTCAAGTGATAGTGGGTGTGGTCTAGTGTGTAGGATACTTTCCTCTGGTCCAAGAGGTCGTGGGTTCGAATCCTACCTTCAGCACCACCACTGGGTTCCTGAGCAAGAACCTTAACCCCGAGTTGCTCCAGGGAGACTGTGAGACTGCCCCCTGTAGGTAGGGAAGGGAAGTCACTTTGGATAAAAGCATCTGATAAATGCCGTAAATGTAATCAAAATATTTCACACAGAATGTTCTAATCCGTATATTAAGCTGTTTGGCCCAGACTCTGCTGCCTCGCCCCGTTCCTGCTCTGTCGGTGATAATAAGTTCCTCTCCTCCGCCGCACCCCCGCTGCTTTTTTTTTGCCCGAGGTGATCCAGAAACCTAGCTGAGGAAATGAATGTTCCTCGTGTCGTAACCTCAACCGTTTCCATTATTCTTAGCTCCTCTGTTCTAAAGCACTTGAGTGCTAATAGTTTTCACTTATGAAGAACCTTCAGCCTGCCAAAACCGTGAGGGTGAATTACAAGCCAGGTCCTCAAGGTGCACAGCACCGAACTGAACACTTTCAAAACCGGCCACTTCAAAAACACATAAATAAAACTAAATTCACCAAATCTCCAACAGGAACATTGGGAAGTAAGACATGCTGATAAACACTGACCTCTAATTTCAGATCTGAGAGGTCGTAACCACCAGAAATACACACCGCAGTAATAAAATCACCTGACCACTAAAGTTAAAATGCCATAGAGTACAATTATAAAAGCCCTTCCTGATTAAATCCGCGTAAAACTTGATTTTTCAACATGAGTTCGGTCAGATGGATTTAAAATTGACGCCTCAGCTGAATAATAAGCCATGTTTATTAAACCCAGTATCTGAAGCTTCTGATAGAACCGCAGTGCGGTTATATTGTCAGAAATGACCATTTGATCGGTCAAGGTTGTTTATCTCTGCCGTAGATTGGATAACAGCGGCTCACCGAATCTGACTGTCTCGCAGAACTCAGTTTATTGTTTTTACCCTCCAGCCATTTTACAGACATATTTCAAATATGTTTTGGTGACTGGCAGTACAATGCCAGTAAACCACAAAAACCATAAAAACCATAAACCGTGAACCACCCCTGATATTCATTATAATAATGTAAAAATTAATTTTGCAAATCCCAGTAGTTTAAATTCATTCCTCATAAGATATTCATTCTTATTACTCTTCTTTGTAATCGTCTGAGGCCAGTTTTACTTACATTTCTCTAGTCTTTGCATTCCTTTGTTCTTTTTTTTTCTTTTTGTTCTTTTTTTTGCTTCTGGAATCCCTCTTTTATTTCTGCAGTACTTTTTGGATTCTGAATTTGGGTCTTAAAACATAACGTTAATCTCTTAGAAGTCCAGAAGTATTACCAAATTAATTATGTAATTCAATTGAATTTTGTAATTAAATACTTAATAGAATGGTAATAAATGAGATCTGTGTTCAGTTTACATTCTGCATAGACATGTTTGAGTCTGCAATGTATTGCGGTGTCAAAAAGTTACAGAAACTTGAGAAAAGTGAAAAAGTTTTTTGTCTCCCTGCAAAAAAAAGACTGTAAACACAACGACAACATCAAAACATTTTCATCAAATTCAATTATAAATTATAATTGCATTCAGTTAAATATCCCCTCCTCCTCTTATACGCTCAAAAGTGTCATGGGATGATTTACATTTTTCCCAAAATTGATTTAACTAACAAGTGAAAAATGCCATTAAATTGTAACACATTCTGCTGATAGTAACAGTACCTCTGGAGAGTTACATTTCTATTAATTAACTGACTGATTACAATATTTCTCTCAAAATCTAGAGAAATAGATGGAAGAATTGAAAAGTAACGGGTCATCTTCGAATATCTTTACACCTTTCGGAACACACCCTTTATTGTGTGGGTCTTTACGCGGTTAAAAGGGTTTTTTTAATGGAAAACCTGTTAAACAGGGATCCTCAAAGAACCCTCTCAAAAATGCTTCTATGTAGGGATCTGCTATTGTTGCAGGTACTTATTTTAGTTCTCTACAGGACTCTTTTGCTGGCACTGTAGGAAGGTATAGGCAGGTTCTGACCTGGATGTCTAGGATGGATAACAAGAAAGGGATGAAGGAGTGCAGGAGGAGAGCGTGAGGCTGCATGGAGTTGAGGTAGAGAAGATGCTGCCATGTGCACATTCTCCCCCCCATCCATCTCCGAGTCTCTGCACTTTGTGATGAGCCAGGGGTATCTGTCTGCCCGCCTCCATCCGTCTTCCACAAATCCGCATGTCACGGTCGCCATCTGTGGACCGCGGTGTTTTTATTTTCCATTTTTCATTTTCTTTCTTTCTGTTTTTCTGGTTTTTATCCTCCCCTTCCTGGTCCGGCGCTGCAGCCTGAGTCAGACCGGAGAGCCTGTCCCCGATTCGCCTCGCCTACCTGCCTAATTAAAACGGCTGGCAGCGATTAACGTGGCTCGGGATGAGTCACGGAACAGGAAGTGCCGGTGCCACTTCCCGATTTTCATCCGTGTTGGTGCGACGTGTCGGGACATCTCAGCGATGTGTCGGGCTTAACAGGTTTCTAGCTGCTGCCGCGTTACGTGGGAGTTCGTTCTACTTTCAAAGAATTCAAAGAACTGGTTTGGGGTTTGTTTGTTTGTTCTTTCAGATCCGAGCTCTTAATTGAACAGCGTAACTTTGGTCCAGGCGAATAAACGGCATCAGCGCTCTTTATGTTCTTCCTATTGAAGCATCTTTTGATTTTAACAGTGCCGGCCATCGACCACAGGGCTACGCAAGGAGTCATCTAATGAGAAGAATGTTCACTGAACTTCTTTCATAGGTTGCCGACTTTGATCAAGGTTGTGCATGGGTGACAGCGCCCTTTTATTATGTTTACTGCTACATTTGTACTGTAAAGTCTCAGCTTCAAAGCGATGCCTCTCCATGTGTGGACTTGAATGGTAAGACTATCGCTGTGGAGGTTAGACAACAATAGATCAAGAAAACGCAATACAACAAAGAAAACAGTTTCGTCATTTATTTGTTGTACAAAGTGATCCATTTTTAAAAGTTTTTTGTGGGTTAAAGTGTGGAAACGTCTGCAGTGATGATGAGGGTGAGGCAGTTCAGTCATTTGGGTGACAGCCGGGCGTAAGCTTGCCCTAGTAATAAAACGTCAACCTTCAACAGAAGCATGATGTACACCCACCAGTATGTAGTGAAGTCCACGCTCTGACACTGAGGATCTCAGAAGAACAGCTGTCAATGTATGTGAGGATAGAAGAGCTTAGAATCTCATTTCTGAAGAGTCGAGACTAGACCAGTCAACCCTCAAGCAGAGACTTAACAAAAAATAAGAAAATGAATCACCAGTGTTATCCTTCCCATGAGTGGTCATCCAACAAAAATCTCTCAAGGCAGATCATATCCTAGGAGTTTACAAAGAACCCCAGTGTAACAACTAAGGATCTGCAATTTGCACTGAACATTCATTAGTGCACCATCAGACAAACACCAAACAAGAATACTATAAGTCAGTGATTCTCAAAGTGAGGGGCGCAGAGTCATGACAGGTGGGGCGAAAGAGACCTGGGGGAAAGTCATGCAGAACTAATGTTTAAGTCATTTTCACGGCAAAACAAAGAATTCACATCGGTTACATAAGCAACCTGTTCATTCGCTGTTGTCAGAGCCTTAGAGGGTCAAAATGGACAGATATTGAACGTGTACTGAAAGAAAAACGAGAGAAACGAGGAAAGTACAGGGTGCTGGTGGCCTAGTGGGTGGAATACATGTTTCTGGACCAAGAGGTCATGGGTTCGAATCCTACCTTCAGCATCACCACTGGGTTCCTGAGCAAGACCCTTAACCCCAAGTTGCACCAGGGAAACTGTCCCCTGTAGTTAGGGAATGGAAGTTGCTTTGGATAAAAGTGTCTGATAAATGTAAATGTGCTGTTTTCATTGGAAAAAATAGGGTCAAATAAGCACAAGAAAGGCAAATGTAATTAACCACAAGAAACTATGTAGTTAATTTCGATTAATTATTTGAAACCTTTGACAACCTTAGTGTGTGTTATAAGCTTCCATTGCTTGTGAGCGATGTTAGCCTTGTTCATTTGATTTCTATGCCAAACCATTGTTTTAATCTGTAGTTTGAATGTACAGCAAACATGTCTACAGGAGAGCCAAAAAACGCACGTTGTGTGTTTTTGGATTTGTTGTACCACATAGACACCTTTGCCCACCTCACTGAACTGCATTTTTTATTAGTATTAAAACAGCTCAATAAGTCTTAGAACTCAGTGCGTATTAGTAAAATCTGATTTTAACAAATAAAAATGATCTAAAACAGTCTAAAAATGGTTCGCCATTAGCTCCCCTTTTGTTCGGTTTCGCTTTGGTTCTACATGGCATAGAAACACCAAACAAAGCTCAGCATGGCCTCTGATGCCTCGAGCATCAACACAAACTGGGGGAACTTCCATATTACTTTTTTTGCCATATAACGAACAATTTACCATTTGTTATGCTTCCAGCATGGATCGTTGCAGCTTGTGTTCTAAGGGTTAATATTCAGAACTCCTGACTGTATCTTCTTAGCACTAGAAATCTGATTTTTGAGTCAAACTATTGCCTTAAAGACATGAGGATCCTGCATATTGTGTGTTTTTTGGGTCTGTTCTACTGTATAGAAGCCTCTGCTCACCTCATTGAATTGCATATGTTATTAGTATTCAAAACAGCTCATTAATATTCAGAGCTCGTCAAGGCCCCCTGATGTCATCAGTTCACCTGGGACAGAGGTTTGTAAAGAAGCAGGCCAGAGGGTGGGGGGTGGGGTGAGGGGTCCTGAATGGGACAGAGGGGTTTGGGGTGGAGGTGAAGGGGGAGGGGGAGGCTATAGGGACTGAGGGTCGGAGGTAATTGGACCAATGGGAGGTTAACCAACATGCAGGCCCCCATATGAACACGTTCAGAAGTACACGTGCATCTACAATACACACACACATACACACACACACACACACATGCACACACACACATATACAGTCAGACATCCAAAATCACATAAGGGTGATACTCTGACTCTAGCACACACTCTCATACACACATACACACACACACAGACACACACACTGGCATGTTCACTAAAAGGACAGGGTAAATTAGAGTGGTAATTACTTTTTTGCGCTGTCAGAGGCAGTGAAGGGTAGGAGATGCGGCGCAGGACAGCGATGGGTCAGTGCTGAATAGAGAATGAGAGAGAGAGTGAGAGGAGGGGGCGTCGGGTTCAAATTATACCAAATAAAAAGAGTCGGAGCGAGAATTAGTGAAAGTGCCATATTTAGAGAAGCTGCTTTTTGGATGTTTGGCAAGTACTCTCAGCGAAGAAGTCTCATTTTCTCCTTATACCTCTAAAAACCTAAAATAATGGAAAATAATTGTTCTCGTGTGATATACAGTACTGTGTAAAAGTCTTGAGTCCCCCATCATTTCTTCTACTAGATCACCTTGTTGGTGCAAAATACAATTTAATGCTCTTTTCTTTGGTATATTGAATAGATTACATTTTCAAATGTTCTACAGGCTGCAAAGTTACTAAGGATACAAGGTGCCTAAATAAAGGTGTGCGAGTCACTCAGCATTCAGCACCACCAGTATACTGATCACCACCTGATCATCTGGAATCATCTGCACCTGTTTCTTCACTGGTTCAGGCTTTAAGTTAGATGTTTTTTGTAATGCTTGAATGATTTATTCATAGGTCACTGTGTTGCTTAACAAACGAAAAACAGGTAACTGTTCAGGTTCAGGGACTGGAATAAAAATGAAAGTCTTTGAAAGTCCTTCAGGAAGTCTGGAGAACTGTTCCTAAAGTTTACATTAAAAATACAAGGAAGTCTGGGTCTTTGAAAACAAAACAGTAAGAAATGAGTGTTGACTCAAGACTTTTGTACAGTATTGCGTTTTATACATTATGTTCTATAATCTTCTTCAGTTACTGCATAATCAAAAAACTTTACACATATAAAACTTCTGTCTTATTATCAGGTACTGTGAGAACAGTTTGGATAAAATCTATTTCAGTTCAGATCTGCACAAAATGCTTTTTACAAATTGTTTCATTTGTTGCTTTGGTTTGTTGTTTTATTGATGTGAGTGAATACAGATTTTGAAAACATATCATGGAGATAAATAGTCAAATTCTATTCTGAATAAGAAAACCTCACTCATTTAATACTGTGGCTACCAAAAAGTTTGGTAAAGTAAAAAAGTGTTTTGTTACAAACAGTCCTGTGTAAAGGTTTGAACATCCCTGATCATTTGACAAGCACGTTGATTTGACTCATTCAATGCAGAACTTAAGGATGGTATTTCACTGCAAATATCAGTTTATTTGGGTTTCTATATATTTGCCGACATTTTTGCACAACTGTTAAATCCAATGAATACATCATTTGTGTAATAAAGTTTGCATTTTGTGTTAAAATAACTGTGCAGTTTAAACATGAAGAGGTGTTTTGTTTATTGATATTTATTTAATTATTCACTTAGAAAATTTTCAAAATGTAATTTAACACTTAAAAGACTGACAAAATAATCAGTATTTTTTTTATAGATTACTGTTAGAAGTAATAGCCCTATTTGTGTGTGTGTGTGTGTGTGTGTTTGTGTGTGTGTGTGTGTGTGTGTGTGCAAGTGATGAATGTTGCTACAAGAAACACTGCTATAAGAATGTAGAGCGAACATCTCCTCAAAATATTCACCTTTTTAATCATGATTTGGCATCGTTGTCCAGTGCTGAAGGTGTGAATGTGTGCATGTGTGCGTGTGTGTGTGCCAGGTGTGAAATGGTGCTGCTGTTGTAGGCCTCACAGATAAAGGTCATTGAGGTCATTTGCAGGATAATGATATTGGTGGACAGCAGTGAGTCAAGGGCACCTCGGAGAGACAGAAGGACACATGTGTTCCGTCACTTTCAATCTCCTTCATTCCCACGCGTCTTTCTTACTCATCACTCATCACACACCCACACATACACACACACTCTCACCTTCCCTCTGTCTGTCGTACAATGTGACTTCATGATCCCTTTTGATTAAAAAACTAATTAATATTTTTTACATAATATTTTTTTATATATTTTCATTTCCCACGTGTCTTTTTTGTCTTGTCTTAATTATAATAACGCAATGATCAATGGTCCTCCAGGACCGCAGCGTTCCTCCAGGACTGCAATGTTCCTCCAGGACTGTAACGTTCCTACAGGATTGCAATGTTCCTTCAGGACCACAACGTTCCTACAGGACCACGATGTTCTTCCAGGACTGCATGTTCCTACAGGACCGCAATGTTCCTCCAGGACTTCAAGGTTCCTCCAGGACCACAAAGTTCCCAAAACACTGTAATTTCATTTTAAACTCATTAGCCTTAAAGAAAATGTAAAGATAAACCCATATCCGTATTGTACAGTTTACACTGAACTTCAGTAGTGCTAGAATGTAAATTATTATTATATTACCGCCGTATAGACGGTGCTGTAATTCATGCATGTGCGGTTTCTCTGGTATACGCTGTCATTTTCTTTGGTATAAGCAGTTAAATACAGTAATAAATTAATTTCATTTACAGTTATAAAAATACAGGGCTTTAAAAAGAACAAAACGAAAAACACGAGAACACTCGAGACGCTCCACGGGGAAATTCTGGGCAGCAGCCAATCAGCAGCAAAGAAAAATAAATAGCGTGCTCGGATTGGCTACTTTCAAACCTCTGGCCTCTGAGTACGGCAGTATTTTACGTCCCAAAACGGGCTTTCTTTGTGTTTCTTTCCACAGTACTAAAACATTTATAGTTATTTTTATATGGAAATGTAGCTGAATTTACATTAATATTTATGTTACAAAATCTATTAAATTATATTTTTGTCTAATTTAGCACAAACATACGAACATTTATATATTGCCACGAAAAAAGCTGACATCAGGGCCTCGTTCGCCACGCCCCCCCGTCCTCTTACAGGGTTTATGTAGGGCGTGGTGCTTAGCAACCTAGCACGAGGACGAGGGGGGCGTGGCGGACGAGGAGGATATCTGCCTTTTCCGCGCATGTGCGGGGGTTCCGCGAAAAAGGATTAGTTTGGTTCTCAGAAAAAATCCGCGTGAGACCGAAATCGAGACTGCTGATCTACGTATTAGAGGGAGTTACTGTACATCAAAGTCTCCACTATTAGGAAGCATATTCATATCCATGTCATGTAACAGTTTTCTGTGAGGCTTTTAAAGGCATTAAATGGTTTCGATGTCTGGCTCCATTCACTACCATTTCTAACACTTCTGACTTGATAAGCTGATTTTAAATGACACATTTCAAGCATTGTTTCCAAGTTAACCATTAAAATAAAGAAGATGCTTTGAAAAACTGGGGTATTTCCCCTATAAATGCTACACTACTGAGCAGGACTGCGCTGCTGTAATTAATCAGAGCTGGACAAAGTAATTTGCCACCATGCCAGCAATAGGTTTATTACACAAAAAACACTAAAACAAATCTTAGTGATCAAATTCTTTTATTTGGGTATCAGAAAACTATCCGAAAGGCATATAAGAATAAAGAGATATGGACATTTTCTCGATTTCTTAATCATCCCTCCGCAAACCCCCACACCCCCAGATAGAGAAAAAACAAAGAATTTAACAATGGAAAATTACAATCAACTAAACATGG
>JBBJLS010000001.1:12817736-12831073 GCA_037577275.1 Bryconaethiops microstoma
AGAGAGAGAGAGAGGGGGGGGGGGGCGAAGGGATGCGTGGCTTTCCAAAGAGGAAATGAAGAGAAAAAGGCTCTGCCAGGAAAGAGAAGGACAGAGAGAGAGAGAGAGAGAGAGAGAGAGAATGAGTGAGAGAAGTCCTATCTGAGGAGACTCTGAGCTGGATGGTAGGAACGTGTGTGTGTATGTGTGTGTGTGTGTGTGTGTGTGTGTGTGTGTATGAGTGTATGTGTGTGTGTATGTGTGTGTGAAAGAAAGAGAGAGAAATAGGGAGAGAGTGAGAGAACGAAGCCTCTCCACTGTTGCTCAGTCTGGCGGCGGACGCTCTTTTGTGTGATCCGGATTGTTCTGTGTCCAGTCTGACCCCCTGTCACCCCCCTCACACACCCCCCAGAGTGTGTTTAGGCGTGTGTGTTTGTGTGCGTGTTTGTGAGGGTCCGTCCGAGTCCAGGGGGGGCGTCCGAGGAGGAGGAAGAGGAAGAGGAAGAGAAAGAGAAAGAGTGTATCCTGGAACGGCGGCTCAACACTGGACATGCACATCAGGTCAGTCGCTCTCGTCTCCTGGCAACTTCAGAACACAGAACTGGACCTGGCTTTTTTTTTCATCTGCACTTTTTAAAAAATTTAAAAAATTTTTTTTGCTCTTTGGAGTAACATTACTTTCATCCATCCTCGTCAGACTTCACTTTTCGTCCATTTCACCACTTCTCATAACCTCCGGGTTCACTTTCTTTTCACCCATTTCAAAACGAACTCAGATAAGGTTTTCACAGCAAAGGACTGGTGTTGCATATTTCTACTCGTTTTAACATTTTTCCATTTTTCGTATCCTCCGGGTTCACTTTTCTTCACCCGTTCCGAAACAATTCTCCAAGGCAAATTAAGGTTTCTCACCAAAAGGCTGGTATTGCATATATCTACTCACATCAATCTTCGCCGAAATCTTTTTTTTTATAGTTTTCAACTTCTCATATCCTCCTGATGCACTTTTACCAAAACAAACTGTGGCAGCGCCAGTTTTCCACAGGCAAAAGGCTGGTATTGCATATATCTACTCATATTAACCTTCACTAAAGTCCATTTTTATTACATTTTTCCACTTCTCATAACCTTCTGGGGCACCTTTTTTGTTTAAGTGTCAAATTGTCAGGCAGAGCCAATTTTTTTCACCAAACGGTGTATTTGGTGCAGCCTGTGTCTACTCATATTACGCATATTCTTACATACCACCACTTCTCATAACCTCTTTATTTTTTCACTCATGCCAAAATGAAACTCAGATACAGGTTTCTCAGCTCATTATTCTTCACTGAAGTTCATTTTGAAGTTCATTTTAATTATGTTTCCATTTTTATTACATTTTTTTTAACGACCTGGTTCACTGATTTTGTTTGTTTAAGTTCTTTAATCAAGTTCTCAGGCAGAGTCAGTTTTCTCACCTAAATATGTGGCTAGTCTAGCCTATATCTACTCTATATTAGCCTACATTGAAGTCCATTTTCTTACATTTTTTCCATGTCTCATAACCTCCTCATGCACTTTTTTACCCATAACAAAACAAAACTCAGATACAGATTTCAGATACAAATAGCTGGTGTAGCAAATATCGCCACATATTAATCGTATTCTTACATATCACCACTTCTCATAACCTCCTTTTTTTTACTCATGCCAAAAATTCTATGGCATTCTCACCTTTTACATTCTCACCAAAAAGCTGGTCCAGTCTTCATAGTTCTTGCTAAACATGCCTGTTTATGTCTCTCGTCTGAGTTTATTTATGTCGGCTTCTGGCGACCCTACTGAAAACTCTGCCTGGAAAAGTGTGTCATTGTCATTGTTTCACTTTAAATCTTCGCTCTATAGTCCCGCTTCGCAAAATCGCCTCACCATGTGCTACACTGTGCAAAAGTTTTGAGCCACCCCTTATTTCTTTATATTTTGCTTTGAATCACCTTGTGGGGCAAAAATACTATTTTCTGCCTCTCAAACAGTCTTATCTTTGGCATATTGAGTAGATTGAATGAAATGGGGGCAAATGTTTTAATGTGATAGGCTGCAAAGTGCCTCAAGATACAAGGAGCCGAGATAAAGGAGTTCCAACCACTCACCATTCAGCACCACCAGTATACTGATCACCGCCTGATCATCTGGAATCATCTGCACATGTTTCTTCACTGGTTCAGGTAACTTGGTCAGGTACAGGGACTGGAAAATAGAGTCTTTGAAAGTCCTTCAGGAAACCTGGAGAAATATTTCTCTAGACTACATTACAATGCTAGAAATTCTGGCAGAATGTAAAGAAATGAGGAGTGTTCATGAAGTTTGTACAGTTCTGTATTTGTTTTTTAACATCACCTTCATGCTCTTAGGAGCTGTTATGTCCACTGGAGCTCTATTGCTTTGTACAAATGAAGAAATGTCACTGAAATGTTAAAAAAAATGATTGTAGGCTTTGTTTCCGTTGCCCGGTCTGGACCTGTTGTTAGCCGTGTGTCTGTCAGCTCTGTGGGGAAGTTTTTTTTTTGGAGGAGAAACCTGGTCTGTATCTTCTCCAGTTGTATCTCTTTCTCTTTCTCTGTGTTGGGCTGCAGTAACGGCCGCTGCTGCCGCTGAAGGCTATTCTACATTATGTCTGTCTTAATTAGTGGATTTTGTAGGATTAGCTCTTTTACGACGCTGTTCCTTTGTAAGCTCCTTACCGAGAGCGAGAGGGTGTCGAGCGCTGGCTTGTTATCCGACTCCGTCAGATCCAATAACCTCACTTATATGCCAACTGTATCAAAAAAACCCAACAAAACACAAACATTTGTCTTCCATGGAACAGCTGAGTAGTGTGTGAGCAGAGGCGAGACCCCTGAAGTGACCAGGACGGTGGGCTGCTCAGCTCACGGGGTTTTCTGCGTTTTCAACAAACTAATGCTCATTTCATATTCAGCCTCTGCTGCTGTCGAAACTGACCCCAACCTTGATGCCTTCGCTGGAGAACATAATGTTCATGTACAGCCATGACTCACTTTTGAAATAAACACTGGAACAACAACAACAATACTACTACTACTACTACTACTAATAATAATAATAATGATGATGATGATGATGATTATTACATATATTAAACCTTAAATATATATATGAGCATGAGTGTGTAAATATATATATAGATACTTATATTGAAATATATATCACAATACATATATTAACATTAAATAAATCCGGTTGTTCAGTGATGTGTCCGGTTGTGCATCTGTGAATATTGCAAAAAAATGAAAGAAAACAGCCATGAGCTCTGCTTTAATTCTGATGCGATGGGAAGGTCGCTGTTCTGCAGATCAGGTGTAAAGTTGTGTAAAGCGGTTTGACTATTTGACAGTTTAGTGTTAAAGAAGCTGAAGTGCAGGAGACTCTGCAGAGATTAGAGCGCCGTGATCTGTAGGTGTTTCAGAGGACTTGCTCTCAGTTACCTCATCAGCTGCAGCTTTCACTCCACAGATTTTCCCATTCCGGGCATTTTCTCCTCAAAATCTACCTGTTGGTCATCATTTCTCTTCATGCCTCCAATTTGAGTTTTCTATTATATTTCATGTTTCTTGTCTGCTGTTATACTACTGATTTCTGAAGGAGATTCATGTCAGGTTCATACACCTGCCGTTCTGCCACAAAATGAATGCGTGTTCTAACATAGGTAATGATTTTCTGATGCAACATGAGTGAAAATCCTGCTCAAGGAAACATGATACATAGAGAGCACACGGAGAGCACATTTTCATTCAGAATTACTGTCGAATTGCTGAAAAAACATGCCTAAAGGTAGCCTGTGCGAAAGTTATGGCCTATTTTATTTGTGGTGGTTGAGAAGCACCTTGCAAGGTGAAGCCACATCTAGAATGTGTCTTTTTAGCTCATTTGCGTTTTTTTTTTTTTTTAATGATTGCTGGGATATTATGGCCTTAATAGGTCACTTCATAACCTCTTCCACACAGTGTGGGTGTGGCATGCTGTAGATGGAGATGTTCTGCTCCACTGAAGGAAACTGTGTGAAAGAGTGATGGAAAGAACTAAGGGTAGAGAGAGAGAGAGAGAGAGATGCATATGAAGATGTTTGCCAGTGTTGTTATGAGCACACACACATATTCAGATTGAGTGAAAGAGCAATAGGACTGTTTGAAGTGTGGTGCACACATACACACGCGCAGACACATACACACACACACACACAAACACACACACACACGCAGACACACACACACAGTGGTTCAGACAGGCCTGGTGACAGACAGTGTCAGCGGTGTGTCAGGAAGAGGCTGTTGGTGTCACACTCGGTTGACCTGATCTGTGGTCAGCCTGTCCACTGTAGCCCCGCTGTGGCCCCTTACATAACCCCTCCTGCCACTCACACACCGCTCTCCAGGGATACACACAAATATTTATACACTCTACATACACACTCTTCACAGCACACACACACACACGCACACACAAAACCCTGAAGTCCATCAGACGCACGACACTCACTTCAGTGTTGGCCTATACACTGTGTGTGTGTATGTGTGTGCGCTTGCCATATGGTTTACACAGTATTGTGGAAAAGTCTTGAGCACTCATTTCTTCATAGTTTCCTTCCAAAGATCCAGACTTTCTTGTATTCTTAATGTAGTCTTGAGGAACAGTTCTCCAGGCTTCCTGAAGGACTTTCAAAGTCTCTCATTTTTAGCCCATTCCCTTAACCTGACAGGAGGAATGTTTGTTAGTTTCAAAAAGCCGAACACTTAACTATGTATTTATGAGTCAAGCATGACAAAGCACATCTAATAGGGCCTGAAACAGTGAAGAAACAGGTACAGATGATTCCAGATGATCAGGCGGTGATCAGTATACCGGTGGCGCACCTTGTATCTTTAGGCACTTTGCAGCCTGTCAGAGTTAAATGTTTGTCCCCATTTCTGTCATTAAATATACAAAATGTAAAGAAATGAGGGGCGGCTCAAGATTTTTGCACAGCTTTGCATGTTTCTGGAAAGTCTGAGCTTTACGGTAAGAAACCTCAGGACGTTGTTGAGATACATCGACTAAAAGCTGTCTGTAAAAATTCTCCTCAAGAAGACAGTGTTTATAAACAGTTGTATGCAGACGTTTGGGCAGCCCTGGTCAAATGACACACAGAGAACACACTGCTGCACATTTTACGTTTCATTTTAAAAACAAAAAGCATGACAGAATGTGGTCTGTGCAAAAGTTGTGGCATATTTGGCACATTTTACGTTCTCTGTATCTTTTTATTTATGTATTTTCATATTTATGTTATTTTATCTTATTATCTTTTCCCAGCATGTTAAACTCAGCAAGTAAATAGGAATGATGCACCATCATTTGCATTTTTCTGCATAATTTGCAGAAAAATGCTTATACTAAGAAATAGGCAATACTGAATGTACAAACATTTGAAACAGCCAGGAAATTCCTTTACACAGCCTGAACTTTACTGAGAGAAATATGAAGGATAGTGGTGATTATATAAATATATAAACCAGATCATTAATATTTAAATTGATTTGTAGATAGAAGGAATCATGGCCATGGTTTCAAATGATTTCAAGGTGCAGTACAGTAGATGTTACAGTAACGGTGTAGTAACAGTGTGGTATGAGATGAACAGACCTACACATAGTGACCTGGTGTGTTTGTGTAACGGGGGTTGGGGGGGGTGGGGGTGGGGGGTGCTGAACAGCACTTGAACATTGGCTGCATGCTAATGTGTGGCTATTTGACCCTGTGTGTTGGATTAAAACCTCTGACTAGTGCCCTGCCTGAGGGGGGAACTACTGTGCATGTGTGTGTGTATGTGTATATTTGTGTGTGTGCGTGTGTGTGTGTGTGTGTATGTGTGTGTGTGTGGGTGTGTGTGTCTGTGTGTGTGTGTGCCTGTTTATGTGTGTGTGTGTGTGTGTAAAACCTCAGCGGACCTCTCCCGCTCTCCACTGAAGCCATGTGTCACTTTAATAATCATAATGGAAATTACGTTTGACATTGTCTGATATTGTGCTGAATCAATATTCAAAAGTCTTGAGCCACCCCTCATTTCATTATATTTTGTTTTGAATCACCCTGGCGGTGCAAAAAATACAATTTTTCTCTCTGTCAAACTGTCTTCTCTTTGGCATATTGACTAGATTTAATGAACGAAATGGGAACAAATGTTTTACTGCGACAGGCTGCAAAGTGTCTAAGTACAAGGAGCCTAGATAAAGGAGTTCCAACCACTCAGCATTCAGCACAACCGGTATACTGATCACCACCTGGAATCATCTGCTCCTGTTTCTTCACTTATTCGGGTCTTTGTTTTGTTTGAATGATTCATACGTAGGTCACTACGTACGAATCAGTGGCTTAACAAACAAAAATCGTTTCTCTGAAACTGGTCAGGTTCAGGGACTGGACTGAAAATGAGAGACATTGAAAGTCCCTCAGAAAGCCTGGAGAACTGTTCCTCAAGACTACATTCCTCAAGACTGGTTCTTGGGACCAAAAGGTAAAGAGATGAGGGGGGGTTCGATACTTTTGCACAGTGCTGTACTTTGCAAATTAAAAAATACACTAGATGCTTATTCTTCACCGGTTTAAGCAGGAGTTTTAAAGAGGCTGTTCAAATAGAAGTGCTGATGAGCAAAGTTGAATACTTATACGTTATACGTGCTCTTCTCATTGCCCATTTCACACACACACACACACACACACACACACACACACACACACACACACACACACACACACACTTGTTTATCTAGCCAGGTCAGAATGTTAGGGGTGTAACGATACAGTCCCACTACAGGGCTCACAGTTCGATATGATTTTCGACAAAGTATTATTTGGCATTCACACAATATTTAGAATGAAACTGAACAAAGAAAAATGACAACTGTGTTCAGCAGGAGGGGGTGTATGAGGTGAAGGTGCTGGACTGGGTTATTGATTGGCCCCGGTTTCACAATGCAGAAACATCCAATATCATGATGACATTTTCACATGTTTTAAATGTGATTGTCCTGGACAAAAAAAAAAAAAAAATCAGAATTACACAAATACAAGTTGCAAAAAACTTGTGTTTGTGTGCGTGGCTTAATCATTGCCAAATCTCTCCTCGATGAAACCCAGGATTTACAATCAGCATCTAATACCTAGTTCAGTTAATTAATCTGTTTGATTAAGTTAAACCATGTGCTTCTGCTCGATCAGTATGTCAGGAATCGAATATTCTAACTGTATTACTCCAACCATGTTAACAATTTACTTTATATATGTACAGTCAAAAAGGTCACTTTAAAGGAGAATGAATAAATGTTCTGAGCTCTGAATGTAAATCAACTTTTACTTTATGCTGTTTTGGACCATTCCTGTTGGTCAGCAGCTGGCACTCGGCATTATGTAAAAAATTAGAAAATGTAAAGGATGTAAAATGTCAAGCCTAATGATGACCTAGTGATAAACCCTTACTGTATACTTTGTAACTCTAAATTAGAGTGTTGATGTAAAAGAGTATTAGAAACATTTTACAAATGTCAGGACCAACTTTGTGCTTTTAATGGGTTAGAATAGGATTTTTCTATAGGAGTCGTTTTGATCCTGAATACACACACGCACACACACACACACCCACACACACACACACTTTCATACTACACAAACGTTTACGCTCCTGCTCACTTTGCAACTGTCCTGGCTGCAGCTCCTTTTCTCTTTGTCCAAAGCAGGAAAGAACCAGAAGGGTCAAGATCACGGGCTCTGAGTGCTGATTGGTCCGTCTGTCGCGTTGGTTTCTTCCTATCTGTATCTGGTCGGGGGCGTGGCAGGGTCATTCAGATATAATCAAACTGTGTATTGATTTCATTAGACAATTAATGGGCCGGTTGGAGGCAGAGACACGAGCCGCAGCCCAGGAGAGCCGAGAGGAACCTTGGAGAGAGAAATGATGAGGAACTGCCAAGGACGAGAGAGGAAAAGCACCGAAAGCTTTTGCTCTGACAGACGAGAGGACGTTCCACTTTAAAGAGAGAGAGAGGGAGAGAGAGAGCAGTGCTGATCAGCAGTTACTGCTTCTGACTTCTTAATGCCATGCTTCAGATGTGGAGAGTGATTAGCATTCATGGATCAAAACACTATTGACATAAAAATGCATGCATTATATATATATATATATATATATATATATATATACTGCATATCATAATATTGCTGAGCTATTTATACAAACATGTCCCAGACTTAAGAGTTTGAAAGCAAATAACACCACACGGTAATAGAGTGGATCCTCAGCTTTATCTTGAAGAACTTTACCAAAAGACTAACAAATCTGAAAGACGCTTTAATTCTCAGCTGCTGATCTGAACTGCAATGCTGCTAAAACATGTGTGAGTGTGGGTTGGGTGGAAGGTGTATGTGTGAGTGTGGGGGTGGGTGCAAGGGGTGTGGGTGAGTGTGGGGGTGGGTGGAATGGTATATAGTACTTCAATACTATATAATGTAATAAGGTGTGTATAAGCTGAAGCTTTCCAAAATATTTAACATATGTGTGAACTTTTACAGTAAATGAGATTTTTATTTTTATTTTTTTGTTGTTTTCATCACATTGTAAAGGTTGTGCTAAAAACAATGATATGAGACACAATGCGGGCCTCAAGTATTAGAAAAGAACAGTAAATAATGGTTAAAGTGAACAGGTTTTCAGTATCAGCAGGATCACAGGTACCATCTCGACCTGACTTGTCCTTCACTGTTATTACACTCTTTCAGACTTGCCTGCATTTGTAACCTTTACAGCCACTGTAAAGGGCGGCAGATCTTTTAAGTGCTTTAATGCCGAACACCGTTGCTCATGACGGAGCGCGGTGCTGAGCCAATGCAGAACTTTGGTTCGTTCCTCGTGGTCAGCCTGCACTCAACCAGCAACCAGCGGAATGGTCAGCTGAAGGTCAAGGTCAAGGAAAAAAGCAAATGTTTCCACACTTGACCAAAAATCCAGTGGTCATCTTCATACTAGTGCGCTTGACATTTAAAGTGGAATGGCAGCGTAACGCCTGGCTTGTAAATATGAGATGAAGAACGATGGGATTTGTGTGTGTGTGTGTGTGTGTGTGTGTGTGTGTATGTGTGAAACTGTTCTGCTGCATTGTCTGCGAGTGGAATGGCTTAAATGTGTTCATTTCCCTGTTTGGCCCATCCGTAGGGATGGGCGGAGCATGCTAACGAAGCTCTGACAGCTGGAGGCCCTAATTAAGCATCCCCTCTGAAAACAAACAGCTTCGGCTCTGCCAAACACACACCTCACCCCGGCCCAGCGCTGCTCCAGCCAAACTCCGGATCCGCTGCTGCTGCCCAGAGCAGCCGAGACTCAGAGACTCACACTGAAGACCTGCTTTATAATGGAAAACTAACTGTGACCACTTACAAAACATTAAGCGGACAAACTGGACAAATGCAATACTCACAGTCCTCACAATACAATATTCATAATACTCATAATACAATACTCACAATATTCATAGTACAGTACTCTCAATACTTACAATACTCATAATGCTCACAGTACTCACAATACTTTCAATACATTTATGCTAATAATACTCACAGTACTCCCAATACTCACAGTACTCTCAATACTCTCGATACATTTGTGCTAATAATACTCACAGTACTCACAATACTCATAGGTGGGTGCTTTATTTCTACTGGAACAAAATATCATTACTGTCCAGAGAAAACCATGTATCTTATTTGTTTTTAAATATCATTTGAACACATCACATGTTCACAATGAATGATCCAACAGAAATGCTCCAAAATGACTTATTTTAAGAACTCTTTACCTTTACTTGAAGGGTTTTTGCTTTCCCTGTGAAAGTTCCTTGTTTCGTAGGATTACATTTTTTCTTGAAGTTTACTTACTTTTGGCAATAACTGTAGTGACAAAATTCACATGTCAATGATCAAAATGAATAAAATTCAGACCATTACTTAGTGCGCTTAACTTATTATACATTTAGAACTTATTGCACATTGGATAACATTTGAATGTGACTTTCACAAAACTTAAAGTCACAAAACCCAGCAGAAACAGAGGAGGTTAAAGTGATTATTGATATGTTATATTACATCGTTATTACAGTGTTAGTTACATTTATCTTCAATTTGCTTTCTGTCCTGACTGAAGTCTGTCTGTGCACTTTTTTACATTTGTTTTTCGTGTCAAACAACAAAAAAGGTAGGAGACTTTCTTGATAAAAAACATAACAATAACTCAAACCAATTATAATCAAATTTGTGATTTCTGCTTCTACAGAAGTGGCATGCAGTTTGAAATCTTGACTTTTGACCATATTTCTCTTTCAGCGAACCATGATGAGAAATAATTCATGTAAAATCACCATATGCATTCAGTTTCACTGGAGATATAAATGGGAGCTATAAGGTTTAGAAGGCGATTATATTCACATCATTACGTTTTGACCTCATGACCACTAAATACATGCTTTCTCTGTTAGCACAGGATTGACATTTTTTAGCGATATTTATCAGGCAGACGGTCACCTCTTTCCATGTCCATCTGAGAGGAGCGTGAACGCCGTCATAACTTGCTACAAGGTTATAGAGTTAATTGAACAATTACGGTAGAAGGCACCTCCATTATGTTTGGAGAGATAGAAAGGGTGGAGAGAGAGATCCTACCTGATTAGATGGGAAGAGATAGGCTAAATACCAAACAGGACTGATAGAGGTGTGTGTGTGTGTGTGTGTGTGTGTGTGTGTGTGTGTGTGTGTGTGAGATGGAGATGCAGAGAGATAGTTTAAGGCTGTGTCTTTGGTCCTACACTCTTAAAAGACAGATGCCTCCAAACGTTCACGTAGTGATGCCATACAAGAACCGCTTTTGGTTTTCTAAAGAACCACATTTGAGAAAAAAAAAAAATTATTTTAAATCATAACATTATATGGAAGTTCTTTAACATAGGTTCGCAAAAAAACATTTTCAAAAAAAAGGAAAATGGTTCTCCAAACACTAAACGATTGTTTGAAAGAATCAAAAGTTTTTTATACTTTGTATGAAAATGAGACAGTAAGTTGGTCCAGTGATTTATTGTAACACGTGCAAACATGTAAATACACTACACAAGAGTGTTTGTTCAATTCTAACCAGCTTTAAACAGAGCATTTGTTTCGATCAGCCTGAGCTCTCTTAGACAAGCTTTCCTTTCCTTTCTTTAAGTGTCTTCTGGAATAGTTCTCCGGGGTTCTTGAAGGATGTTCCAAAGTTCTTCTTTGGATTTCGACTGCCTTTTGTTCCTTTCTCTGTCCAGATGATCCCAGACCACTTCAATAATGTGAGATCTGGGCTTTGAGGAAGCTGGTCCATGACCGATACAGTTCCATCGTGTTTTTTTTCTCTCAAGGTGCTTTGACTGCATTGACAGTGTGTTTGGGATCATCGTCATGAAGTCATTGCCAATCAGACATTTTCCAGATGTTACTGTGGGGTGGCTGAACACTTTTGAACAGTACTGCATATGTATATAACTATATAACAGACGTTTCTGATGGAAACTACAAGTAATACTGGAAAGGAACACAAGGAACACATTGACATACTGTACATAAAATCACTATTGACTGTATGATGTTATTTGTACTTATACTTTTTTTTTTTTGGGCTGCTGCTTTTGTCCATTTTGATCCATTTCAGTCAAACAGTATCAGAAACTGTAAATCTAAAATTGATTTAAGCAGATAACAAGCAGATCATATAGAACTCCAGCCATAGGGAGTCATGATGAAGCTGATAGTCCAAGGTTAAGCAGCTGCTAATGCTGGTTTATCAGGGTTGAATGTCAGGTCATAGGTGTCATCGACCCACTCTGAGGTCACTGTGAATGTCTAAACTTGCGTGTGTGTGTGTGGTGCACCAGGTAAGGTCAGAGGGATGATGTAAGTCCAGGGCAGGGTGCCAGAGTGGTTTAGATCAGCGATAGTGCTGAGTGGCACTCAGGGCTGGCCAGAGGGCAATGGCGGCTGGAGGGGCGACAGCGGGCTGCTGGAGGGCACGCTGGCCCTTTAAATGTCAAAGGGACAGACCAGCAAACACAGGGGACTCTAGCTAAATGGCACTGGAAACAATGGGAACAGGAATGTGTGTGTGTGTGTGTGTGTGTGTGTGTGTGTGTGTGTATGTGTGTGTGTGTGTATGTATGTACATGCACTACTGTACAAAACTTTGGGGTCTACAGCTCTGGGGTCATATTTAAATTGTTGTTGTTATTTTATAGATAAATTGCAAGTAATCAGAAAGCACTGCATAAAATCAGAAAGTAATCAGAAAGCACTGGTTTTTAGAAGCACTGCATAAAATGAAAATGAAAATGTCTTGTAATATACAGTCCCGAGTAAAGTCTAATCCTCATTCAGAGAACAAACACAAGTATGTCATTTGACCAGAGTTGCCACAACTACTGCACACAACTTTATATACACACAGTATTCTTGAGCAAAGACAGCTTTTGGTCACATTTCTGTAAAGCTCAGAAATTCCACAAATATACATTACTGTGTGAAAGTCTGGGCCCACCCCTCATTTCTTTGTATTTTGCTTTGAATCGCTTTGCTGCTACAAAAATACTATTTTCTGTCAAACTGTCTTATCTTTGGTATATTGAGTAGATTGAATGAAAGAAATTAGAACAAATGTCTTACTGTGACAGGCTGCAAAGTACCTAAAGATACAAGGAGCCTAGATAAAGGAGTTCCAACCATATAACATTCAGCACCACCAGTATACTGATCACCGCCTGATCATCTAGAATCATCTGCACCTGTTTCTTCACTGGTTCAGGCCTTAAGTTAGATGTGCTTTGTTATGCTTGAATGATTCATACGTAGGTCACTGTTTGACTTATCAAACAAAACACATTCCTCTGAAACTGGTCAGGCTCGGAGACTGAAATGAAAATGAGAGACTTTGAAAGTTCTTCAGGGAGCCTGGAGATCTACAGTACTGTACTTCTGTAACATTTCTGTTCTCTTCCTCTCTTTGTGCAGCCCCTCTGCGGGAGGTCTGGGTCTGACATAGCCTTAGTCAGTCGCAGCCTGCGTTGGGGGGCGGCCGCGTGCAGACGAACACCATGGCGACGATGCCGTTCGTCACTGAGGGGAAGTGTGTGAGTGTGGAGTGGGACTTCCTGCAAGGCCTCCTCGCTAAACCACCAACATTACCCTGGTGAGTTCATCCACACACACACACACACACACACACACACACACACACACACACACACACACACACACACCCCCCAAAAAAC
>JBBJLS010000001.1:12838442-12852411 GCA_037577275.1 Bryconaethiops microstoma
AATCTTTCTGAGTGTGTTTTATCTTCCTTTACTTTTTTTTCTTTATATTAATTCTCTTATTTCCCCTTACCGTTATCATTTTGTGATCATTTATTGAATTTATTTCTTTTTTGTTTATAAAACATTACCATTTCCTCCTACTTTCTCTGTTTTACTGGGTTGTAAAGTGTTCTTAGGTGTTTAAAACAATTATTAAACAATTAATTGATTATTTTATCAATCAAATGTAGATATTTAGATAATAAACTTATATTTTTATTATTGTTGTTATGAAAAAGTCATCAACCATTCAGTTTAAGACTGAAGGATAAATGGACCTACAGGCCTCTGAAATCGTGTATCATTCTGTGATCATGCCCATTTTTGGAACAGTGGCTCTAAGCTGTTTTTCTCTATGTGAAAAATAACTGTGTGGTCAATCATAACGTCCAGATGCTCATTTTCTACCCCGAATCCTCTGAAGGGTCTTTAAGGAGGAATAATTGAATACAGTTTTATATATACTAACACATAGTGTGTTTCATAAAACAAGATTAATACTAAACTAAAACCTTGTTGAATACATTAAGAAATCATGTTTTTTTAAATATAATAAGTACTGATAGAAAGTTACAACCATAAGACATTAATCTTGTCTTCAGTGCTGTGCTGTTTTTGTTTTTTTTTTAATTTAATCTCATTCTATCTTTTGCGCGCGCGCGCACGCACACACACACACACATGCACGCATTCTCATAATTATCTCATTATGGGGACACAAATCCCATCCAGTGTTGCAGGGACGCAACTTTCCCAAGGTCCTACATGCCTAAAACAATCATGTATGCATTAAAACAATCAGAAATCACAACTACCTTCTTCCTTAAACATTCCTCCATATTCTGGGATAAATTAAAGCTATGTAGATGTGTTAGAAGTGTTAGAATATTCACAGCTCCATTGTAAGTGGATTTCAGTGGGCCTGCTGGGCCTCTCTCCCTCTAACCAAGAGGCTTTTCAGGACGCCACTTTCCCTCACAGCAGGGGAACCACCCCGGGCAGCATTGTGTGTGGCTAGCAGCACAGTTTCCATCCTCTCTGCCACAAAGCTCCTAATGATTTTGCACATATTTCAGCAAAACGGGCCAAGCCAAGTCCTCATCAGAGCTTTAAGAGAATGTTTATCCTCTGAGTACACCGAAGTCTTCTGTCTCTGCTGGACCGCAAAACACCCAAACAGTGTGCACTAATGTCCACTTTCTTAGAAGTCTGAAAGTTTTAACACTGCTAATCTGGCCTTTCTCCTGCAATCAAGGCTGTGATACCGGAATGTGTCTCCTCTTTGCAGCAGTAACAGCCTCTGCTCTTATGGGAGGACACGAGATGTTGGAACATTGCTGTGAGGATTTGATTGCATGAAAACATTAATGAAGTCAGGTACTGAAGTTAGATGATTAGTTCTAGTAACAAACACCTCTCTAACTCATCCCAAATGTACTGGATGGAGCTCCATTACTAGAAAGCACTTTACAGCCCATTCCTGGGGGCTTTACATTCCTCTAGCTAATGCTTGGCATTGGACATGGTGGCCTTAGGTCCCTGTGTAGCTGAGCACCTTAAAGTAGTTGGAGACAGGTCAAGCCAGCTAGATATATATAATCATTTCAGCCATATGAACAGTACACAGTAAAATGAACCAGCGTTCCTCCAGGACCATGGTGCAACACAAAGAACAAAAACAGACCCACAAAGAACAAAAGCAGAACATCATAAGACCATACAAGTGTGGGACAGAGAATTCCACTGACTTTTCAAAATATCACAGAATTAAATGGTTGGAATGTAGACAGTTATTTAGAGTGGGTTTGGTGTGAAATGCTTCATTCTAGACAAACTAAGTCAGACTTTTAACAATGGTGGTGAATGGAACCAGATATCTGAAGCTCCCTCACAGAAAGTTAATACGTGAAAAGGTTATAAATACACTGTGTGACACAAGAGACACTTAGATGGTGTTCATGAACCATTTATGTTCTCGATTAGTTAAACATAATTCAAGTAAATGTAATTATAGTTTTTAGTTTGTAGTTTTTACACATCAAGTACACAAAAATTGATAGAATCATCAACAAAAAAATGATAGTTTGTTTCTTTGTTGCTCCTGAATTCATGGACTTGAAAAATGAAAAATCCCTTTCTACAAGCTGGTTCCAATTTCTCCAAAAGCAATTGAGAAAGTTTTGCAGGAAGGAGCCTTGTCATGGACAATTTTTTTTAATTTCCACCATAAGTGAAATGTGCACTGGTTGCGATTATGTGATTTGTCACAAAAGCTAACGTGATCTTCTAAGTTTAGTGATTCAGTCATTTTTCTATCAACCAGGGGTTGAAGACATTGAACCCCTGGTTCCAATTACTGCCACTGTAAAGAAATCTGAATTGGTAATTTTCCCTGGAATGGAAATTCCACCAAACCATCAGTGTAAAGTCTTTGCAGAAGAGTAGAGGCTGTTACTGCAGTAAAGGGGGGCCGACTCTCCCTATTAAGACCCCTGATTTCAGGAATACTGGTGTCTACAAACTGCTGGACATATAGTGTAGATGTTTGCATACGTTTGTGCATGTATTCTGTGAGCGTCTCCGCTGGCTAATGGTTTGTGACAGTGTCACGTCTCGGCCCATCGATTTTACCTGTAGGGGTTTGCCTCTGGCTCAGCATGTTGCCCCTCTTAACCCTCCACAGGGTAATTGTTCTGCCCCTGAAGCTCCCCACAACGGCCCCTAATCCCTTCTTTTCAGAACGCTGGCAGGGGTCAAGGTGTGTGAGAAGAAAATGTGGAGGGCGGGTGGAGGAAGGAGGGGAAGAAGAGACAGCAGAAGGGGTGAATGAGAGAGAGAGAGATGAGAGAATAAGTGAGAGGAAGGGAGAGGATGGTGCGAGAAAAAACAGAGTAAAAGAGAGAGAGAGAGTGAGAGAAAAGAAAGAGCAGCTAGTCCCCGGAATCCAGTTGATTCAGACTAATTCAATAATTGCACGTCACTTACCATCATTCTCACCATCAGGCCTGTCAGTGTAATCTCTGTTCCTCACACTGCCTCCAGCTGTGGCACTAATTTGTCAGGTCAACAACTGAAGCTGCGCGAGGGGCTTAGTGTTACATAGCGAGGCTCCAGAGAGGATGTGACAGCAGCACGTTAGCAAAAGAGTACAGGAGTTTTACGCAGTGCAAAAACTGCTTTACCACACAAGTGGACAAGTACCATTACCGTTCGGAACTAAAATGGCATTAATTAACAATATCGCCATAAAGTCCCATTGCAAGAACTTATTTTACTGCAACTCCTTCAGCAAGTCCACCGACTGTTCAAAATTTCTGCAATTGCTGAGACGGATTAAAATTCAGTCTCAGGGGTTTGATTCACAATTAATCTTTAGAGAGAAAGTAATTCTATCCATTAAAATCATCTGTTGGCAAATAATCTCATTTTTAGAAATAATGCTCGAGCAAAATCTGCAGAAGTGCAATGCCCCGATAATCCAAATGTTCAAATAACGGAGTAAATGATCATAATATTTTTACAGAAAATACATTATACATTAATACATTGCCAATATACCATTTGTAAGTATTTAGGTATTATTTATTCATCTGATTTGATTAGATTTATTTAGACTTTAGTTTATATTGTTCTTGTCCCTGTCTCTGTGTGTAACATAAGCGATTTCCTCTATAAAGCTTACTGTTTCTTAATCTGATTAAAGATAGTTATTATTATTTACCATGATGTGTTTTTCAGCACAAGGTCTTCATTGCCGTGTGGCTGCTGAGGTACTAAATTAGAAGCTCTCCAAGACCAAATACCTTCAAGACCAAATACTATGTTCTTCTCTCGCTTCTAAAAATCATTATGGTTTGCTGGTGTAATTTTGGTTCTTTGTAATGTGACCATAGCCTGGTTGGCTCAATGGCCTTGTCTTCACATTAAGATCCAACTGACTGTTACCGTTTGCAATTGACTTAATGTACTTTCAGAAGTAAGTTGGTTTGGCTCTAGTTAACTCGTCAGGGTGGTCTATTTTAGCAGCTATACATATTTGTCCATGGTTGCTGTCTAGTTAGGATAAGCAGGTGAGCGCTGTGGTATTGTAACAAATTTCATATATTTTTGGCTTGAAATCTGTGTTGGTTCATGAAAAAGTACTCGAATGACAGCAATGGAAGGCTAGTTTTGGATGTGGGTCACACAAGTGGTCACATCATAAAAACAAACAAAATTACAAGTACCTGAAAGTCTTCAGACCTCAGAACTACAGGCTTGAGAAGCCACAAAAGCTTTCCTGTTTACCTACATAGGGACATAAGGGCATGCTCATAAACTTCTAATAGTGTATTAAAAAGCAGTGCTTACATATTTATGAACAGCATATGTCTGTATTCACAACTGTATTATAAGGTGTTCTAAGATTTACATGACATTACATTGACGAAAGGGCTCTTACTCCAAATAACAGACATAATGATCTACAGCACTGTTATGAAACACCATTCCCAAGTAATAGCCCTCGTAAGTCAGTGATCAATCATAACAGAAAAATGACAAATAATTTTTTCTGTTAAATTGTTAACAAACTTTGTTTATTTGTTAAAACAGTAATTGTGGCATCTGCAAAAGTCTGGATACCCTTCCTGTTGTAAAGTCTCAGATTTTAATATACTCATTTGGTCTTAATTAAATCATTAAATCTGGATTGGCAGGTCAAGAACTGACTCTTCAAATCTCACTTAACAAGCATGTGCTCCTCTAAACAGATGGTTGAGAAGCTGAAAATGAAATTGAGCCTAAGTGAAGTGGGAGAAAGCTATAAAAAAAAATAGCAAAGCGCTTCCAGCTCGCAATTTCCAAAGTCATTAAGAAATTTCAGTTAAGGGGAACTGTGGAAGGAAAACCAAGAAAACTCTCCCGAAAGGCAAAACAAACAAACAGTTCAACAGCAACTGACTTGTAGGATGGTTCTGTTCACAGGAGACCTTCCCTGCACCTCCATCACAAAAGTCAAAACCTGAATAAAGCAAAACAAAATGTAGATACACCACAGGCATTTTGGAAACAAATATCGTGGAACTCTCTGGCCACAATCACTACAGGTTTTGGTGTGTAAAGGGAGCAGTATTTCTTGAAAAGAACACTATTAGGAGTGGGGCTACACTGGGGTGAGGGAGCAGCCAGGCACAGTAAATACTGCATGGGTAATAACTATTAGCTAAGTTGGGAAGTAAATGTGACCTAGTCAGTAAATAAACTGCAGCTGAAAAGAGACTGGCTTTTACAACAGGACAGCAGTTTCAAACATACCTTAAAATCCACTTTAAAACAGATTTAGGCTCCTGGAAAGGCCCTCTCAGCTCCCTGCCCCACAGAACATTATTGGAAATCTATAGGTAGATCTTAAACCTGCTGCGCATGCAAGCTGGCCCAAGAATATCGCAGAACCAGAAGTGTTCTGTAAGGAAGAGTGGGTGAGAATTTCTGAACCAAAAATAGAAAGTGTACTAGATGCATTTGCAAGCTGTGATCTGCCACAAGGGTTCTGTTAAGTACTGATAATGCCAGAGTTGCTATTTTATTCTATTTTATTTCTTTTCACTTTAAAAAACAACAAAGTGTGATATTTGGCCAAGGGTGCCAACAGTTACCTACAACTACGAGTGGCACTTACAAGATTCAAAAACTAGTATGTATTCTCCTATCTGTATTTCTGCATAATGACAAGCTTTCCAAACTATTTACATTTCAAAAGTTACTGTACAGTGAGTTATTAGTTGTTATATTTTAACAAACTATTGCTATAATGCAGATCTGTATGGTTGCTAGTCAGACATGATCATCTATGAAGGAAACATGTGGACAACCATTAGAAATTTGGGGCTAAATGAGGGTACCTGAGGGTTCCTGAGACAAGATAAGTGGTTTCATGTAATTTATTTTGTGGCTTGAAAAGACCAGCTAACTTTGTTTGGCATTAGTGATTGCACTCTGCACTTTAAAAGAGACTAGGAGACTTAAAGAGGGCATGTACCCATGTTAGGGGTGGATTTGGACTCAAGCCAGTAGCCCGTGCAAAGGTTTTAGGGCTCCTGGTTGAATGACATGTTTTGTTGAAGTGTAAATAATTACCAGTCCTCTACAGCAGTGGTCACCAGCCCTCCTCCTGGAGATCTACTTTAAAACCATGTTTAGATACAACCCGTGTACAACATTATGCCCATCCCCCTTACACAACGCTCCAGCCAATCAGAGACATCTGAAGAAGTTCATTGACCTGGACCTCCAGGACCAGAGTTGGAGACCACTGCTCTACAGAAAACACACTTTTGCACATTTTAATACACAAACCCTTGTGGTTTGCTGAATTTAACACAAAGGAGGCCTGGGGACACATAATGGCACGTTGCATGTTAAGCTAAGGAAATAAATAAAGGTAAATCTGCAGAAAAAGATTCTGCCTTCTACATTCTATTCTTTGGAAATGAAACTTCATTACAGTAATTCATCTGTTATTTTAGTTTGAAGCAATTTATGACAATGTCAATTACTTTATATAATCTTATATTGTCTTGTATGTACTGGCAGAAGCTGCGCATAAGTACTCAGCTATATCTTTATATGCAGTGCTTATGCATGTGTTATGAAGAACCTTTTTAAAAGTTTGATTTGCTATTGTTTAGATGATATATTGCATGTATCATGTATATAATATGTTGAATAAAATATTAAGAAACTGGATCTTGAAGCTTGAATCTTAATAATGAAAAAATGCCATAAGGGTCTAGTTAGGTCATTCAAATGAGATCACGCTGACCAGCCTTCATTCGCCTCCAGCATGTTAATGTTTTTGGGAGCGCTCTTCCTTTAATAAAACCTTTAGGGTTGACCATAAATTGAGGCTTATGTTTAGGATGTAAACCATGTGAATTATAGATCGTCCCTCTTCTCTTTCTCAACATAGCATTTAGCAGGCCAAGTCGCAAGCCTGGGCCTGAGCGGCGCTGGGTTTTTTTTCCTTTATGTTTTTTCTCTCCGTTCTTCACTCCGCTATACTCAGAAAAGCTGAAGCCCCACCATACAACCTGTACAACTTTGTGGAAACTTTATTCCAGGCTGAAGATGTTTGTGGGTGCCCTGTTTACACGGCCTGTGCAATGAAAATGCTGCTTGTCATTCGGCACTTTCAGCTGTTCTGTGATCAGGGCCGTTTCTGAACTTTCCAAACATCCTAGCTGAGTGCCATTCAATCTCCCACAAGTTAGAGATAAAATATGTAAACTAATAACATTTGAGGTTTTAATATGTACTTATATAAATGTAGAAGCAGTGTGTACAACATGCAAATGGAATGTTAAAGTGCATTGTGCCATATTAGCACAGCAATGTAAAACAGAGCAATGCAAGCAGAGTAATGTAAACAGTGACCAGATTAATAAGCAGTGTATACAATGTAGCAGCGTGTGATGTAATAATAAATCAGATGTGATATGAAATATGACAGTGAATGTTCTTAAATATGAAAATGAATATGAATATGATATGAGGTCCTGTTACAGTCCCTTATGGTACTGATATGGTAATGCTATGAGTGGAGTGGGGGTATGTTCTGATTCAGGACTCGAAGGGCCCGAGGATAGAAGCTCCTCTTGAGTCTCTCTGTTTTGGCCCTGATGGTATGGAACCTTCTGCTTGATTGCAGAAGTTGAAACAGTCCATTACTGGGGTGGGACGAGTCTGTTAATATCCAAACTGCTCTGGACCAACATCTCCTGGTGTAAATGTCCTGTAGGGAAGGGAGAACAGACCTGCAGCAGCGTTCTGCCGCACGCATCACTCTCTGAAGAGCTTTTCAGTCCTGAACACAGCTATTCCCATACCATGTTGTGATGTTCTGTGTGAGGATGCTCTCTGCTGCGCTTGAATAGAAAGTCCTGAGGATCACTGAAAAGACCCTGAACTTCCTCAGTTGGTGAAGGTGGTTCAGGCGCTGCCTAGCCTTTTTGGACAGGACCTGAATGTGAGCAGTCCATATCAGGTCTGAGGAGATGTGGACACCAAGATACTTGAAGGACAGCACCCTCTCCACTGGTGCACCGTTGATGATGAGGGGCTTGTAGTCTCATTGCTGTCTCCTTCTGAAGTCAACCACCAGCTCCTTGGTCTTGCAGACATTCAGCTGGAGGTGGTTGTCCTGAGACCATGATGCCAGATTCTTCACCTCGTCCATGTAGGCCGTATCATAATTGTTGTAGCAAACTTCACAATGGTGTTGGAGCCATGAGTGGCCACACAGTCAGAAGTGTAGAGGGAGTACAGATATGGGGAGAGTATGCACCCCTGTGGTGCTCCAGCATTGGTGCTGATGCTGTCAGAGACACACCCACCCACCCTCACCACCCGAGATCTGCCAGGGAGGAAGTCCAGCACCCATGCACACACATGGCTGTTGAGTCCTAGATCCCTCAGCTTTGTGAACAGTCTACCTGACACTATTGTGTTGAACGCTGAACTGTAGTCTACAATCCGCAATCTCACATAGTTACCCTTCTTCTTGTTCATGTGGCTGAGAGTGGTGTACAGTATGTGAAAGATGGCGTCCTCTGTGGATCTGTTGGGTCAGTAGGTGAACTCTGTGGTGCTTGGGATGGAGGAGGAGATGATGTTCTTCAACAGCCTCTCAAACACCTTTATTACCACCGAAGTCAGTGCAACTGGTCAGTAATCATTCAGGCTGTTCACACTGTGTGCTGTGGTGTGTTCACGTATGACTGAATGATCACTTTCACTTCACTTGTGTCCGCGTGGGATGTAGGCCGCTGTGGTGATGACCAAGGTGAACTCACGGGGAAGGAGCGACACTTAATGGTAGAAGGAGCGACATTCTCCTTCTACCAACACAGAGAAGGTAGAAGGAGCGACACTTAATGCTCAAGTATTCCAAATGAGGCGAGCAGCCGCTGGAGAGAGTGGCAGCGCACCACTTTCTGTTGACCATGAGACACACTCCTCCATATTTGGTTTACGGTGGGGGTCAGCCATGTCTCAGTGAAGCACAGAATGTTACAATCCCTCATGTCTCGTTGGAAAGTTTCTCTGGGCCTTAGGTCGTCCAGCTTGTTCTCCACCGGTGCGCTTGCTGTCTCAGCCTGTTTCGGACGCCAACATGTGTCCCCCTGGCGTTTCTTTGTTCTGCACCTCAGACGAGTGTCGCGTCCATTGTTGTTGTCCGAGCCACGCAGTATCTCAGTCAGCCACAATGGGTCGGGTTTAAAAGTGTCTGAAATTACATGTGCAAAGTTGTTACCACTGTTGAGAAGTGTTCTGCTATCATAAACAATTAAACCAGCTGACTTTGGAACGTGAAGCAAAACAATATATAAATAAAAAACAAAAAAAGACCACAGTCAGGAAGGCGTCTGGACATGGCCATGCCATTTTGGATTTGCGCCAACCGGACTGAAACACTCCTTATAACTTCAGTGTGAATGGACAGAGCTAAACAACTAGAGCCTAGTATAGATGGAAATTTCTGCGTATGTCGGCTTTTGTGACATCACAGGCACAGTGAATACAATGTTGGTTTTTTAATATATATGAAATTTACAGGGGAGTGACCAGTATGGTTTATCAGTGTTTACATTCTACATTAGTCTCTTTTATTTCAGTGAAGTGAGGAAAATGGGGTTGCCCATAATATGGTCCTTTTAAAATGTAAAATCCCAGTATAATTGAAAAATGGACAGTTACACTACTGGTGTGAAAGTACCTGCAAGTTTAACCTCTCAGAGTGATGCATTTTTATTTTAGAAATTAAGACATATAGAATAGACATGAAAAAGGGACACTTAGACTAAAATGAGGACATTTTTTACAATTTTTATGTCAATTGTTTAGAAGTCGTGTCAGCGAGGCGTGAGATTTTCCAGTTTTAAAACTAAACTAAACTTATCTTGACTGTGTATCTTGAAGGAGGAGCTCCAGCTGCTTTGGGAGCAGTACATGAATGAGGGCTGTTTGAACGTTTTTCCTCTGTTCACTGCCAAATGCAGAAATAAGCAGATATCTAACATGACAGCTAGGCCAGGTATCAGTGTATCAGTGGATGTCTTTTATCACCATGGGGGAATTCCCTGAAATTGTATGATGTGCTGTATTTGCATAACGCACGCTGGGTACTGAAGTGAAGCAACACTGATGTCAGTACAAAAAAGACACAATCCTTTTCTTGTCAACCAAGTGGGTCAAAGGGAAACAACAGCGTGTTTACCAAAGTAAAGTTTAGTTTTTAACTCTAGTTTTAGGCCAGACTGGCCCTTTAAGAGAGAAAAAAGCATCAATTTTGGAAACTATGCAAAAGCTTGACCATTCAAATTACATTTTGTTGATTGTAACATGTTGTGGAAGGAATCAAACATAAAATGCGGCACAGTCCACTTTTTAGGTTTTACTTTTTTCCACATTAATTGTAGCATATAAATAATAATTAATAGCAACTATGCCACAAAAAGCACTGAAATTTGCCATAGTGTGTTCCCTGTAGAAGTTTATTATTAAACCATACAAAAACACACACAAAACACACACACACACACACACACACACACACACACACACACACACACACACACACACACACACACACACACACACATCTGGCTATCCAAATGATTGAGAAGAACACATCAGACCAGACGACCCTCCATGGTCCATTTCTTATATTTATGAGGCACTAATCCTTTCCTTTATCTTTTATCTCTATCTGTATTTTTTTCGCACTCTCCTTTTACTCTCAGCTTACAAAACCTGAGGAAGGAAAAGTCTCGAAACGCAGCGCGTTCTCGACGTGGGAAAGAGAACTTCGAGTTTTTCGAGTTGGCTAAGATGCTCCCTCTACCTGGAGCCATCACCAGCCAGCTGGACAAGGCCTCCGTCATCAGACTGACGATCAGTTACCTGCACATGAGACACTTTGCCAGCCAGGGAGATCCGCCCTGGAGCCCCCTGCTGGAAGGGGAGAATAACTGCAACAAGGGTGAGCATTCATTCCTTTAATTTAGCACAAGGGTCTATTACAAAATGTTTTTTGGAATGGGTTAGGTTCTAGATACTTTCAAGATTTTATTATTTTAACCAAAGGTCTGATGGCTTTTGGATATTTTTTAAAACTTACACCAAAGATCATCTAAATTGTCCTTCAGGTTTTTGCAAACATCACTAAATTGAGGTCATTTAACTGGAAAAATGGTCAAGCACACTAAGTACATTCAGTTTTAGAATGGATTACAACTGAGCTCCCAAGTGGCCATCTAATCATCTGCCTTAAAGTCCTGTAAGAAGACTGCAGGTTTAATCCCTGCATTAACACACCTGTGTCCTGCAGTCCAAAAGAGCCTTGTTCTCTCTAGTCAGAGAGGATGGCCCTCCCTCTCCCCCATTGTTTAGCATGATGCTATCCAGTACAGGGGTCTGTAATGATGCTTTTCCATTGGACACAGGGAAATGTGCTGTACTACTGATGTTTTTCCATTACAAATAAAGTGACACGTACCTGAGCCTTACTTGAGCTGCATGACGGCAGGGCTAAAAACAGGCTGCATCCGAGCTGACTGTGGCACTGCTTTCTGATTGGTCGAAATATTATCATGACAACGGTGCATTTGGAAAGACGCTATTTAAAAAAATATATATATTAATGCAAAAAAACAACAATGGGGATACAAACTAACAACTGGAAAGTCAATCTGCTGGGCCGAAGATACATTTCAGTGGGAATTTTCTATGATGCTAACAAGTGTATATTTAATGCTGTAAGAAACCAGGACTAGGTGGATCAGGACATTGCTAAAAAGCTAGCCGGGTTAGGTTTTCATCGCAGGGCTAAACAACGCTGAGAAAAAGTTAAAAAACTAAAATAAAAGACTGCAATAACAAGAGTAGCTCAAACAGGAAAAAACTTTCCGCTTACAACTAGACAATCATCTCAATGGTTTTACCCCACAGCGCGCTGCTGATGTGTGAGAAACTAAACTAACGTCTTTTATGTTTGTATAAAATGTAAAAAATTTTGACGACACTGTAATATTCAGTTTTATAATCTGATTTGACCAACAATTTAAACTTCTAGAAGTTTGACATTAAAATTGCTACCCAAGTTCATGTGTCAGTTTTCTGAAAGATTATAAAACTGAATATTACAGTGTCCTAAAAATTGTCCAAAGCAAAAAAATATTTCTTTGATATTTCTTACATTTTATATAAACAGTTCCAACAGTCCCAAAGAACACCAATATACAAAATCTGTACAGACGCTGAAAACACATCATCATTTTGGTTTTACCCAGGTTGTCTCTATTAAAATTAGGAATGATCATGTAATACGAAGCAAAAAAATGTCAGTTATTTATTTAGAGACATTAAACATTGAATGTGGTCAAACTGACACCAAACATAAAAAGAGGGTTCTGGTTGCATTATTATAGGCCTCATTTATATATTTGTTTAAAACATCCTCATGAATACATTCCATACAGACATCCTTTGATGCCCTCACAGCTGATTGGCTGGTGATCTGTGCTCTGCTGCAAATCACTTTATCGCAACGAAACCGTCTTGGTTAAGGGATTTATTCAAAATGTGATGGAGAATCATCTATTAAATAAACATACGGGTCAAAAACTCAAAAGTACCAAGAAGTTGACCAACATATGCAACCTTTTAAATCTCAGCGGTAGAACAATGTGAAGTGCTGATGAAAAACATTCCACTCACTGCTGGAGAAAAGCAAAGAGCATTTGTGTGATATTGTGACGTGCACGAAGCCCTTATTGACATCAGCACCGACCGCAGAGTCGATTCACGTTATTAACAGAGGAGGAGGCTGAGAGCGAACTCAGGCCAGACTCAATTCTAACGTGACAGTGGCGGCCTGTCGATGAATACAAATGCGTTATTAATTTAAATTATGAATTTAAATGGAATAGGCTATTATTGTCTTATAGGTTGCCTGCGTGTATGTCACTGGGGATACTTTCAGTTTGAAAATTGCTGGGGAGAGGAGAGAGGAGTTCACACACACACACACACACACACACACACACACACACACACACACACATGCCTGCACAGAGTGAGAAAAGTAATTGAGATTGCGCCACAGGAGTAATCACTTGCAGTCATGCGGAGTTAAATACAGCTCGTCGGAAATAATGCATTCGCAAGTTCACAACTTTTAGAGTCACAAAAATACTATACAGACCGTCACATTGATTTTTGGGGTCCGAAATCACAGTCTTTCATCCAAACTCATGTCCACGTGGTCTATTCTGTATCTGAGGACTCATTTTGGGCCCTATTTGAGTCCCTTTAACATCATGGGTTTCTCCAGTTCAGTCTTTTGTTCACTGTAAGACTCGCCTCAGTTGTAAAACGAACAATAGATCTAAGAGCCAATTAGCTGTTTCCTGTGTGTGGGTTTTTTTTGAGTGCGGACAAAAGGAGCGGAGTCTGTTAACAAGTGGCCAGAGCGGAGAGAGGTGTGTTTATGAGCGGCGGCTGTGTTTTAGTGTGTTTTAGTGTGTGTGTGAGCCTCATTATGTCCTGCTGCATCAAAGAGCCTCACTGATGCTGAAAGAGAGAAGCATTTCTTGTCCTCCACACTGTTGCTCTCTTTAATTCTTCCCTTACTCTCTCCCTGTTTTTTATTTCTCTCTCTCTCTCTCTCTCTCTCTCCCTCCCTCTTATATTTTCCTTTCATATTTCTATCTCTCTCTCTTTCTTGTATTTCTCTCTCTCTCTTTAACTCTCCCTCTTTTGTTTCTCTTTCTCTCTCTCTCTCACACTATTTATATCTCTCCCTCTCTCTCTCCCTCTTTCTCTCTCTCTCTCTCTCTCTCTCTCTCTCTCTTTCTCTCTCTCTCTCTCTCTCTCTCTCTCTCTCTCTCTC
>JBBJLS010000001.1:12877753-12888552 GCA_037577275.1 Bryconaethiops microstoma
CCCCCCCCCCCCCCCCTCCCCCCTCCCCCTCCCTCCCCTCCCCCCTCCCCTCCCCACGTTACCTATAAAGTGATCTTGGCCCTGTTGTGTCATTTAAGCCAGTTAAGTCAAGTGAGAAGAACTCGGCTGAACTTTTTTTTGTTATTTAAGTTTTTATTACATTTTTCTAGCCATACAAGTACAAGACGGCGTTTCTAGATTACATTTACAGGGGTCTTCGAGTTACGACACAGATCCGTTCCTTCGACAGTGATGAAGCCCGAGTTTTGGTCGAAACACACCCTAGCCCTAAGTCACTTACCGATCCTAACACAGTTGTAAAATCATAAAAAACACAACTAAGCCACAGAAAAAGGAAAACTCTCTCACTCACACGGCGCATAACTGCGTATTTTTCCAATACGCGCAACCAAACTAGTTCGACCACGTAGTCCGTAAGTACGACGATGACGATGTAAGCCGAGTGGGAGTGGGAGTGTGTCAAAACATCGTATGTTGAGACTGTTGTGACCCGAGGACCCCCTGTACGTCATTTGGCAGACACATTTATCCAAAACAACCTACAATTTTCACGTATCACAGTTGTAGGATAATATAACGTTAGGGGTCTTGCCCAAGAACTCTTATTGATGTTGTGTGGTGTGTCGCCCCAGTTAGGAATCAAATCCCTCTCTCTGGCTTGGAAGGCTGCAATTTTATGCACTACACCAACCAACCGCTACAAATAGATGATATTCGTTAGGTTGGCATGGAAAAGATTAACAAGATACAGAAAAGTACAAACAGATGGTAATGTGGAAACAATATGTGGATAATGTGGAGCAATCAGTAACTTCTAGATGAGTTTCACATGCTGCCAGAAATGGTCCCAGATTTCCATAGATCTCCTCTCATCCATTATATTTTCATAAGATGCCATCTTGATCAACAAATTGATCCATTCTTTGATGACAAGGGGGCAATTGCTATTCCACTTATGTAATCATTCTAACACCTGTTACAAAATCAGCCTTGAGTTCTGCAAACATGATGTTCGAAACATGCAAAATTCCACTTCTGATCCCAACCTAGGAACTGTAGAATTCTGTTCTGAAATGGGACATTCACAAACCCAATGCAGAAATGTTCCAGTTCCATTTGGGCATTTCCAACATAGCTAATTATTTATTAGTCCCATTTTATGAAGTTTAGATGGGGTCCAGTAGTATTTATGTGCAATAGTTGTCATGTGCAATATCTCTACTTACTTTACTATGTACAATAACGGACTCCATACTGAGAACAACTCCAACCCACTATTTGTGTTAAATTGTGTTAGTAAATGCAGTAATTTTTATTTACTATAGTTTTTATATCCACTGACCTCAGATTTATGTGTATGAAGCTTTGTGTATATAGTATTGAATATTATTCTTGTCTTTGTGTCTCTGCAGTTGTAGCACCAACAATTAACCTCTGAGATCAATAATGTTTTTTTATTCTGATCTAAGTATTACTTTGTACTGGGTAATTTTCCCCCTAAATTTGCTGATATTATTCCCTGCATCAGACAGACTTTTCTTCCTCTATTCCTCATCAATTTCACATTCAAGGATGTCATTTAAGATTTTTGCAAGAGTCACCAAACAGGAGATTAGATGTTCTGTAAAATAATTATGCCCCTGCAGCATTCAGCAGGCAGTATAAATACTCCACTAAATAATTATTACTGTGTTCTCAGGGTCTTTGACAGTGTAGACACACAAATACACAAAGACAAGAACAATATAAAGTCTAAAATAAAAGTCAAACAAAAACTTGGGTATAAATACCTTAGATTAAAAAAAAACTTACTGCTAGGTGATTTACTAGTAACACAAACAGTGGTTTGGAGTTATTTCCTGTACCGAGTCTCTTACTGTATATAATAGAGATCAGTAGTAGATCAGTAATATTGACAGTAGTGATGTTTCACATGGCAAGACTATTGCATATCAAAAGGTAATGAGGACTTCATTATAACCATTTTTTTTCACTCTTTCGTCTCTCAGCCGGACAGAAATGTCGGATACACCTCTGGATTTACTACAACTCCCAGAAACCCTGAGAGCCGAGCGTCTCCGGGCAAACTCCTCTCCTCGGGACATCTCTCCAAAAACACAGGGTACGACATGCAGTTACATTCACCACGGTCATCTTTTACAGAGTTAAATAAATAACCCCCAAACTGTATTTTTTCAGATGTTTGTTTTATTCAGTATGATAAGAACTTGTTTAACCACATTCTCACAGTAATCTTGAAATAAGAGATATTACAAAAAGCAACTAGACATTTCACCTGCCGAGGTATTGCTGTCTGCATCTTCCTGCTATTTGTAACTTGTGACCTTTCATAAGAGTGGTATATAAAATATATCAAAAACAGATTCCAAGCTTTTAACACTGCATGTGCTATGTTAGTTATTCAGCAGTTTTAAGACTCCAGTTGTGTCTTCCCCCCAGGTGCTGTTGGCACTCAGCCAGGTAAAGGCGGAGGGGGCCGAAATGAATCTGAGCGTAAAGGGAGAGAAGCGTACACTCACACCGCCGTCAACCAATCAGATGACAGGAGGAAGAGGCCTCATCGGCCTAGCCCTGAAAACGGACCACCAGCGACGAGGAGGCGCTTGGAAGCATTTCGGCAAAGAGAGGACAGTCCCTCGGGGTCCTCGGAGCCAGCCAGTGAGAGTGAGGCGGACGAGGAGGAAGACGAGGAGGAGAAGGAAAGCGAATGGGATCACAACGGCAACAGAAAGAGGGTGAAGAGTGAGGAGGGTGCGGCCAAGCAGCCCAGCAGAGTCGGCGGTCTGGATAAAGCCCACAATGGCCGCGCTGTAATCCAACAACTGAAGAGTGTGGTGACCAGCACGGCCGGGACCAACATTAAAACTGAGCGTTCGACCACTGGGGGGCAGTGGAATCACCCTCAGCCCGGTGCCCACGCTACCGGTGGCATAAATGGAGGCAGCCCTCCTTCCCAAGCTCCAGATTCAATCGTTACGGAAGCTCCGACCAAGGGCCTTTTCAGCTCCCCCTCGCCCACCTTGTCCTCCCCGATTCCGGCCTCACCCCTGCCCAGAGAGGACCGCCCCCTCCACGGTGTCCGCGGTCCGGACTATGAGCTCCTCCAGAGACTGGCAGCGGGTAGGGCCGCCGGACGAGTCCTCTTCCACCCTCTAGCCCTCGGCCCCCAGGGGCCTCAGAGCCTCTATGCCCCGAGCACCATCCGCTACGCCCCACCCGAGCTGCCCACCTCACACACCGACAGCCACCGTTCCGACCACACCCCTAAATCGCCCGCTTTCTTCCCCCACCTGCAGAGGATTGCCGGGCTGCCGCCCTTTAGTGGCTTCTCGCCCTCAGAACCTCCATTTCCCCCAGCACTGCCCTTCTGTATGAACGGACTGAGGGGGGCTGCAGGGACGGAGGAGGACTGAGAAACTTCGGATGTAGAAAGATAAAGAGAGAGAAGAGAAAAACTGGCCTATCTATGCTCCGCCCATTGTTTAACTAGTGTGGTGATTGAACAAGCTGTACAGAACAGAAACTGGACGAATGGTCAAATCACAAAAACTTAATTACTATTACATTGGATCACTACAGTAATCATTTAGAATAATTACATAATATTAAATATCCATCACTGGAATTGGATTCGGCCAGTGAAAACTTGAAATTTAAAAACGACAAGTTGGTCATCATGCTGGTTTACATGACAAACACTTCAAAAAAATCTTTATTTCATACGCAATGTGTATATGCAAACATTTAGTTTCATAAACATAAAATCTGCAACTATAAATGTATGTGCATTACCAAGATCTTGCTGTACAAGTTTCTCTCGTTCACTGACGCGTACAAAGCAATTTTAGTGCTTGTTTTAGTGTCGCCTTGTGGAGAATATTCAGACTTCTAAGCAAGGCTTTACAACGATCTGCAGTCTACAGGTAACCTGTTTGTTGTGCCTGATATGAAGTAAAGTGGCCCTGTACAGTCATACATGAACACACCACAGCACACAGTGTGAACAATGTGAAATTCTTTCTCTGCATTTAACCCATTCACCAAGCAGCAAGCGGCCAGGGAGCAGAGTGTGGGGATGGTACCTTCTTAAAGTGTACCTCAGGCAGTCCTGGGATTTTAACCCATGAGCTTCTGATCAGAGGAGCAACTCCCCAACCACAATGCCAGCAGATATATAAGCCCCATTAAAGCTCACTCTTAGGTGGAGTCTGAGATAATATATTTGAGCCACAGTTTGAATGGGAGTTTGATGGGAAATGTTCTTTGAAGCCTGAGCAAGCTTGCATGGGTTGCTCGTAAAGAATGATGTGATGGGCGGAGCATGGACAAGTCAACCAACAGCAAAGATGGCACAACGTTGAAAAAAGACTTTCGAAAAAAAAGACTTCTAGGAGGTGATATGAGAGCGGTGCAGGTTGTGTCACTCAGTCTTCCCAGCATCCTCTCTGGCCGGCTCATGAGCGCGCACAGGTCTTCCTCTCTCTGGACATGCAGGAAAAGCCATACTGTACAAACGGAGCTCGTCATGCAACCACACACACTGGTACATGGGGAGAAAACTTCAGAAAGGAAAAACATCCATTAATGGAAAACTGAAAGGGACGTTATGGAAGCAAAGGACATGCTTTGGACAATTGTTTGAGGGCCAAAAAAATCACGAGAGAACAGAAAGCACAGTCCCTTCAAGGTTAAGCCCCCTTTCATGGGTTTAATGTCTTTAAACACTGTAGTATTTTTTATTTTGTACAGGAAAAAAAAAAAAACATACGTTTGTCTCTTATTCTTGTGTCTTTGAGCTTACAAAAAAAGAAAAAAAAAATCACTCGAGTGATCTCTTCAGAAAATGCAGCCATATTTAAGGAAATTTGGGATTTAAAGATTGCTTCCATGCAAGGCTCCAAAGCCCTATACAGACAGTGTGAACAAAATAATGTCATTAACTAACTTTCTTATCAGTATTTAGGGTCACTTGGGTTGGGGGGTGGGGGGGTAAGTATGTCTTTCATTGTCCATTAAGTCCAAGCACTTAAGATATCTGGTTTTGAACATATAGCACTTCATTCATGACCACACGTTCTGTTTTGCTCTACTGTCCCATAGTGGTAGGACCTGTGGTCAATAAAAAACGACTTATTACTGACCTGAAAAATGTGAGGGGAAAGAAGGTGTAGTATGAAACTCTGCTCAGTAAATGAAGCTAGGTCTCTGTAAGGCCATCGAAACATGTTTAGTGGACACTGAAAGCCATTTCAAAGGCTTGTCATTCATGAAGTCAGTTAAGGCTACAGTAGTCACTCTGCACTGTGTTTTTTTGACTACCCAGATTTAGGCCTATCATTTATTTTTACCATGCCAAACAAGAAAATCATTGATTGAAGGCTAAGCCTTTTGTGTTTTACTCTCAAGTGCACATACAAGTGTTCAAATGAGTGCGAGTGAGAGTGTGTGAGGGGGTGTGTATGGGATGGGGGGGGGGTGGGATGCATACACGTGTGTAATATGACTCATGAGATTGATGTGGTCTCTTAACCCTTGCCATCACTGTGAATCTAACCTTTTTATGTTGAAATGTTCGTGAGGATACAATGGCATCAATCATGTTAAATGAAAAAGATTATTATAATGATAATACAGATGAGATAATAAACTCTATTCCTGTAGTGGAGTGACTTTTTTACCCCCCTCTCTCCCTCTCTCTCTGTTTAAATTACGACATCTAAAGGACATTTTTAAAATAATGTTATGTAACATTGCCAATGATCAGCTAACTGGAAAAAAGTACCACGGCTTTCTTTCCCAGGTTAGTGAGAAATGTCCATGTCCCCTAAGATTACTAAGTGTGTGCATTTCTAATGCTGTGATTTCCAACAATGCATTAGAATGGGGGAAACCAGTCTTACCTCCCAAGAGTTGATATGTCTGCAGGTTTTCATTCCAACCAAGCAGGAGTTCAGCTCTTTCACCTGCTCAGATTAAAGTAAAATTCACAATGAGACTATTCTCCGTCTGGCCTGTTTCTCCTAAACATAACTGAGCTCAGTCTAACACCAGTATGAGATTCTGACCATTTTCTCTCACTTCTTCAATTCAGCTTCTGGGAAAGCTCAGCCTGGTCCTTAAAATGAACTTTATTATCTCACACTGCTCTGATCTTTATTTGTCTTCAGATAAACCGTAAGATCCAAAAGAGAACCTAGTTGGCTCATGAAAGAGTCCGAAATTTGTCTTAGTGATCAAAATCAAGTCTCAGCTACCAAAGTCAGACAGTTTTGAGATTCATTAGGTTGTTAAAGAGAAGAAAACTAAGAAGCAGATGAGAACAGCAAAAGAACTTTTTTGGTCCTTATTTTTCCTCAAGGGAGTTTAGTAATTCAGTAATTAAGATATTTCAGTAAGCTCCAAATAAGATTATTTCTGATGAGCCAAAAAAGCAGCAAAATCTTTGTTTGAGTAACTATTTGAGGACCTACTGATTAATCAAGTAGAATCAGGTGATCTGCTGGATTTGTTGACTCCACCATAGAAATGATCCTGAAACCAGTCCTCAGGGACCCCAGACAGACCTCTGCTGCATTAGATGCAGTGTTGGAGCGAAAACCTGGATCATCTAGTGAGCATCTTCCTGGTTTGTAAACTACTGCTGTATAAGAACCATTTTTTAGTTTCCTTAAGAATCTTCCAGTGGATGGTTCTTTAAAGCACGTTTTTTTAAATTTTATTTTCCTAGAACCATACGTAAGGCCATAAGCATTTAGGAACCTTTGTTTTAAGGCTACAGGCCAAGGCTCATCAGTTTTACTTGCTAAGGTCCCGTGTGGCTGCAGGTTTTTGTTCCAACCAAGAAGGAGTGCACCTCTTAACTAAAAAGCTCTTTAAAGACTTTACGTGAGCTCCTGCTTTGTTGGAATGAAAACCTGCCGCCACATCAGCCTTCTGTGAATGGCACTGGTGACCCCTGGACTTGTACATTAAGATTTAATGTTCAAAACTAGATTACATTTGATGCCCCCAGTTGATCTTGACAAAGGGAATGGCCTGTTTCCCAGTGGGGGCAATAAGATCCTAGTAATGCCAATCCTAGTCTTGGCGTATCCCATCCTACACTTTTTAGTGCTTTCCCGCTCTAACAAATCAGAAAAGGTATATTAACTATCTGATGAGTTGGATCGGTTGCGCTCGAGCCAGGAAAATTCTAAAATATGCAAGAATGAAAGAAGAGCAGGTTTGGGAACCACTGTTTGAACAGACAACTCTGTGTTTTCTGCTGATAGAGAAATTCCCACATCCACAGCCTCTTCAAAAACACAGCAAAGGGACTGACCGAAACGATAAACCAGCCTTACTTTGTCAGCTCCTACTCTGAAGCGAACTAAACAGTTTCCTGCAATAATCTACATGCAGATTCCTCACCCGCGGCCCTTTCGGCTTTGAAGCTCACGCGGTTCCGGGCCGTGCCGGGGCTTCGGGCTCGAGACAAAAAGCGGACGGAGTGATTGAAACGCGAGGCGCGCGCGAGCCATGGCAAGCGGTGTTGTGTTGTTTCAAGGAACCCCAGGGAGGGGCTCTGACATTGAAGACGGGTTAAGTCCTGTTTTACATTCAAGTGGCAGGCCCCAGTTCATTAGTGTGAGGATCATTCCCTCTTGACGACTGGAGGAATTGCATACTAAAGAGGCCGAGTTGTTGGGTAGAAAAAGGCGAATGGCGCGTGCCTGCGTGCCCAATGAAACAGAAGTGACCTAAAGGCCTCTCCTTCACTGGAGCCTCGTATGCTCCTCTGATATGAAACTGAAGATCTACAGTTGTCAGGATCAATAAGGCGAATAGGGGTTCAGACTCTCAGTCAGTTCCCAAAGCTTCAGAATGAGGTTTGAATTTACTCTTGATGAGACAGGTCGGGGTGTTTTTAAAGCTCTAGACCCTCTGCTCTTATGAACTCTGGTCAGGTACTGTTGGGAGCGTGAGGTCTGGCCAGTATGTGTGTTTGGGCGCGATGCCCTTTAGCCGTGTGGCAGCCCCCGCAGACACTCTGCATGTCAAACAGAGCTGCGCAGTCAGACACAGCCGAGGGAGGGGTGGAAAAAGAGAGAGAGAGAGCGAGCAAGGCACACAGGCTGTGGGTCCAGTGCTGCAGAGAGACACACCCAGAATCAGTAACGAACAAACTGCGCCAAAACGCCAAAAGACCAAGACTTACAGGAGTTTTAACATGGGAAAGAGCAGAGAGGTGGCAAGAGGAAGTGCTTCATCTAACTCTTGGCATCTTCAGAGTCAGACATATGGTAACATTACACACCACAGCATGTGTAATGAGCTGGAAGGTCCAGGAGATGTTCTGCACAACGACGAACTAGGGCTGGCCGACCAAGAGCAATTGGACTGTCTCTTAGACTTCATTTTCTTCTTGCAGAGCCACTCTGTCACCAGTTGAGAAATGGGGCAGCCTCTCAATTCTGACACATTCGTGAAGGCGTGAGGCCTTGCTGGTGCGACAAGCTGTGCTAGATAATATCTACAAAGAAAAAAATAAATAAAGAAAAGTCTTGTTTTTTTTCCCAGAGCCTGAGGCTTTAGTGCTCAGCTGCTCGTGTCTCAAATGGGAGGTGACTTCTCACTTTTACATAAACCAAAAGAGCATTTCCAAGCTCCGTCCATGTCCTCGCTCATCTGTCAGATCCGCCTTAGCGTCAGTCTTCGCTCAGAAATGAAAGGAGGCGATCACACTTGCGCCACTGGCTCTGTAGTCCTGTTTATGTACATATTCATAGCCTCATTATGTACAGTAAATAGCATTGAAGGTCATGCATCAACAATCAGTCTATAATCCCAGGATGATAACAGCACACAGAAAAACATACCACTGAATGTCATTGTGGCGATTCGCTAAAAGAAAAAAAAAAAAAAAGAAGAAAAAAGAAACAATCTCACATTCTACCACAAGTCAACAACACACTGATGTAAAAAGTGGGCGTATCGTATTGAATTTCTCCAAAAAAATCAAAAGGCAGAGATAAATGTGTGATGTATCTACAAATTTACCAAACCTAGACAAAATGGGTTTGAGGTTTTATTCAGAAACCAGTATCAATGTATGCCTAATATTTTGTGTTTCATCTCACTTGGCTGCTTTCTCTAGTACAGAACATTTGACTCAATTTTTTAAATCTTTTATATATCTTAATTGTAAAGAAATTTTAAAAAAAAATCATTTCTCTTTAACTACTAAAGGGCCTGAGCTACCCTGAATAACTTCTACCAGTGAGGGTTTTTATCTGGGCTCAACGCCAGCGAAGGGAAATGAAAAGCAAATACGTGGACGAATTAAAAAGTCAATATGCATAGAATTACGTTCCATTGAGTTAGTCTCAATATCAGTTTAGACGGAGGGGGGGGAGCCTGTTGAATGGATTATTGATGTTTGGTTTGTAAACATCAGGGTACATACAGCATCAAGAGAGCAGCGAAGGAAGAGAAACAGGAGGTCCAGAAGGCTCAGCCCTGCTGATTCTGACTGATCTTTGCTTTGAATAACAAAAAAGAAGCTCTAAATACACCCCCTTCAGACGCTTTAGTGGAGAAAGGACATACGCGCCCACAAATATAGTTATGCATCCGTTCTGCACACTACATCTCTACATTTTGCTTTGAAACACCTTCTTGGAGCAAAAACACTATTTGATGCCTGTCAAACTGTCTTGATGAAATGAGGGGTGGCTCAAGACTTCTGCACAGTACTGTAGATGTAATAATTATTAGTCCAGCTTTCGAGCAAATGAATGTTCTGCTTTACTAGTACACATTCATATGCTTCGCATACAAACACACTCTTATTAAGGTTGGCCACATAAGAAAGATTAGGGTCGTTACGTCAATAGAGGGGAGTTTGAAGAAATAAAATTAAATTTCCAGGCTAAAATAAATAGTTTGTAAAACACAATATATTGCTGAGTATCAAACAGAGCCCAAATTTCAGAAACGTAAAACTTAAAATAAATGACGCTGTTTAAAGCAACAGCACGAAACCCAAAGTTTATGAAACATCTGAGAAGACGTTCTCTCACTGCTTAATGACGCTGGTGAGCTCTAGGAGCCGTTCTGCAGTTCAGGAGATAGAAAAGGCAGAAACTTTGGAGCTTTAGAGTAAAACACAGCACGGTGCTTTCCTTCGACATTATTAAGACCTCAGTCTAAACAAAATTAATTCGACCAGAATAAGGTCTTATGCCATGAAACAAACAAACAAACAAACAAACAAAAAAAATCTGAATTAAAAAAAAAAATTTAAAAAAAATATATAGACAAAGCATGTATGCTGAATCCAAGATTCTAGAACTCCAGACAGTACAGAAAAATAGCAGCTAGAGAGTGTGACTCACCAGTCAGGTGAGAGCTCCGCTAGGCTGGGAGCCAGAACACTTGATTATGCGATGCTGCACAACTTAATAAATTAGGTTGAAGAACTCCAAGTTTCTAATGAAGCATCAGCCAGCTTCAATTATGGTAAATTGGCAGAGGCAAAAGACGTTTAAAGAGATGTTCCATTGTTTCTACACCCGTTTAAAGACTTCTTTTCCAACATGTAAATGCATGTTTAAGCAAAAGAATCCTTATAAAGTTCTTGAGCTTTTGAAGGGCGAGAGTGTGAATGTTCACATGATCCAAAAACCTATATACAGATTATTTGCATACCATCAGTTTTTTAATGTACTCTGTGTGTGTGTGTGTGTGTGTGTGTGTGTGTGTGTGTGTATATCGCC
>JBBJLS010000001.1:12888652-12907544 GCA_037577275.1 Bryconaethiops microstoma
CAGCCTCTCTCATCTTTTTAAGTGGGAGAACTTGCACAATTGGTGGCTGACTAAATACTTTTTTGCCCCACTGTACAGTACTGTGTAAAAGTTTCATTTCTTCATATTTTACTTTGAATCACCTTGTTGGAGCAAAAACACAATTTTGTGTCTGTCAAACTGTCTCTTTGGCACACTGAGTGGATTAAATGAAAGAAACAATAAATGCAAAGTGCCTAAAGATACAACGTGCCCCACCCACTCAGCATTCAGCACCAGTATACTGATCACCACCTGATCATCTGGAATCACCTTCACTTGTTTCTTCACTGGTTCAGGCCTTAAGTTAGATGTGCTATGTTATGCTTGCATGATTCATTCGTAGCTTGACAAACAAAGAACTGGTCAGGTTCAGGGACAAGACTGAAAATGAGACCCTTTGAAAGTACTTCAGGAAGCCTGGAGAACTGTTCTCCAGGCTCTTTATGTAGAAATGAGGTGTGGCTCTAGACTTCTGCACAGTACTGTAAATAAAATAACCTTCTTCAGCAAAACACTTGCAATATACTACGTGGCAGTTGAAACACACCAAATATTCTCTCATTGTCTGATAGTTCATCGAGATTTTCATTATCTAATAATTAATCAAACAAATACTATTAGACGGCTTTCAATGGTTACATCAAAGAATAGTACAGAATGTTACCTTGAATTACTCAGAAACACTGGCTTTGCTTTGTTTAGGTCTTGAGATAGTTGTGTTCTTCAAACGAAAGACTAACAGTCGTAGCTTAACATCCAACTCCTATTAAAAAAAGGTCTTGGAACTCACCCAGCCTGTACTTTTCCTTGGCCTCGGCCCGCTCCTTTGCATCAAAGTACCAAACGGTGATGGCGTATCTGTGAGACAGTAAAACACACAGGTCAGACAAGCTCAACAGTCCTATACATGCAAGTGGGCAATCAATCAAACAAACAAAGAAAGCAGGACAATTTGAAAGAAAAAAATTCTTCATTAAAATCCATGTAGTCTATTTTTAATTAAAGCTCTCTTTTAGTGAATGCAGTAAACTCATATTTGCTTTTATTTACACCACAGCTGATTGCACATTTCAATGGCATACACTACCAGTCACAAGCTTTTGCACATGCTGAGATTTATGCTTGCATGTTACTCAAGCTAATAAGAAAAGGAGCACATTTTGACAGGAAAATGCCATTTGAATATCCACATGGTGTCCAATGTAACCATGCAACTTTTATAGGCAACAGTATGTCATAAAGTTCATCCTCAATGAAGTGAGAAAGACTAAAGATGGTGTTAAACTGAACAGTGGGTTAACAGACGTGTGGCTGTAAAGGAATCATCCCCTATTGGTTAAAATATACTTCGCAGGTGTACTGATTTGGTGGCAATTTGGATGTTGATCATGCATATTTTAAAGATCCATATCCAATTTTTTTGCATTAGTTTTTTTCCCAATGTTCATTTTAATTGTTCATAATTCATTTTTACATCACCATTTTCCAACCTGCCTTTATCTCTTCAGAATTAAACAGGGTGTTTTCACGGGCCTGGCTTATTGCGCCATTTTAAAAATCAAATTCAATTCACTAATTAGGACAACAATTTTTAAGACCTCAGCAAATATCATTTAAAACAATTTCCTTGGTAGAAAAGACAATTAATTTAGTCCTACTTTGGAAAACAAAACTATTTTGTCCAATTCTAGAATACGGCCAATTCCAACCATTTACTGATCAGAGAACAGTTCAAATATATTATATTAATAAGTTGATCTGAAGCACATACAGTACCGTGCAAAAGTCTTGAGCCACGCCTCTTTTCTTTATATTTTGTTTGAATCACCATGTTAGTGCAAAAATACTATTTTCTGCCTGTCAAACTATCTTATCTTACTGAGTAGATTCTTATACTTGAATGATTCATATGTAGGTCACTGTTGAACAACAAAAAAAAAAACTGGTCATATTTGAATTTGTCACCACAGGTAAAAGACTCTGCATGTATGTCTTCATTCGAACTGATCTGGGATCTGCTCACCATGTTGAGAAGCACATCACCTCGGCCCTTTGTGTTTCTGATGGGGGCCCAAAACTGCTCAAAACCGACCGCTAAGAAGTTGTGAACTTGAGTCTGAACTTTGAGGTCAAACAATGCAGGCATCAGCACAGTTTATGTTCACATTTACATTTACAGCATTTGCCAGTTCCAGCATCTGCCACTGAACATCACTGCTTTTGAGATCTCATGTGGGATTTAAGGGCTTTGAGCCACTAAGTCCCTAATGTGAACATCTTTCCATATAAACTGCACCAATCACACCTGAACCTTTCCTCCACCAGCTATTTTTCACTAAAAATATTTGTCATTATGTTCATGACATCACATAACTCACAACAAAAAGAAGCCACCCAGACGTCAATCTAGCACAAAAACAACATAAAACATCCTTTAACCAAAGAAACCCTTATTGCCTTATTGTCTATCAGATTATTTCCAACGGTTACGGTCACCATCCGTGACACTTTCACCTCCAAGACCGTGTTTCATTACTACATCCAAGACTTTTATTTGTAAATATCCTCCTTTCTGATTGGCAGCCCTGTAGCGTCCCTCATTCGAAAAGTATCTGGACTGAAACACTCCTTATAACATCCGCATGAATGAACATCTGTCAGCTGAACCAGCACATATCTGTAAATATGTTGGCTTTTATGAAATCACAAAAATAGGGAATTCAAGGAGAAGTGTTTTTCCATATATGAGTGTACGGAATAGGGAGGATATTTATGCACACAGTGAGGAATTTGCTTTTCCATTATACGAGCTCTAACTTCTCCCACGGCTCTTTTATTTTAGTTCGCTTATTATTCAGCTCAGTTCATGTTCGACTTAAAAAAAAAAAATTCTTTATCATGATTACTCATGATGATCCGAGAATTAGTTGATTACTAATATAATTGATACTCACGGGCCCAGATTAAACACCGCTGCTTTTGTAGTAAACACCTCGGTGAGAGGGTTAGCAGAGCTGGGCAGGCCCTCATTTGTTTATTCCTGTCCTTCTCCCCTCAATGCTTGAGCGGTGATACTGAGCCGCTGGCCTCTTACACTCAGGAAAAGCGAACTTCCTGCACCCTTCCTCACTCCCTCGCTGTCACCGCTTCATACACACAGGAGTCACCTAGCCCTACTTCCATTCCCCTCGTCTACAACAAACACACTCACACACTCGTATTCCTAATAACACTATCTGTGCTCTAGATCATGCAAGTAACAAAAGGACGGTGGGGTTTTTTCTTGGTGCAATGTCAGCCAAAAATACTGCACAAACACCTTTCATCACAGAACTCTTCCTGAGGAAAACCGACTGAGACTGACTTCTATAGCGCAAGATCAAATAAAGCTTGTGTTCAGAGGGAGGCAACGCAGGTGTCCGGCAGAGACGCAAAACTAAGTGGAACGAGTGTGTTAAAGTCAGCTGGGTGAGGGGTTAGAAGTGCTTGTATCGAAAGGAAGCGCGGGGGTGTGTGTACAGCACAAAATGAGTATGTACAGTTTCCCAGACCAGAATCACAGAAAGAGAAGCAGCATAAAATTAGAATCAAACAGAACAAAACAAAGATGACAGGCAAAAGGTACCAAAAAGCTGCTTGGAATGAGTGTGTCCTAAGCTTACTCTACCAGTCAAAAGTTCTTACACCACCAGGATTTTACCACTTGTTCACTCATTTCATGAACTGCAGATTTTTTTTCTTGAAAAATATTGGAAGTCAATGAGCGAACAATTATAAATGAAACTGTGTCAAGTTTACTTTATAAGATGCAGAGTCAAATTCTAGACTGTCTAGACTTTAAAGGCACTAGTTTAATCACTTAGTAGCTCATGAAATATCTAACAAATGTCTGGTGATGCAGATTATAATTATGTGAGTATTAATGAATAAAAATGGACGTTTTCGGGCTAATAAAATGACGTGAAATGGTGAACATACTGTACATTTATTTTTAAACAAAGAATATTGAGTGTACTTTTAGGATATATTAAGTAGGTAAGATGCAAAGGTAGAAAATCTCAGCATGTGCAAAGACTTGACTGATCGAAGTTCCGGCAGAGGACTGCTTTATAGCCTGGGACTAACAGACTGAAAGGCATGAATGTCTGGTGTATGGAAAAGAGAGGAGGCCCTGGTGAGCAGATCCTAGCACTCGACCAGCTGAGTATGATTGAAGAAGGTCTGATATGTGCTGAGGAGCCTGTTTAGACAAAGTGATGAAATACCGTGATATCGAAGGGCAAAAATTGAACAAACAGGCATTGTGGAGATTAAGCATTCTATTAATTATGTTTGACATATCGTTAGTGTTTATAGTGTTAAACCAGCACTGATCAGCAGTCCAGTGCATTCACCTAATACACCCCACTGAAAGTCAGTACCAGGATTTTAAACTGAATTCTAAATTCAACCGAGAGCCAGTGTAGACCAGGGCTGCACAGTATATTGTCTGTTAATCATTAATCATCTTGTAATGTGCAAATGAGCTTCTAACCAATCACAGTGTTTCTGATAAACTGATCAATCACAGCTACAGGCGAGTTACTTGGTGTTCTGATGAATCGTGGTCTTCGTATAATCTGACAAAAGCCCAATTTTAAACGTTAAAGGGTTTGGTAAAACAGTGCATGATTGGGTGGGACTAATCTGTGGTAGCCAAAAGAAGAAGATATATTTAAATGTGTTGGTTTTGTGACATCATTAGAAAACGGGCTGTTTTTGCAGCTTATTCTCCATATATGGACTGTATGGAGGGGGACAGTAATCTTACAATTTGAAACAATATTTACAGACAATTTACATGCCTTTTATATCCAGAAAAGTGATATGAGCCCTTTTAATTGCTTAAAAGTCACTGCTATATGTAGCAGTAACATTACTGATACTTTGTCCACGTTGTACAGCACTAACGTAGATTAGATAAAACAGGAGCGATGTGTAACCATTCACACATACGAAAAAAACAAAACTGCAGCCAGTCTCGGATCACAAAGAAATATAAGCGTGGTGTGGGTGTGGGTGTGAACTGCCACGTATCCTGACTGAGCCGCAGTTGTTTCAGAGCTACGCTCAGTGGAATTCGACAACACGTGACTCACCGCGTGGCGTAGGCTGGCTTCACCTCATGAGGGTTCCGCCGATCCGACCAGAAAATGAGCAGGCGGTCGAAGAGTGGTTCGATGTTAGCGACGACATTTCGGCCCTCGGGATACAGCTGCAGTAAGCCCCCATTAACCTGCATACACACACGCAGAGAAAACGCACGCACAGACAGATTACACATCCTGACTAGACAAAGAAACCCCTGCTGCAACATACAGAGCGCTCATCTTTACGTCAGGCTTCACGCTATCTGGTTGCGTGCTGTGCATGTTGTACACAGATGTTGTTTTTGGCAAATCAGGATGGTTTGACTTCAGCGAGAGTGAGGGAAGCGTAAGATCCCGTACCTTCACGTCCCAGTTCTTATTCAGATAGTAGATGCAGGTAATGCAGCGGCCGTCTCCGTTCGGGTTGTCCACGTGACGCACGTATCTTGTGCCGTTGCCAGGGTAGCACGCCACCATGGCCTATGGTGGAAAGCAGAGAGGTCATTCGGAGAAACGGAATCAGAATATCACTTAGAAACAAGCAAAACAAATGCAACGTTTAAGAAAAATGCTTTTGTATTTGTTTGCAAATTAAGGTAATTTTCATACTCAAATTTATATTTTATGGCAACAAATGGATGGGAATTCGCTCTTATATTTACTATTACTACCATTACTGTTATGTAATAAATAGTGTTTATCAGATGCAGGAGCCTGTAAACCTGGAACCGTTGACATTCTGGGAAATTTTTTTAGCCATGTAGGATGACACTACAGACAAATGAAGCAGTCACACTATTTGTCTACTTTCTTAGTGTTACAGAACTTGAAACAGGGAGTTAAACACACAAACAAAACCCTCCTGGAGCAGATAGCTTTGACATAAGGACCCCACCAAGGACTGCTAACTACAGATCTCTGCTAACTATAAATGTACTGAACTCATGAAGAAAGCGACCCAGCATCCGGATAAAAAGTGTTAAAATGACCAAAGTCATAAAGCATAGTCCATATTGTGACATATGACCCATACATTTTAGAGGCTGATTCTATATAACAACATAATACCTATATAATGCTGCCTATACCTAGATATTGCTATAATTAACTACTTTATTTGTCTATGCCAGAGACATTTCAATGGATGTTCAAAAGGAATGGCAGTTCTAGACCCCAGGTGCAGAAAAAAGAAGACAAAGTGACACGTAGGGGTGTAAAAATGAACCAAAATGATGCAATATCACTGCAAAAATGAGACAATATGCATCATGGAGAATTAGCATTCTATTCATTACGATATTTTATTTAAAAGCATGGCAATGGCAATTGCAATAGGCTGCAGTAAAATCGCAATACTGATATTATGTCCATATCATCTCTCATGGACACACACACACTATTCGCTTTCAGGCCCAGTTCTTCCACATGTGAGGCATACACATACACGCACATGGCTTTTTCAGGTAGCTGGCCCTTTAAGAGAAGGGCCCTGCTCCTCTGGTTTAAAGCCACACCTGGTGTTAAGAAGACAATTAATTTTTTTTTTGCCACACCTGCCTCGGTGCACGCTCACCTGAGCGCTAAAGATAATATACTGTGCCTTTAAACCAAACCCAGCAGCCACGTTCTCCTACCCCACTACTCATGCAGCAGAGGCCCCTCCACACGCCTGGAAGAACAAAACAGAAGAGAAAACAGCCCCGCTTTTTCAGCCCACCTCCACTGGGCTTCTTATTTAACACCTTGTTTGCCAGAGGAATGTTGTGAATGCACGTTTATAACTAGGACTTGCACTCTCTAAGATATCATCACGCTCCGATATTTAGTGGCTAGTTTTATTTTGCAATAACAGTGACAGCTGACAATCATTTGTACAGTGCTGTGCAAACATCTTGAGCCACCACCCATTTCTATATATGTTGCTTCGAATGACCTTGTTGGTGCAAATCTTCAGCGTAGTGTGTTCCAACCACTCAGCATTCAGCACCACCAGTATACTGATCACCGCCTGATCATCTGGAACCTTCTGCACCTGTTTCCTCACAGGTTTAGGTCTTAAGTTAATGTGCTTTGTTATGCCTAAATGATTCAATAAACATTCTTCTGAAACTGGTCAGTTTCAGGGACTGGACTGAAAATGAGAGTCTTTGAAAGTCCTTCAGGAAGCCTGAAGGAAGCAACAAGTTGATTCAAAGTAAAACATAAAAAAACAAGTGGTGGCTCAAAACTGCACAGTCCTGTATGTTACAAGACCCATATGGAGAATGCGTCATATCTAATATATTAAAATTCTGTGCTGTCTGATCTGTTTTTAAAGTGAACGTACACATTGTATGACGGCCTCAAGCAGTTTGGAACACAAATATTCGATGGTTTAGTGCATTCCTAGTTATGGGGGCAGTGGAAGGGGCAGTTTCAACAGAATACCGAACCATCAGGGTTCCCCGGGCTTCTGCTTGAGTGTTAGATACCGTCAGCGTTTTATCAAGCCCTAGAGAGAACGTATCGTGCCCTCCCCACCCAAACAAGCTCTCTTGCTCTCTGTTATTTCAGCTCTTATCGCCTATTGACCCCTCCCCAATGCAGGGGGGTAAACACAGTGGATCACATGGACGTAACAGCTGCACATGGGTATCTGGCCTCTGAAGAGGAGATGATACCGTCCACACAAAACATAGAGCACCTAGTAGAACTGAAAATCTCTGATCTTGCAGAATTCAAATCAACTTTACAATTCAAACACACTAAATACACAAACACAGCTGGAAGAACATGGTAGTAGGACATACAGTGCCTTGAAAAAGTATTCATACCCCTTGAACTTTTACACATTTTGACACCTTACAACCACAAACTTAAATGTTTATACTTTGTAGAACTAGCTTTCGCTGCGCTTACAGCTGCAAGTCTTTTGGGGTATGTTTCTATGAGCTTTGCAGAGACCGAAGTTTTTGCCCATTCTTCGCTGCAAAATAGCTCAAGCGTCTGTGAACAGCAATTTTCAAGTCTTGCCACAGATGCTCAAAGGGATTTAGCTCTGGACTTTGACTGGGCCATTCTAACATGTGAATATTCTTTGATCTAAACCATTCCATTGTGGCTCTTGCTGTATGTTTAGGGTCATTGTCTTGCTGGAAGGTGAATCTCCTTTCCAGTCTCAAGTCCTTTGCAGCCTCCAACAGATTTGCTTCCAGGATTGCCGTGTATTTAGCTCCATCCATCTTCCCATCAACTCTGACCAGCTTCCCTGTCCCTGCTGAAGAAAAGCATCCCCACAGCATGATGCTGCCACCACCATGTTTCACGGTGGGGATGGTATGTTCAGGGTGATGAGCAGTGTTACTTTTCCGCCACACAGAGCGCTTTGCATTTAGGATCAAAAGTTCAACTTTGGTCTTATCTGACCAGAGCACCTTCTTCCATGTTTGTTGTGTCCCCTACATGGCTCCTGGCAAACTGCAAACGGTACTTTTTATGTCTTTCTGTCAACAATGGCTTTCTTCTTGCCACTCTTCTATATAGGCCAGATTTGTGGAGTACACGACTTACAGTTGTCCTGTGGCATATTCTCCCACCTGAGCTGTGGATTTCTGCAGCTCCTCCAGAGTGACCATGGGCCTCTTGGAAGCTTCTCTGACCAGTGCTCTCCTTGCTCGGTCTGTCAGTTTAGGTGGATGGCCATGTCTTGGTAGGTTTGCAGTTGTAGCAAACTTTTTCCATTATTGGATGATGGATTGAACAGTGCTCCTTGAGATGTTCAAAGCTTGGGATATTTTTTATAACCTAACCCTGCTTTAAACTTATTTACAACTTTATCCCTGACCTGTCTGGTGAGTTCCTTGGTTTTCATGATGTTGTTTGTTCACTAATGTTCTCTAACAAACCATTGAGGCCTTCACAGAACAGTTGTATTTATAATGAGACTAAATTACACACAGGTGAACTCTACTATCTAATTACATGACTTCTGAAGTCATTTTATTTAGGGGTATCAGAGTACAGGGGGCTGAATACAAATGCACGCCACACTTTTCAGATTTTTATTTGCTTAAAATTTTGAAAACCATGTATAATTTTCGTACCACTTCACAATTATGGGCTACTTTGTGTTGGTCTAGCACAGAAAATCTCAATAAAAAACATCTGAGTTTGTGGTTGTAAGGTGTCACAATGTATAAAAGTTCAAGGGGTATGAATACTTTTTCAAGTCACTGTAAAGTGAAGTAGTACACTGGAATGATACTTTTAAGGCAAGGACTAGAGCGAAGAGTTCGTATAATCGGTGTCTTTCACAATGTTACCGGTTGTTTATACCGGTCTGTTATAGCAGCAGGTTTGGTAAATTTCTATCAGGGTAAGTAGAGGAGCACCGACAACCTTCTCAGCTGTATTTCTGTCCGCTGCAGTGTGTTACATTCTAAAACAGTACAGTTCTCTAACCAGACAGTGATGCAGCTAAAGAGCAGAATTTTGATAGTGTGTTTGCAGATGTGCAGGTGTGAGTGAATGTTCTTGGTGAGATATGTGTGGGTAGGTGTATGTATGGAGGAGGGGTTTTGGTACCTTTACACATCCTGTGGTCCTCCCGAAGTACATACCCTGTTGGGCACTTGCACTCATATGAGCCGTAAGTGTTGACGCAGCGGAACGCGCACAGAAGGGGATTCTGGGAACATTCGTTTATATCTGCACAGATACAGAACCGTTAGCTTTAGTTTTGCGTGTTGGCACGGGCCTGTCGGCACACCCGAAATTCGTCTGGGATGCTAAAATGTGTGTGCGCACATTTTCAATCTTGACTGAAGAATGTATAATTAGCTAAAAATCACAATATTAATAAGACAGATGACAGACAGTTGCCTCATTTGAGAATGTATTACTGATCTTTTGCAATTACTGATCTGTCTATCTATCTGTCCACCTGTCACCTGTCTTTCTGTCTACCCATCTAGCCATCTGTCTATACAGTAGGAGAATATTTGTGGTTTCCACAAATCTGCGGGGGATATTTCGCTTTCCCAGTATTAGTGTTGCAGCATTTTTTACTTTGGAATGAGCATGGTTTTCACACAGATTAATCTGGCAGCCCAGGTGTGTGTTTACCTTCACAGGTCATCATGGGTCCAGGCTCGAATCCTTCATCACACGTACACTCAAATCCGCCAATCACATTTTTGCAGGTGCCATTACCACATGGACTGCCCAGCAAACACTCATCAGTATCTGAGAGAGAGAGAGAGAGAGAGAGAGAGAGAGAGTGAGAGTAGTGTATTACAATCTGTCAAAATGACCATGTGGATCATTATAAAGTGCTTTTTAAATAAAATAACAGAAGCCATACTGCCCTCTACTCTTCTTGTAGTGTACTACAGTCTGTCAGAAAGGTTGTGTGGATCATATTTACATTACAGAGCTTTATAGAGCAATATGTTGTAATAATAATTAAATTAATTATCATGAACATGGGCAACTGGGTACACTGACCTGTGCAGTTGATCTGTGAGGAGTCTAGACTGTAGCCGATGGGACACTCACAGCGGTACGAGCCGTCAGTGTTTATGCACTGGCCATTAATACAGATGTCAGGCCTCTCCTTGCACTCATCAATATCTGTAACAGACAATCAGTTAATCAATCAGTAAATCAACTAATCAGTTCTCTAATCCATCCATCCATTTGCCAGTCTTATCAATCAAACCAATCAGAAGCCGTACTCTCAGGAAACTCACCCTCTGGAGTGTCCTCTGGACCATATGGCTGCCCAGTGCTGTAGCACAGGATACTGAAGGCCTCTGAAACATACACACACAACACACATTTTTAGACCTCTTTCAGAAAAACTTAGACATACACCTAAATTATTATTGTTACTGTAAAGATTTTTTTGGCAAAGACACTCAACATATAACACAGGCAAATGTAACAAGATTATACATAATTTGATCATATTAATTAGTTAATTCAATATTTTTGATACAACTTGGACTGGAAATGCATAGTTCCGTCCTAAAATCTGACTGGATGAGTCACATTCAAAAGCGCTATAAAATAATGAATATACAGTACAATAATAACAGACTGACTATAAAACTGCAATATGAACTGCAATAAGTGAAGAGTCACTCAAATGTCTTACAAACTTGAAACGTGTCTTTTAGTCAAATCAGTCTTAAACAGCAATAAACGGTAAAACATGACTTTTAAGCAGATTGCTTGATATAAAATTATTAAATTTAAATAGTAAACTGAAGTATACAGTGATGGGTGTATTTACCGTTTCATAAAAGCAAAATGCCATTTGAGACATGCAGTGATTTTATCACAGGAAAACAGGGGCCATACAGATATCATTGGGTGTGCGTGTGTGTGTGATCTCACCTTCAGCCTTGGTGGGGCAGATTTCGCAGGGGTCGCCCCAGCCCTGACCCGGCATCGCACTGCAGCAGCAGAACCCTTTAGTGGTGTTCAGAGGCTTCGGGGCCATACAGCGACCATTTTCAAACTTAGTATAACAGAAACTCATTCTCATATCTGATAGAGAGAGAGAGAAAGAAAAAGAGAGACAAAATTTAGTATTACTCACTGCTCCTCTTTTAATGCTGTATTTGTGCCTGGCTCTCCTGTGTGTGTGTTGTGTAGAAGGGTTGTTTTTTGTGCTACATAGATGGCCAACATTTCAAAATCTGTTTCAAATTATGAAGAGAAAAACACACACACACACACACACACACACACACACCTAGTGTTCCTTTTACTTTCTTTCTCCATGAAACTAAGAACAGAAAAATCTGCATCAACAGGTTATAATGGAAAAGGTACGTGTGTGTGTGTGTGTGTGTGTGTGTGTGTGTGTGTGTGTTTAAATCCCCAGAGTTTTCATTTTTCTTCTACACCCTGTCCATCCCGTGAGATGATGTCACTCAGTGAGCAACACCCTCTCTCTCTCTGCAGAGCTGATGGAGAGATGAGCAGATGGAAAAAGTGAGAGTAAAAGAATGAGGGAGGCTAATTGTTGTGTACTCTCCTCACACATACACACATACAGACAGACACACACACACACACACACACACACACACACACACAAATTCGAAAATGGTATCAAATACAGATTTGTTTTCCAGGTTTCTTATCAAAGTTGGCAATTTACATATTGTGAGAACCAAATATATTATTAAAGTATTAAAATTCATAATAAATTTCATTTCAGTTTAACAAGTGCCTATGTAGTTTTATTTTTATTTCAATTAATTGAATTTGTTATTTAGTTTTAATATTAGTTTTATCAGGTATTATTATGAGGAAAGCCCTACTTTATAGATCTTGAAAAAGCTTGGATGAAAGAATGCATGACACCAAATACGACTTACAAAATCCCAGACTTTTCCCAAAAATATACCATCATTTTACATTATGACACATGTTTATTTGCTGTGGTGTCATAATATTATCAGAATATCAGGCTGTGACTCAACCTGTCGGGAACCTTGGCCGTCATAAATTGTGCATCAACCATGACTGTGCACTATACTGCCCCACTTTAGAAACTGTCCCGTTATGACAAGAAGTCAAACTGACCAGGATGAAGCAGAAACTGAGGGGAAAACAAAACAACGAAAACCAAGTTGATTTTACACAAAAGTCTGATTCGCTTTAGTTTGTTTTGCAGTGTTAAATAAACTTTTTATTTTTTGCAGTGTTGACTGAATTTTTTGTTTTTTGTTTTTTTATTATAGTTATTATAGTTGTTCCATTGCTAGTTTTAGTTTTGTCTTAGTTTTCATTAACAATAATAAACACTAATGTGTGTGCACAGAGCAGAAAACACTCACCCACACACCTCCTCCCTGATGAAGAGAGCTGAAAGCCTTCGGGGCAGATGCACTTGAAGCTCCCAGCCGTGTTCTGACACTTTCCAAAAATACAGATATCTGGAGTCTGAGCACAGTCATCAATATCTGTGGAAAACACATACACACACACACATTGATTTACACTTAGGTTTTTGTTTACACTCACTCCCATCACCCTCCTCACGCAGACTCTTCACACCACTCCTGTCCGGCAGACGCTCTCAGAGCATTTAAGCCTGATTGACTGTGTGAGTGTTTTTCAACAAGTCATCAGACTCCTCAAAACACTGCCTGCTCCCCACTCCCCCAACATACATACCCACCTGAAATGTAAACTGACTCTACTTTGCACATTTGTACTTTACACATCACTTTCATGACGTAGCTAACATCACAAAACACATCCATGTTACATCTGTAGTCAAACACCGTCTAAGAGTTAATGTATATTTATAGAACATCTATATATTTATATTGATCATATGCGTATATAATACACACATTACAGAGCTGCACAATATGAACAAAATATCAGTATTTGATTTTACAGCCACATCTTGCAATTGCAATTACTTTCAGTATATTGAAAGGTCCATATCATCTCCTTCATGGAATTAAAGTTTGTAAATATTGTTTCAAATGATACATTTACTCCCCACATCCATACAGTCCATTAATGTAAAATAACCTACAAAAATAGCCAGTTTTCAAATCAGTCTCAAATCACAATGTTTTGATGAAACAGATATTGCAATAACAAGCAGCAGATTATATATTTTGCTGCCATACATCAAATACCATATCGATATTGATGGACTGTTATACTCCTAACTGGCAGGTTATTATATCATACAGCATTCAGTGAAGCCAAAATTACCAGAATTATCTAATAAATATTTCATGATTTTCCAAAAGATATACTGCGCAGCCTTTGCTTGTGGCAGCTGATGTTTCAGCCCAAAAGCAGGTGGAATCAAACCACAGCCAAAACTACTGAAGAAAACTCTCCATCAGGATCTAAAACAAAACCCTCACTGACTCTTTGCGCAGGACTGCGTATTATTACAATCCATAACTCTCTTAAACAGAACTCACTCAGTCCAACACTCTCTCCACACACACACACACACACACACACACACACACACACACACACACTCACACACTCACACACTCACACACTCACACACTCACACACTCACACACTCACACACTCACACATATCTACTGATGGGGGTTAAATAAACTACTGCTTGGAGAGAAAGAAACAGAGAGAGTGATGGAAAGAGGGATGGAAAGAGAAAGAAAGAGACTGAGAAAGAGGAAGAGAGGGAGAGAAAGAAAGAGAGAAAAAGAGAAGAGAAAGTGAGAGGGAAAGAGAGAGAGAGAGAGAAAAGAGAAAAAAGAGAGAGGTGGAGAAGTTTCGTAAATGTGGTCCAGACCCAGGGCTCACATGATCACAGATTATCCAAACGCTGTTTTTTAAGTTTTTTTTTTTTAGAGGGTCTCACCTTCACACTTGTCATCTTTGACCAAATATCCAGATGGGCAGATGCACCTGAAAGTGCCATCGAGGTTCTGACAGGTGCCCGGAGCGCAGGTCCCAGGATTCCGTAAGCACTCATTAACATCTAAATGAGCAGATAAATTGAATCATAATTACACTTTATGATATATAAATAAAGTCTATATGTATATTATATTTACGTGTGTGTGTGTGTGTGTGTGTGTGTGTGTGTGTGTGTGTGTGTGTGTGTGAGGACAGCACCAGTGGAACTTTACAGCTGAATTTAGCCAAGAGCTAGCATAGCTGTTGGCAGGCTGACTAATTTGTTTGCAACAGGAAATAAAACCGGAAACCGGAAACAGAAAGATTGTTTTCTTACCCATACAGAACCTGCCGTCTGGAGAGAGCTCGTAACCATCCCGACACTTACACGCAAACGAGCCAATGGTGTTGTTGCACTGTCCATTCCTGCACAGTCCTCTCTGAGTGGCACACTCATCAACGTCTAAACACAAATTCATGTTTCACATTAAAAATACACTCACACGCAACACACACACACACACACACATTATACAGTGATGCCGCATGTAATAAATCAACAGCGGCTATTACACTGCATTGACCAACAAGTGAAAAGTGTATTCATTTTACACAAAGCCTGCATTGTATCGTATATGGCATGATAGCCTGTTCCAAACATCTCCAACAGCCCAAAATAAAAACCTTTTTCAAACTGAAACATATCATTGGTGGGATATGATCAGGCCCACTCATTTTTTATTGGATCATCCAAAATGATTGATCAGGTATTTGTCTGAATAAATAAACCCAACACAAACTAAACTGCAGCTGACATATTTGACATATTTATATGACATATTTAACCGATCAAAATATGGTCGAACATGTCATCTAAGGGTCTTTCGGGCCTCATGATTTTTGGGAAATAAAATTAAACATGCCTGTTCGCATTTTGCTCATTTGAATTTAATAGAATCATGTTTGATTTGAGAAAGTGCTTCAAAATTGTATTCTAAATACAATTATAAGTAAAAGTGTATCAGGAAAGGGTGAAAAGGAATTTTCCGATCAGATATTTTCTTTTCTGTGGTATCTAGGCAGAAGGCTTTACACGTTAAGATAAATGTGGTTTTCACCACATGACTGCACAAACAAAGTCATAATTACTAATGGAAAACTAAAGTTTTCTGTCACAAGAGAAGTTACTGAACTATACTATAGAGAGCACTGACAAACATGGAGCAAAGACAGAAGTTAATCATGCTAATTTTATCTTGAATCATGAAGCCTAAAAGTCTCCTACACTTGATGTGCATCCTCTCCTCTCCTATGTTACTCAAGACCACTTTTTTCTGTTTTATTATTTGGAGAAAACATCAGCTATAAAAGCTAAAACAATGTTTGAGGGTTATCCGTGTCTTTAAAGCTGCTTCCTGATTTGTCACATTTCAGGTTACGGACTTGAGCGGGCGACTATAATTACGATTCCTGAACTCGGAAGCAGATCTTATGACGAGCATTTTCTGATGACCCTACACTGGAACATATCTGAGCCTGCTCACTCTGCTAGAGCCTGCTCACTCTGCAATCCTGCAGAAGTGCTAGTCAAGACCACATTGAAAATACTAGAAAGTCTAGATCTTCAGAAGTAAAATATAATAAAATGACTGTAGATCCAAACACCATGATTTAACTTCAGATTTCCAACATCAGTCAATTTCACTCCTCAGATTGGCATTTTTATCATAATGTTAATTTAATCTGATTCAAAATGTCCACTGTTTTTAAAGCTAAAGCTAACAGCTCCTCTCTCGAGTAAGCAGCAGTGTTTATTAAAATAACATGTTTTGTACATGTTTTGACATTTGTTAAATCATTACTCACTTTGTGACTATGAAAGTGAACTAAAAGTTTTAAAAAGACCGAACAAAAGCTTTTATCCCGCTGGCTTATCCCCCTCCAGTGATCCTGCAAACTACGGGTTTAAAGGTATGAAAAAACCTGGATATGGCCCAGCCCTACTGGGGTAAAGCCCAAAAAAACACACGCAAAAACACACGCACACACACGCGCGCAAACATACACACACACAGTCTGCTTTAATTTTTCAGAAAAAATTTTAAATAATCTGATCTGAACTTCCACTGACTCCCCTGCAGTGTGTATGTGTGTGTATTACCGATGCAGTCGATGTTATGGCTCAGTTGGAATCCTGGGTAGCAGAGACAGTTGTAGGAGCCCACGGTGTTCTTACAAGTTCCATTTCCACATGGCTGCCTCTCACATTCATCAACATCTAAACACACACACACACACACACACACACACACACACACACACACACAGAGGAGATACACACTATTACACACACACACACAACCACATGTGTGCTCAAAGACTCAAACATGACTCACTTGTTTTGAACATGCTCCTTACCATCTATAATCAGGGGACACACGTCATTAAACACATTAAAGTGCATTAAAAGTGTAACAAATAAAGTTAAGGCAAGGCAATACTCATACACTCCTACACACTCTCCCCACACCACAGAAACAATGTAAACACACCACTGTGTCTAAAAGCATGTATTGCAGAACATGTGCTGCTTGGAAATGAAATTAAATGCAAGGTTTAATTAGCTCTGCTGAACAACCTAAGGACTGTGTGTGGAACTGAAGACACTCATTAATTCTGGTGTTGGTTTAAGGGGTGGAAGTTGTTTCTCTACGACATATCAACACTTTTCAAGAGTAATTTTAACTCTCCTTTTAGGTTTGGGGTCAATTTGACTCTAATCAATGTTTAATGCCTCTTCATGAACAATTTTCCTAATTTAACAGGGACAAACACAAAATGAACATGACAATGTTTTTCTGTGCCTGTAAACATTTTGTACATGAGTGTTCTTTGGGGTCAGTTTGACTCCAGGCTGTTTTATTTGTTTATAAACATACAGGAAACATCAGCATACCAACATTTTATGAAGATTTGTTTTGGATCACATTGAGGGTAATATGCTGTAATATGCAATCTTCAAAAAACATTTCTCATTTTAGGGTCATAACTGATCATAATCATACCTATAGGACTGTGAGAACCACTGACACGTCACATTAAATGAGAGAGATATTTTCCACCAGAACTTTGATATTTCCTACCTTGGGGGCTTAATTGCTTAATAAGCTTTATTTAAAACACTATTCAGCTTGTCAGCAAAGACACAAGAACTACTGACACATAAACCAGAATGGCAATTTTATTTTCAACCAAATTTCTGGACCTTTGAATTGCTGCTGAACCTGATCCCAGGCATAAAGGATGTCAGTAAATTTGAACAGAACATGAGTGTTAATAAAGTGCAACAAAACTCTACTCTCACCAATGCACATGGCAGGTGCGGTGGTGGGTTTGTATCCGTTGGGGCAGATACACCGATAACTTCCCACCATGTCGATACACTGTCCTGGGTTACACACATTAGGGTTCTCTATACACTCGTTACGGTCTGTGTATGAAAATGGAGAAAAACAGAACAAAATTTTCACAGTGTTTCACTGTATTAAATCTTTACACTATAGGAGGCTGCTTACACCTCATGTCACATAATGACCATCACATTCAAAGGTTCTCATAGTCAAGTGTCGACCACATCAGGCAAAGGTCTAGACTAAATAAATGTGCTGCTGTCTGAACAAAATGCTATATCTAAATTTTTATCCATATCCAATTTTTTGAAAGCTACTTTTAACTATATTAAAATTTCAGGATAAATGGACCAATAGAAACAATCCAAAACAACTTTAGTTTTTAAAACTTTTGAAAAAATGCAGTAACTTTCCCTTATTTTGAAAATCACTTCTATAGAATATATGACATTTTGTTCTGACAGTATTTTTCAAGAATAATTCAAATTATTTACCAAAATCATTCATAGTAGATACAGAATCATTCGTAGTAGGTACCAGAAAATTCATAGTAGATACCATAGTGTTCTAGTATATTACAGGGTACATCAGAGAATGGTGTTATATTTGCAATAAACCATTACTAAATAATAAATAAACACTGAAATAAATGTATAATAAACATGTAGTTTAAGGGGTTAATGGTAGAGGTGGACATACCCAGACACTGTCCAGTGGGTGTAAAGCGGTATCCTGACTTGCATTCGCAGCGGTACCCTCCTGGCAGATTCAAACACACCGCGTTCTGCTGACAGACCGGTCCATTCTGGCACTCATCAATATCTACATAGAGATAAGAGATATATATTACACTCACACACACACACACACACACACACACACACACACACACACACACACACACACACACACACAAACAAAAACACACAC
>JBBJLS010000001.1:12907644-12922147 GCA_037577275.1 Bryconaethiops microstoma
TCCACCCATCACTGTTCCAGAGGGAGGATTCCTGAACTCATCACTCTGAACTCTACAGGTAAGCTGACGGTGAGGGCCGTTTCAAATTGGCTTGACAATTGGTGAACGCTTTAGGGCAGGGGTGCCCACACTTTTTTGGCTTGCAAGCTACTTTTAAAATGATCAAGTCAAAATGATCTACCAACAATAAAAACGCTAAACATATACTTTATATTTAAAATATATATTGTTTACCTTACATAACAGTATGAACATGTATGGCCCAATACAAGTCTGTACACTTTTGGCCATTACCTTACACCGATGACGTCTTACACTGAACGGAATCAGCCAAAGTTGCATAGTCCGGACAGTAGTAGCTGGTATCCAGCCTCAAACAGACTTCCAAATGATCATCAGTCATGGTGGAACGGTATTTGGACTTTGTGTGTTGATAAACCCTATTGCGTTTAGTGTTTTTATGAGTAGCCTTACAATTGCCTAATTTTGTTTATTTGTTCTGTTACAAAAGCAGGTATTCTTACTTTTGTTTAATATTTTAATCAAACTTTTCATTTTAATTTAACACGGCAAACAAATCCACAGAACAGAAACAGAACCAAACTCAGTAACCAAACAGTACTATGTCCTCAGTGCAGGCTGAGATTCAGAAAAATCGAATGCCTCAGCTTGGATGTTCAAAGTTCTGGCGTGAACAGATCTGAGCAGCGAAAGGAAAAAATAGTGGCGAGCGGCTCTCACCCGATGGGAGGCGGCTCTTCTGATTCACCACCAAGCCTCGGCTCTGAGAGCGTGACACATCAGTATTCTGTGGCTCGCGGTTCACTCGTTCTCCTGTGCGCATTAGAGTTTATTTTGAAAAGGCAGGACTCCACGATTGACTCACGCTGCCTTTGCGATCGACCGGTAGATCGCGATCGACGTGTTGGGCACCCCCGGCTTTAGGGTTTTTTTATGTTATATATTTCTGTATTAATAGATTTGTCATATTTCTGCATAAATATATGAATATTTACCTTAAACTTCTTCAGATTTTCCCACGAGTCCTAAAAGTAGATAAAGAGAACTCAATGAAACCAATGAGGAAAAACCTCACATTTGACCATCCTCCAATTATTTACAAGTACCTGACTCTAATTTCACCTTCGGATTAACAGCAGATCCTTAAATTTCACACAGATCTGTAAAACCGGATCATTTTTCCTCAATAAATAAATTGACACTTTTGTCTCATTGGTTAAGTGGGTTCTCTTAATCCACTTTTAGGAATTATGTGAAAATCTGCCGATGTTTTGGATCATATTTATGCAGAAATACAAAAAATCCTAATGCTTTCATAATCTGTAACTCATGATATAATCCTGTAATCACGTGCAATCAGTCGCCACAGACACCTGTTTTACCTGCTGTGATTCATTTAGAGGTTTAGTGGATTATTTAGTGATTTCTTCTCTTTACAAATCAGCCTTAATATCAGTCATTTCCAAAAAGATATGGTGCAAAACATTCTTTGGAAAATGAACATTTCATCAAATGCAGTAATTAAATCTATCTCTATTTCTTTATGAGATGTTTGTTAAGAGAGTAGAAGTTTTTTATCTAGTGATGCAGGGAATTCACTGGTGACACGTCCAGGGTGTAATATAATATAGAATTAATAATTCATATAATTCATATGTTCTGTTTTACCATTGTGTTGTCACTGAACTTGCATTTTCTCTGTGGATTTGAATGGTTTCAAAGGTGTTTTTTACTGCAACTTTTCAGTCTCATGCCCGTTCGGTTCCATGCTCAGTTCGTGGGTTCAGTGAGAGCCTCCAGCCTGGAAACTGAATGTTATTGAAACAGCACATAACACACTTAACTGTGGTTCCTGGATCACTGTTGACTAGACACTAAGCATTAACTGCAGGCAAGGGGTTCGCCTGGTTGATTCAGAAAGTGTGTTTGTTTCTCATTTTTATTTGTGTTTTAGAAATTTACAGATTTGTGTTCAATTTAAAACTGTACTTATTTTTTATAATATTGTTCAGTCATGAAAGGAGCAGTTCAGGATACATTTCACTGCATGTTGTACTAGTATAACTATGCATGTGACAAATAAAGAATCTTGAATCTTGAATCTTGTCTGGTACCACATGACCATGAGCTGCATCTTTCACAGACTGTTTTCCTCTTCAGATATTCTGGAGACACAAATTCCTACACGGTGAAAGTCTGAGCATCCAAATCTGATCTTCTCTTCTGTGCACAAACAGTACAGTTCAGTTTATGAGAGTTTCATCTGTTCTGTCTCTCATTTCAGGGAGTTTCCACCAAGATGAAGGTTCTGAAACATCCACTGGTTCTTCTGCTGGCTGTGAGCTCTCTGGCCTCCTGCAGGCTGGTGAATGATTTTATGGATGCTAATAGAGGTTGTCGTCAGTTCTTCCTGAATGGCCAGTTTCATCCCACAGTTCTGCCAAATGGTTTCGGTAATCGTTATCAGCAGATCTGCCAGATGTACATGGGTAGGGACAGATTTGCCACTCTTTACGATACTAGGAACAGGATCCCTGTGTACTCGGCCTACCTGCACATCCCTCACGCGCAAATTGAAAGAATGAATGAATGGTGGACAGAACCAGAGGTGCGTATATTTTAACACGTGTTCACTCACTACTTTAATCTGTTTAACTCTGTTTCCTAAAGATGTGATGAGAGAAATATATTTGAATAAAAAATGTATTTAATAGAATACTGTCATTAAATGATTCAGTTGATTTTGTTGCCTGGAATTTGCAGCTCAGCATTAACCACCAAGCCAGCAACAGAGATTACGTAGGCATTGGATATCAATATCACAAAGGTCATTTATATCCTGCCTATAATAACAACAATCCTGATGGAGTGGACGCTACCTTCACCCTGACGAACGCAGCACCACAGAACCCCAACTTTAACATTCAATGGTTCCACAATGTTGAGAAACCAGTAAAGGCTACATTGTAATGGGAGTGGTGCCGGATCAAATCCAGGCTATCAACAACAGAGGTAATGTGTCTAAAATACCATCACGCCCCCTGCAGGCTGTCCTGTGAACAAAGAGACGCTGGAGACTCAGACATGTGTGCAGAACTCCAGAATGGACACACTGGGACTATATGGGTGTAGAGTTTATAACTTACACAGCAAACTCACATAACTTATTAATTATTCCAAATTTTGTATTTAAACATTCAGGTTTAAATTGATATATTCAAGACTTATATTTATATGTTGAGCTAATTTTCGATACTTATATTATGAATATAATTTATATAAAATTGTATATGTAATTCAGGTTTTTAATAGTATGTTCAATGATACATTTATGTATTCAATAATTAAATTTATATTTTCAGGTTTATATTTATGTGTTTCCTGTATGCTTTGCATAACATACAAATAAACAGAGATATTTTATATAAATGTTAATGGATGATCAATGTTAATTAAAAGTTCTGAACCCCGTCTGTCTTAATTACAGTTAGAGTTGCTCGTCGCTTCTGGACTGCGTACTGCTGCCGGGACAACAGCGGGATTGTAGCACGAGGAGCGTACCTCATGGATCAGAATGGAGTTTTGTTGCTGAACAATGATCCAAATATACAGAATCTGGAGAATCTGCTGAATAATGTCTATTATAATGGACGTTTCCAGGTGTTTGGAGGTCAATGTTAGATGATGAGTGATGTCCAGCTGAATCTGTGTGACTGTTTTTTAAAGATTTGAGTGTCTTTATGTAATGAAGTCATCAGAACTGCTCTGGATCTTCTGCTGTTCAATAAAGAACTGAATGAATTTTGACCCTTCACTGAAAAACACAAACCCTTTAATAACGAGGGGCAAACACCTCAGTGTCCGTTCACTGTAGAGCTTCACGTATCTGTGGGTTTAGTGTGTGTGGGAGGGGAGATGGACACACACACACACACACACACACACACATCACACAAACACATACACACACAGGACTCAGAGCTCATGCTACACCTGTGCTCACTCTTCGACTTCCTGCATATATAGGTTATATTTCTTCAGACGCCGTGGGTGAAACTTCACAGGGTGTAAAATTTCACATCCGGAGGCCAAAAGCAGTTGCTGTGGGTACGTCTGGGCTGGTTTTCCCCATTTATACGCGGACCAGCAGTTGTGGTTTCAGTCTCTCGCATATTTTTTTTGAGAACCGAACTAATAATTGTTGGCTGAAACTCCCAAACTAATGCAGAAACTGCAGATCCTCTGCATTTTTTTTTCTTATGTGATGTCCACTCCCCGTCGGCCATGCCCCCTTGTCCTTGTGCTGGTTGTTTATGTTTGGGTGGTGTTTACCAAGGCAATCAGACACCTGAACCAGAGCCGTTCCTAGCAGCTTGGGGGCCCTATGCGGTCTGGGTGTGTGTGTAGTACGCGATCTGGGCTGGGGCCCCCCTCGCGGTGGGTGGGATGCTGACGAGATTCCACACTGGGGTGAGGAGGGGTGCTGACAGAATTCAGCGCCTGGGCCCCCCTAGCTGTCGGTCCAGGGGGGGTTTGCTGACGGGACGCCGTGTCGGGGCCCCCCTCACAGTCCAGGCCCTGCACGGATGTGTAGTTTGCGAACGGTCCTGCCTGAACAGATTGAACCTCCTCTGCCCAGCGCCGCCCCAAACATAAACAACCAGCACAAGGACGAGGGGCGTGGCGCACGAGGCCCGGACATCACAGCCAGCTGTACTCAGAGGCGGGAGGTTTGAAAGTAGCCAATCCGAGAGCGTTATTTATTTCTCCTTGCTGCTGATTGGTTGCTGCCCTGTGATGCATTTCGCGTGGAGCTATCTCGAGTGTTTTGCTGAGTGTTCTCGTGTTTTTCGTTTTGTTCTTATTAAAGCCCTGCATTTTTATTACTGCAAACAAAATTAATTTATTACGGTATTTACCTGCTTATACCAAAGAAAACGACAGCGCATACCAAAGAAAACGCGCGTGCATGAATTACAGTACATGCATACATACATACATACATACATACATACATACATACATACATACATACATACACACATACACACAAAGAAGGAAAATGCTCTTTTAATGCAGTAACATTTTGACACAATATAGAGAGCAGCTATATTGTACAAATATGTACAAAAAAACAAAAACAACTACAGTATAAGCAAAAACTATGGTTCTACGATCCTTGTAAGTAAAAAGATTCCATGTATATACACTGACACAAAGCTAATCTATATCCACATATAAATCATAAATATACACTATATCTATACACATACACTCACTAAAAAACATTAAAAGAAGCATTTCAATCACATTCAGCTTGGAGAGGTCTTCCAAGTTCAGAATTAACCTCCAGGCTGCACACATTCTGCAGGGCGACGGGAACAGCCGAGCAGGGAAAGGGAACACTGGGGTGATATAAGGCCACGCAGGCACTGGAACAGCATGTGCCCACTCTGCACTCTGATAGCAGCCTTCCACTTTTAAAACTCCTGTCAGTAAAGACGCATCTCGGCGCCAACTCAGGATAGAAGTCACAGGGTTTGCAGGAGGAAACTGTGGGTCATGTGTGACAGCTTCTCTGGGTTTTATGTTTTCTAAAAAAGGCATTTCCCTTATCTGACACTTCTGCCGCTTTTACTGTTTGGCTTCAAGTCTTTTTAATCTGTTGAGTCATGCCCCGCTTCTTTGTTGTTGTTAAACTGAAACGAACTAAATTGGGATTAAATGCATGAAGTGTCTGAAATTGTGAAAACCTGAAGAATTAATGAGAACACGTGAGCGACTGTCCAGCATTCATTACACTCTAATAAACCAAACTGAACTGATTAAACCAATGGATTTAACGCCATTGAGGCACCTATTTGGAAAATGTAATGAAAAGATATGAATCTAATTCATAAGGGCAATCCAAATAATTCAATGCTATCCGTTTACTTAAGCCATTTGAGCAGAACATGATAGGGCACGTGTGTGTGAGGCGTTATCTGTCCATCTGTATCTGTATCTGTGTATGTGTGTGTGTGTGTGCGTGACTGCGAGTGGCTGAAATTCTTAGAACTGGGTCTGGGTCAGATTTAGGCACACTGAGTCACACTGTTGAGAAACACGGAGAAGCTCATCCCACGTGTCCTGCTGCCCCACTCAGATTTCATCCTGGCTTCCCTTAAATCTCTGCGACATTCTAAACAATGAGTGACTCAAAGATGCACGAGTACAAGAGTGGAAGCGGCGACCTCATTGTGGTTGTGGCTCTCCATAGAGTGAAAGCCGCTTTTAGTCAGTGAACGCAATCAAATCGCTGAGCAGATGCTGCAGGACTGACTCATTCCCTTCAGTGGCACTTAGGACACCACCTACCTTTTACTGAGTTTCAATCACACCCGGTTAAAACTAGAGTTGCACGACATGGACAAATATCAGTACTGCGCTTTTACTTCTACATATTGCAGTTGTGATGCCTTTCAAGATATTAAAGGTCTCATACCACCACTTTTCCCAAAAAGGCTTGACGTCTGTAAATACTGTTTCAAACTGTATGTTCATACAGCAAATATGTGAATGAATTTTTAAAAATCTGCTCATTTTCAAATCATAGGTTTTGTCATGTCACTAAACCAATATATTTAAATATATCTCCTTATATAGAATTTTTTTTCTGCAAATTCAGGCACCGACTCACAGACACCTTTAATGGTTAAAAATTATGTGAATACCTTGATTTATCAAAACACTCTGCAATGCGGCTATGATTGCTCACCACATCAGTGATTGGTTAGAGGCTCATTTGCATTTTGCAACCTTCTTCAGTGTCAGTATTGCACAGACCAAGCTCTAGTTAAAGCATGTTATACCAAGCATTTTAACATACTAAGCTTTTTAATATTCAAATAGTCCTTATTATAAATAAGCATTAAAAATCTAACAGTTCTTGCAACGTTCATCTTGTCTCAAAATGGTTTCCTTTACCGGCATCTTACTACCATGCGCAGAAAAGCTGTTTGCCAACCGCCGTTAAAAAAACAGAAAAAGAACGTGTTACATACAGGTGTACAGCACAGGCAAGTGTGAAATGAGATTTAATTGGACTCTTTCAGAAAAGCATTGCATCACTAAAGAACATGATAAAGCATGAAAAGCATGAATGGGTGTATCTCTCACTGCGTATGGGACCATGGGTGTGGGGAGATCTTCAAATAATGACTGAATGTAGTGTTTTTGTTTGAAATACCCATCCCTGCTATTAATAAGGTAAAGACTTGAATCTGTATATGCAAAAAGGAAAGTATTAGATTCAGTGTTCTTCAGATTAAGCTATGGCTGTCTGTTGTTCTTCACAGCGTAGTGTGTTTGTGTGTGTGTGTGTGTGTGTGTGTGTGTGTGTGTGTGTGTGTGGCTGTCAGCATGGTGTGCGCTGAGCTACTACCCAAGATTCAGTGCTGTATCTGTGTGTCTGCAGCTCGGGGAGGGGCACATGAGGGCACACTGCAGCAGACTCCCGTTACCATGTGGACAGTGTTGTTAAACGCTCCATCCCCTCCCGCGCCCTCTCTCTCGCTCTCTTTCTCCGTCTCTCTCTCACTCAATCTCCCTTTTCCTCCTGGCAGTTTACAGGTAAACGATACCACACAGAAGAGATTTCAGAGTAAGGTTTTCCTTTGTGCTAAAGTCACTAAAGCAGGTCGAAGCTGTTAACGTGGCACTGGCATTATCCTGGGCATTTTTCTGGGCATAGCGTCCAGACTCACCCTCACACTCACTCTCTGCTCTGTGCCGCATGCCCTGTTGCCAAGGAAACGGTGGGGGGAATATTTTGGCCAACTAGCAAGAAAGGGGGCTGATAAGGCACCGGAGAAAAGGAGACGGGAGTGAACAACATAAGAGGGGGGGGAGGGGAGACATTTAGGGACATTTAGGGAGAAGGAAAGAGAGACGGGAGAGAGAGAGAGAGCAAGTGAGAGAGTTAGGGAGAATGAAAGAGAGCCAGTGAGAAAGATACAGATCAAGTAAATATCCTTATAACCTATGTGTAAGAGGGGAGGTAATAGATTGCAGGAATGAAGAAGTGTGATGCAATGACATCAGAATAAAGCTCCGCCCCCTCTTCTATATGGTGAGAATATATATTTTCTTTACTTGGTATTAGGCTCTCTTTATTTTGTCTTTAATTTATCGCGCAATGCCATAGACGTTTCAGAGGTGCGTTTGCTTGCATTATACTTGTATAACAGTGTGTGTGTAACAAATAAAGAATAATAAATTTATTATGAATTTACTTCCTATCTCTTTTTTAATAAAAAATAATGGAAGAGACATGGCAAGTCAACTGGAAGCTTACATAAATCCCAGTATTGCAAAGAACCAGTGTGGGAACACTGTGTTAGTAAAGTGTGGGATGTTGAAATGCTTCCGTACACGAGAATTTAACGCAAGGGTAACAGTCAGATTTTTCTACACCAGTGGGTGTCTGGGTGACTTCAAATTATTCCTTATGTTCCGTCAACATTGTTATATATTAACATTTATGTGCAATATCTTACATGTAGTCCACCGTGTGAAATATCACTACTTATGTCAATATTACTAATGTACTACTGACCTCTATTCTGTACAATAATATATATTTTATATTGTTCTTGTCTTTGTGTCTGCAGTTGTAACATAAGCAGTTTCCTCTGGGATCAACGAAGCTCTCTGATTCTGATTTAGAAAATTCTTCCCATGGTTTCTTGTGATTTCACTTGCAGAACAGCAGCTTAAGAAACTGCAGTTCCAGCTAATCACCCCCCCCCCACACCCCCCACCCCCCCCCAAAAAAAAAAAAAAACCTGTTACATTTTTTTTCTGAACCAACTGACCATTTCGTCTCGGATCACTGACATCTAGCTGACAAGAGTAACCAGCCGTTTGATGGTTTTGATGAATTAACTCGCAAATCCATTTTCCCTAGGAGACAGATCTCACACATACACAAAAGATGCTAATCTTGAAAAGAAAAACACTTATCTCGCCCTAGAGGCTTTGGTGAGACTCACGCTGACCACAAATTTATGTAAGAATAAGAACAGACTGCACAGCTGGCACTGAAGAGCAGAAAAGGCCAGAGACACTCAACAAATCTCACACTGGACTGGAGTAAAACCCAGAGTCTCCATGGTTACAGCAAAACTGAGTGTGGTCCTGCTCCCACATGCCAAAGTCACCACCCTTACATTCAAAGGGTCATCTAGCCTGGGTTCCTTTCAGCACAGGAAACATGGGGAGATTCCAGTGGAACTTCACCCACTGCTTCACATTTTCTGGACCTTTTGTAAATACTTTTAAATCCACTGTTAACTTTTTAACGAAAGAAGGAACATAATCTACTTTATTATGAGGTTATAAATACATTATTACAGTCGCTAATGTATACATATTTACATTCACACATACTGCAATCTGTGACTGCAAAAATACTGTATTTTATGAAACTACACATACACACAATATATATATTTTTTAATTTGTTGTATTTTAACTGATTAGCTGTATATTAAAAAAATGCAGAAACCAACAGTGACTAGGCCATTTCCCAAGCATGGAACCCTAGACTGTTTATATAGGATTTTTTCAGTAGCATATTAATTACATAAAAGAATATTATGGTACGTTTTAACAGCTATTCTGTATATAAAACAACTGTATACTTAAATGTTGAAACCAAACAAGAAAACCTATAAGCTGTTATCATTAGATTGATCAGGCCGTATATTAATCATATCAAAGCATATTAAGCTGTTGTTTAACAGCTAAACAGTATATAAACGTGGAGAAACCAATAAAATGTGGGGTCAGGGTTAAGGCTAAAGCTATTTATGGCCAAAAAGACTTAAAATTGTTAAGAACAGATTTATTCAGCGGCGTATTAATCAAGCTGCCTTGATTTTCAACTAGCAAACGTACCAGAGCGAATCATGTCTTTAACTCACGATACAATTTTTTTTAGATACTTAAGGAAACTTTTTGACACATGAACTCAAGACAAAAACATGAACAGGCTGGCCATGTGTTTGAAGGAGAATGGAATGGACTGACCAGCAGTAAACGTGAAGTAAAAGGAGCATTAGATACTGGTGTGACCCAACTAGCTCAAATAACCAGATCTGCGTCATGGGAGCAGTTTATCTCTCAGCTATGTGGGCTGATGGGCATGATGGAATATTCGGAGTGCATATGGGTCGGTGATGGCATTCTGTACAGCTCGACCTCCAATTTGTATGGACATATCTTTGCAAGACAAAGATTACATTTTTAATGTGAACAAAAAAGCACAAATGTCAAACTCTAGGGCCCTTTTCTCCTGTCTAAATTTTAAAATCAGTAATAATTACATTATTATACAAACAATATTTTTTCTATCAGGAAACAGTTAAGAGCCTATTCTGTCAAAAACCTGAATCTTTTCTCAGTGTTCACTCGGGGAAACATAGAATAACATCTGCACAGAACAAGGAAGATTACACTATACAAGAAGAATCAACACGCACTCGCGCGCGCGCACACACACACACACACACACACACACACACACACACACACACACACACACAAACATCCTCATACAACGCACCAGCAGTAAGAATGTAGTGTTTTGGTATGGGTTGCAGGCAGTTACTGACAGAGTCATCTTCAAAGCCACAGAAGCGCCGATTCTGAGAGCTGATAGAACAGCAGCTTTGACCAAGGCAAGGCAGCGTACAGGCGTTCGTCTCCGAGCACGAAGAACAGGCACGACTCCACTGACCTGTGAAACAGCATGTTGCTGCCTACAATGGTTTAAAGCACTAAAACATCAAACGGCTCCATCACACCTCACCGCAGCTGCCCACAGCTTCCACCGAGCTCTAAACAGCCAACAATGCGACTGTTTACCACCGATTCCCACCGCTTCTGAAAGAGGGGTGCCTAACTGCAGTCTACCCTGATCTTACAAACCATCTAAATAATAGCACCGCAGTGCAATAACACTCCCGAAACAGTGGAGGAAACATCCTGCTAAACACTCCTGTTACCCATTTTTCAATCTTCATCAAGTTTCGAGAAACTAGGCCTCAGCCTGCAGCACCAAGCAGCTGCAGGAAGACCAGCTTGGTTGGTGCTTTGCAGATCAGGAGGCCTGTGTGCATAAATTAACACAAATTCATACAGATAAAATTGGCCAACCTGCTCATGGCTGTCTTAAGAAAACCTCACATCTGCACAAAAACAAGTAACTTTACAGCAGCAAAAATACACTTTTTTGGGCACATTAATGTAATTAATTTTATTGCAAGTAATTTTAGACTTTTTATAATTGTCCACTGGTGTAAAGGAAAAATTTAGATGGTGTACATAAAAAACAACATAGCGACTAGATTTTGATATGACAGTGACATGCATGCATGCCCAAACATTGTGTGTGTATGTGTGTATATATAAAACCTATATATGAATCTTACCTTAGTGCGGCCATTAATAACATAATCCCCAAGCTGTCCATTGGCTGAGCTGTGCATTATGGCCTCGTCAATATGAGCCATTAGGATGCCGATGTTCTCACAGCCTGGCTCCTTGCCCTCCACCCAGGCTATCTGGTCTCCACGGATGTTCTTCGAGGGGATGCTCCTCTGGCTCACCAGCTGTCCTCCGCGAAATTTCCCACTGTGGTTCAGAGTCTCCACCTCCTGCAACACCCGGTCCCCCAGGCGCGGGCCGAGGAACCCATCTTTGACGAAGATGCCATAGTATTTCATGCAAGGCACGATGTACAGCTGGGCAATTCGCTCCGCCGACCAGACACTCCCTGCCTCCACCACCGGGGGCACGCAGGGGGCATCTGAGGAGGACGTGCCACCTGTCGTGGGGCTCCACGCCACCTTGTGCCTGTTGTTGTGGTGGAGTCTGCTGGGTGAGGAGCTGCTGCAGTGGCTGTGGTGCTGGCTGTTGCCGGTGCATTTCCCTGCATCTGGTTTAGCCTCGGCTTCCAGCCTCCTCCTCTTGAACTCGGGAGAAGAGTCCGGGCCGTTGGCCATGCCTGATGACCCTAAGCCCAGGTTGGCCTCGTCGAGAGCCCACGAGCCCGTGGCCCTGTTCTCCTCATCCCTGCGTCTCTGATGCTGCAGTTGCCTGCATTTCAAGTCTCCATTGGATCGCTTGGCCAGGAGAGGGCATTTGTCATGTGGTGGAGACGTCCTGCCCGAGTTCTCCACAGACCTCAGCTTGAGGCCATTCTGAGGTTCCACCAGTCCTTTTAGCTGCCTGTAGCCATTAGGCGTCTGGGCAGGGACCCCGCTGTGGTTGCCCTCTGTGGTGGCGGAGGGGGACAGGACCAATCCGTTGCACAACGGCAAGCCGGTTTTGGCTTCTTTCTTCAGCACCGTGATGCCCGGCCCCACCGTTTTGGACGCCAGATCCGCCAGCAGCTCGGCCGCCGTGCTGCTCCCTGCCGTGGGCCCGCAGAACGCCTTCAGCCCCATGCTCACCCCAGCATGCTCCGCCGAGCCGGGGGCCGCCTGCTCCGCCTTGGAGCTCCCGAAAGAGGGGCTTTCGTCTAAAAGGTCCGCGCTGCCCAGGCTCTCCATCTCATCTCGTCTACTCCCAGATGCGCACGTAGCTCACGTCCAATCCTCATTTTCTACTGACTCTCTCGCGCACATGGCTGCGTGCTGCACAACTGGCGGCGCTGTTAGACCTGACCATGTCCAGAAACTTTCAGCCCAGAGTCTTAAAATCCAAAATCCTTGTCCTCAATCACGGACCCATCGCTTTCCTATGCTTTCCTAACGGAACAACAAAAGCAACATTGTAACAAATTGAACGTTCTAACACATTAAACATTGTAACAAATGGAACATTCTAATAAATGAAACATTGTCACAAATTCTAACATGTACTCAAATAGAGTTTGATACAAAGTATCACCAAACATTTCGCCACTTGACAGCCCATCATTCATCTTTATCAATCTTTTTATTATTCGTGCGAAGTCAGACCAGAAAAGGCTTTCACAGCCAAAGGCCAGCAGCTCTAATCATTAGCTAATAATTAGCAGTAACTAAAAGCACGTAGACTGCTAGGGTGGGGAAAACACTAAAAGAAACGTGCATTTTGTATGTTCTACGTGATTTCGCTTTAATAATAACAATCATACTGAATAAAAAGCCCACAGCAAACTGCTATAGAGAAAACATGAAGGGACATACTTGGACAGTTTAAAGGCGAAATGAAAAGCTTTAAGTCTAGAAAGCTTTATTCTAATAATAATAATAATAATAATAATAATAATAACAATAATAATATAAAGGTAAAAGAGTAGAAGACTGTGAAGCCTTGCTCGGCTACTACTGTCACAGTGATTGGAATGTGAAATGTTGTTTACAAAATATATAAGAGGTAAACCGGACTACCGTTCATAATTTAGCTTAATACTAAATTACCACTTAATTCTAATTTACTAATACTAAATATAAATAGATTTATACGTAAACGTATAAAAATAGACCTGGCTTACCTCTTACACAAGAAAGTCACGACGCGAACGGTTAATGTCCAGTATTGCCCACTCAAAGTCCGTTTTTGCAGGAGTAAAAAAAAACTAATCTGTACCCGTTTGAAAGCTGTAACGGGTCAGGGTCTGGTTCTGCGACCCGTACGGGCCGGTACCAGCTCAGGAACCTCAGGCTCCGTGCTCCTCCTCGATGTGTGAGTTTGAGTCGGTGTCTGTCTCAGTTTTGCCACCCGTATTCTGAAAAGTCCCACCCCGCTCCACTCTAATTAGCTAGTAGTATTCTATTCAAAGCGTGCCGTCCAACGGGGAGGAGGAAACTCCTTGCATATTTAGGTATTACGCTCTGATTGGCTGGCTGTTTATCGTGGCCTCAGCTACGATTGGCTAAACGCTTGTCCGTCACCCAGCAAATCGAAGCGGGGGGTTGAGCCTGCCGGAATACGGGTGGGAAAAGAATACGCCTCAAGACCACGTTCTGCCCAACTCCTTGCCGCTTTCTCAGCGTCTTCTCTCTGTTTTGTCCCATCCACATTCTCACCGTCGTCCCTCTCCCGCTTTCTGTTCCTCCTTTCGTCCTTACTCGGCCTGTGGAAGTCCCTCTCGCCGTCCCTCTCCCGCTTCGTCTTTCTCCATGAGCCCTTCTGTCACTTACACGTGCGCACACTGGTCACGTGACCCTGAAACAACAAGACCGGCCCGGTGCTCAGATATTGCACTAAGTCTAAAATCATCATGGCAGGATAGCAGTGTGTGACAGCTCTTAAATCCGTTTAAAAAGATAGGAGTGTACAGTAATAGCAAAAATCATGAACTGAGCATGTAGACTTGTAGAATTAACAGAATTTGCCTGTTACCCTGGCAAACTGGATATACATGTACAAACTTTTGCCATCTCATATTTTGAATTTTAATGTGTATCATGGACCAAGGACCCCCCCCCCCCACACACACACAACTTCG
>JBBJLS010000001.1:12949160-12964370 GCA_037577275.1 Bryconaethiops microstoma
AAATGCAGAGGAAGAATTTCGTGCTGTTCACACTGTGTGCTGTGGTGTGTTCACGTATGACCGAATGATCACCTTCAATGTGAAGAACCGTTATAAACTTTAAATAATGAAAAATTTCTGTACGTCATAATAATAATTATTATTATTACTGTTATTATTTCCCATTACCACACATCAGAGAATACAAACTACTTTGTACAATGTACTGCTCAAAACTACTGGGGCTGCACAATACATCGTCTGTGAATCGTTATTGCAATATCGGTCTCTGAAACTGCAGAATGCTGTAATATGCAAATAAGCTGCTAACCAAGTTTTTCTGATGAATCACAGCTTCAGGTGAGTTTCTGGGTGTCAGTGAATCAGTGCATGAACGGGAGTGGCAAAACTGCTGTAGCCAGAATAAAGAGATATATTCAAAAACGATTGTGGATAGGAGTTTATGGATAGGAGGGGTAAACGTACCATTTGAAACAATATTTTCAGACTATAAACCTTTTTAATTCCAGAAATGATGATTTCGGCCCTTGAATATCTTAAAATTGTAATCGCAGTATGTAGCAGTAAAATCGCAATACTGATATTTTGTACATGTTGTGCAGCTTTACTTTGTACTCATGGCTTGTGGGGCCACACCAAGATGAAAATGTCCAAAGCTCTATAAATCTACTTCTATAACACTCTTAAAATCTGTAAATGGAACTAGACTTAAAGGTTAAAGTATTTTTTAACAGAAAAAGTAGTTTTCTTATATCAAACATACAATTTATAATAGAACAGTCCTGCTCTAATTCACTCACAGGATAAAGATTCTCCACAAGGGGGCACTATTATCCATTCAGTTTGTTCTAGTGCATCAGAAGAGCTCTGCATTAGTGACACTGTGTTCTTGTACGTTTTGTACATTTGTATTGTGGAGTGTATACTGGAGTGTGTTTGTCCCACTCACTTGACTTGTTTCTCGTTCTCGTCCTCACACTCTTTTAGTCGCCAGTCCATGATGTAACCAATCACTGGAGCAGTCAGGAGACACAGCAGCTGCAGCACTCCAAAGATAGAGGTGTACGTACTCACTGAGAAAGAGCAAGAGACAGAGAGCACGAATGAAACAGTAAGCATAAGTATACTTTGGTTTTATTAAAAGTAGTCTGATGTTAATATAGCTGGAAGGACGGACGGATAGATATTATGGATGAGATATGAATCTGGGCACCGTCTCTAATTCAGACTCTAATCATTTATTGCTTTGAAATGACAAAGTGAATCAGTGTCAAAAGGAGGAGGCGTAGGGTGGGGAATGAAGAAGGATGCACATAATTTAGCCCACGGTCTTACCCTCTTCCATCTTCTCAGCTGAGAAGGCATCGAGAAGCGGGAGAGCAGGCAGAGAGAGCACAAGACACACACAGAGCGAGAGGAGTTAGCATCATGTGCCTGAAGCAGCTAGTGGAGTGGAAACACCACCTCCAGCATCAACAAGGCATTCAAATCAGATTCGTGCCACAGAAAAGACTCTGAAGCAAATAGACAAGCAGTCAGTAAGACATCTGACAGAACAGACAGTACAGCTGACGTCATTCATTACTTCAGTGTGTGCAAATAGCAGCTTCTTGTATAGGGCTGCACCATGTGCTAATAATTTTTGCGATGTCGATCACTGAAGTACTGACATCGCAAAAGGCAAATAAGCCTCTAACTAATCACAGGGAGATCAATCCCAGCTCCAGGTGAGTTACTGGGTGTTCTGATAAATCGAGGTCTCTGCATAATCCAACGAAAGTCTAATTTTTAATTTGAACTCCTGACATGTTGCCCATATTGTGCAGCCCTAAAATTTTGTAATTTTTCACTAATACACACACACACACACACACACACACACACACACACACACACACACACACACACACACACCTGTGCTGAGGTCTCCGTCAGTGAGGGACTCCAGAATGCTGTTCATGGCGCCCATGTAGAAGATGAGCCGCAGCTGTGTGACGCACATGGTGATGAGGCTGAGCATGAAGATGGGGCTGAAGATACTGCGCATGAATGACTGGGCTACAGTGAGAGTGAAGGAGCGAAGAAGAGAGCTTTACTACAAAGCAAGTGCTGTCACTCCTTCAAAATTTGCCCTTAATTAGCCTTCAACAGTGGTACATTAGTATCAGGCCACTTTAAACATTTAACCACGGCTAACATTTAAGGTTCTCTAGGTTACATTATAAAATGATAATTGTTTAAAAAAGATTTTTTTTAGCACATCAAACTGATAGTGGCCTCCAACCAGACTACAGTAAAGAACAGTTGTGGTGTTACAAAGTCATTTTGTATGCAAATCTGCAACAGTGATTTGAAACACCTAAAAGAAAATATTCTTGTCTGTTTTACATTATGTTTCCTAACAAAGTGAACAAAATACATTCATAAGTATGGCACAAATGTCCAAATACTTTTTTTGCTGTATCATTCTTGAGAAACATGGGTGATCAGCATGATGTTTTGTTGTTGAAACCAGTGTTACAGTGTTCTTTACCACTAGAACCGCCATGTCTTTAGTGCTGCATGCACATTCAGAACAGAATTCAGATTTTTCATTTATTTATTCAGAGTAGGTAGGACTATGCAGTAAAGCATATTTATATTAATCTGCTTGCTTGTTCAGAATTGCATCTTGTGGCACAAACTACAGAACATGTTAGATCATGCTTTGTATGTCTCAAGAAATTGAAATAATGCCTGTTCCTACATTATTTCAGGTTCAGCACTCAGATGCCATAATTGGAAAACTCGGTCATCTTGACCAAAAAAGTGGAGGCCGCGCCCATCAAATGCCTTGTGTTGAGAGACGATCAGGAATGCTTTTTAATTACGGGGGCCTCTGTACAAATGGAAAAATAATTCTACAGGTGCTCTGGTGGCAAGGCAACAGTTATGTGCCCCATCGTCTATTATGAACTGAAGCTCTTTGGCCAGTTAATGATCAGCCAGGCTTACTGCAATAAATTCATAGTGGCCTGTATAAGAAAAGCCTTTATGAGGGTGACCACAGCTGTGGTCAAATTTATTACCTAGTAGTTGAGGAATCTCCCCAAAGCCTCTAAATACACACACACACACACACACACACACACACACACACACACACACACATCTGTCTTGACACTGAGGCCTACCCTAACTGACAAGAGGAGCAGAATCGTGGGGGTTTGAGGGTATTAGAAGTAGGAATAGATCAACATCATGTCTTTTTTTCTAAAACCTCCCACAGTCTATAGACTGGACTCCTGCTGAGTGGCTAAAACAAGTCGCACACTCTTTTCTAGCTTGGCTCATTACTGTCTGCCCTTGCCCCCGTCTCCTGCCAGCTCTGGCACTCGATAGACATACAACTGCTACAGGACTTCTAGGAACATAGTCTGAATCAATTGCATGGTCCGTTTGGGATAAGAGAGCACAATATGGGACTCCCACTGTGATTTAAAGACCCTAAAGCAGGGCCAGTCTGAGAGCAGTTTGGACTAATTGTACGGTACAGATCTAGGTTAGTGTAGTCAAAGTGCATCCAATTCTTCTCTATACGAAGCTTGAGATTCGCCCCAATGACCCAATCACAGGCCTCAGAACTGAGACGCTGCCTTAACGTCTGACTCTGGCTACTAAAGGAATTTTCATTCACATAAAAGAGTTCTATTTACAACCATTCAGTAGCCCCGTCGTTTTCTTGCGTATTCCCCACCACGCTCTGGATCAAGACACCAGGCCAAAGCGATAAAGGAAAAGCCTTTGTAAATCGCTTGGCTTGAGGCAGCTTCCTGGCAAAAGGCCTGTCTCGCTTTTTCTTGTCTGTCTGGATAATCGTGGGCTTGAATAACACTGGCTTTTGGCAGGAGTGCATAAAAGTTGCCAGTCTGCCTGGCAGCTGTGTGAGTTGAAAATAATTTGGGTGTAAAATCTAATTAGTTCGACTGCGGGTTCAAGGTTTGGGACATTGCATGCTCCCAAGTTGCGTCAAGAGTCAAGACTCAAAAGTCAGTTTATGGTCAGGGCTGGGATTCAGCTACTAGCCTCTCAGTTTAAGAAGATCAGAAAACCAACTAGCACAAGCTTGCACGTGTTTGGGTCAAGAGTGGAGGCTTCATATATTCACAGTATGAAGTTTGTTGTTTTGGAGGTCAGTTGTGTCCAAATAGTTAGTTAAATTATAAAATAATCATACTGGCTGGACTGTGCTGAAAACGGATATGAGACACTTGTACTTCACACACTGTTGAGGCTTTAAAAATTCAAAAAGAAAAAGTAATGCAAATTACTCTCATTGATGTAAAGGTAAAAAAATATGACACATACACTCCTCCGTAGCCTTGCACTGCACCTCCAGGTCAACAGTGGACAGGCAGAGTTTGTTGCCATCCTGGGTGGCCAGCATTTTGGGCTGGTTCTTCATAGAGTTCCCAACACTCAACCTGCGGCCCACAGTCGTCACCTGCCTGTAGAACTGCTTTCCAGTTATCTTGTGGTCAAAGCCCAGCCAACTGAACTTGATCTTCACACTGAAGGAAACAAGAAGCAGACAGACAGTGAAACTAAAGATTGACACACTGACAAGAACTAAATGAAGTGGAGCTTGACAAACGGACAGAGCCAAAAAATCAATATTCTGCCTTCTGCAATCAACTGGCTATAATTGAAACAGTCCTTAACAGATGAGCACATAGACCTGAGGTCACAAGGAAGACTGATGGAGCATGAAAACTTATTGCAACCACACTGTTCAGACAGTCACATACGTGTAGTCCATGTCCTCGGGTCCAGGGAAGGGTTCCAGAGGCCAGTTGAAGAAGCAGTTGATGAAGACAAGGCCAGCACAACCAGCCCAAACCAGAAGGATGGTGATGAATGCCACGCCCAGGTCATAGATTACCTGCAAGAACAACAGATGTTGTTCCTTCAGACTCTAAGAGTTCATACGTGGGTCCACACTTCACTTCCTTACTCTCATAGTAGTTACTCGATAATTATAATATTTACTGGACAATACATCTTGATATTAACAACTAAATTATACTGGTAGCGTTCAGAGTGGTTATTGCTGTCCATGTTTGCTGCCAGAATATTAATGAGCAAATTGAACTGTTCTGCCTCAAACTAACTGCTGCTGTACACGCCCCTTACGCCCCTTATGATTATTTGCACAATCATTTATTGATGTCTTACTCTGTTCTGCATTTTTGCACACTGTAACAACTACAGTAAAAACACAGTATCAGTAATAATATTTATTCAATTGCTCTACATGTTGTCTTGTCCTTTTATTTTATTGCTCTTGTGTTTTTTATGCTCTCTCCGTATTTGTCATGTTTGTGGTTCTTGCCATAGTCTTGGAGGAGCGTTGTTTGACTGTGTACTGTGTATACTGTTTGTATATGGCTGAAATGACAACAAACCTACTTGACATGGCTTGAATGGCTTTATTTGAACTAGGACTTTATGTGAATGATCTTTACCTTTATCCCAGGAAAGGTGACAGCAGAGGAGGCATAAGATCCAATCATGAATGCAATGAAAGTTGAGCGAAGATCTCCAAACATGTTGGGAAGCTAAGGAACACACACAGAGAACAGATAGTGATCAGGAAACTGGTCAACAAATGCTGAATATAACTGTCATGGATTCCAGTGGTGAGAAGGAAGATGCTTTCAAAGCTGTTTTATGGACGACCTCGTCCATGACCTCCTATTTCAACATTACAGCACCTTCATCTCAAGACAATTCCAGCCTTGGAGCAAAATTTTACCTTACAGTTAATGTGCGATCTGTCAGACAGGTTTATAGTAACATTTTTACCTCAGCTTTATTTGTATGTGCTTCTTTTCATTTAAATTTTCGTGTTATGCTGTTTTGATCTATACTTTTTGTACTTTACTGCTGTAACAATTAATTCAACATAATATTAAAGCTGTCTATCTGTCTGTAAGGACAAACAGTCACATCACCTCATACAAGAATCTCTAAACTTTAACAACAAGCAAATAAACATCTTGTTACAACACGAGATTAATGTCCATAGAAATAAATATTACATCAGCCTGACAAAAAAGGAGAGTGAAGAGGGTGGGGAGGGGGGGGTTCTCTTTCAGATCTAACTGCAAAAATATTTTTAGTAGCTAGAGAGAGAGAGAGAGAGAGGGGCTTGCGTAATGATATTTCCTTTTAGCAGAGATGAAGCACTGGTCGTTCCAAAATGTGGGCTCGGGATAAACAACTGTTAGGGATCTGAAGGCATGAAAGATGAACAGAAAGATGAAGAGAAACAGAACTAGGGAGTGTTACTAAAGGTGTTTTTGCTATTTTTCACATGCACTGAAAAAAAACAGATCTTGATTTAAAAGTGGACATTAATTCATTATATTGAATAAACAAAATAAATTAGAACCATGTCATCTCTTAGATTGCTTATGTTTTTTTAAATAAAGGCACCCAACGTTTTCATTGTGCCACAGAGAACCAAAAAAGCGTTTTTGAACGATAGATCTTTAAAGAACGGTTTGAAGAACTGTAAGATGAATACCCTTGCAACAATTATGGTCATGCAACATGTTTTATTTGTGTGGAACTGATGTGCACATTTGAACCAAATGAATTCAGTGTAATATTTCAGTGTGTTTTAAGATCTTTTAGAACCAAGTGAATTCACTGCAGAGTGCTTTGAGAACTTCCATGAATCAATGTCGTCATCCATACGCGCAAACACTTCGTGGTACTCTTGCATGCCTATTAGTGGCGGTTCACTTCAGTTTTTCCAAGAACATGTTCTTCTGGCATCCCTGCCTGTACCCCCCACCCCGCCCACTCAAAACACACAAACACACACACACACACACACACACACACACACACACACACTGCAGACTGGAATGAAGGCTCCTGCCTGGAGTTGCACCCAGACATCATTCACTGCCTCCCATTAGAGGAAAGGTCGTCTGCGTTAGAAAGAGCCAAAACATTCCAGATGACACTAACAATAACAGTCACACACTGTGGCCCAATGGAGAACGAAGAGGCTGAAGAACCTGTTTCTGGTCTGTGGGCTGCAGAGTCGACCCAAGGCACCATACACAGGCCCACATGAAGGACTTGAAAGGACAAAGACTGCGTCTCTTATAGAAGGCTACAGAAAGCTGAGCGAGCAGTAAACAGGACAGAGCAAGTTTAAAGCACAGAACACACACACACATGCACACACACACAGAAAATTCCGACTCGTGTTTCGACATCACCACAGTTGTCCTTTTTCTTTATTCAGACAGAACACAATCACGTGAGGCAGCAGACAGAGAGACAGCAAACCTTCACCCATAACCCCCACAACACACACACACACACACACACACACACACACACACACACACACACACACACACACACACACAGTGTTCTTTATGCTCTTTTGCTTTTTTTTTTTTTCACTTCCAACTACTTTTTATGTGTCCTGATTTATGAATAATTTTAGCATATTCCTGTAAAGCACATTGAAAAACTTTTGTTTTTCAGAATTGTAATTTTACTTTATTTAATTTAGTGCAGGAGCTACGAAGCGCATCTAGATTTGGGTTGAGAGAACATTTTCATAAATGTAATTTTTCCATTATTCCTTTAAGATGCACTACGCCTTTTGTAAAATCCTCCATCAGGGACAAATGAAACAGGAACAGATAATGCCAGATGATCAGGCGGTGATCAGTATACTGGTGGTGCTAAATGCTGAGTGGTTGGAACTCCTTTTTCTATCAACCTTGTCTCTTTAGGCACTTTGCAGCCTGTCACAGTAAAACATTTGTCCCCATTTCTTTCACTTAATCTACTCAGTATGCCAAAGACAAGACAGTTTGACAGGCATAAAAAAATAGGACTTTTGTGCCAACTATGTGATTCAACACAAGAAATGGTCTAAAACAATCAAATGTAACTTAATTTAACTTAAATGCAGTTTTCCTTTGTCTATATAATGGCCATATTAATTAAATTCAGTGTTCGGTCACCCCACACCCAACACAGAAGCACGAAAACTGCCGGATTCTCTCAGTCTGCCACTCGAACAGGGAAGACACTGCACTGAGGAACAAGATGAGTCACAGGCACAACGAGGACAAAGCGGCTAAATCACAGGCACTAGCTGGAAGCTCGGCAAGACAAAGAGCAAAACAAACAGGACAGAGAAGTGAAAACGCAAAAAACAACCCTGTAGCGAACTGGCAGAAACGGGTTCAGGCCTGTGTGTGATCATGAAGTGAGGCAAATGATAGTCATATTAACATTATCCTCTAATGTCTTGTCTCTGATAAGACAGCGTCCATCATCATTAAGGAGGTTCAGGAGACAAAGCAAAGTCTGTCAGATAAATAACATGTGTACCATGGTCATCATCATCACAATGAATCAACATGACCTTCAGATCTGTGCCAGTCAGGCTGCAGTAAGAGCAGCATTCATCCAAATAACAGCAATGGTGAGTCTTGTTTACAGGGTGTACTTGGCTCGCCTCTGTGCCAGAGTCTGTTTCTATCTGAAGCTATTATTACTCACCCAGTATCAGCCCCCTCATCAGTGACACTCTATCTCTCTAAACATAGCCAAACCTGTTGTGCCAAAGTCTTCACAGGGTCCAACACAGCAAAAAACTGTCACAAATAATTCGCATAGAGTGCAAAAGTCCCTCATTTCTACCTATTTTGCTTGCAAATACTGAGACTTTCTTGTATTTTTCAGGTAGTCTTGAGGAACAGTTCTCCAGGCTTCCTGAAGGTCTTTCAAAGACTTTCACATTTTCAGTCCAGTCCACCAAACTGACCAGTTGCAGAGGAATGTTTTATTGTTTTTTAAGCCACACAGTGACCTACGTATGAATCATTCAAGCAGAACAAGCACATCTAAGTTAAGTCCTGAACCAGTGAATAAACAGATACAGATGATTCCTGATGATCAGGTGGTGATCAGTATACTGGTGGTGCTGAATGCTGAGTGGTTGGAACTCCTTTATCTAGGCTCCTTTAGGTCTCTTTAAGCACATTGCAGCCTGTTGCAGTAAAACATTTGGTCCCATTTCTTTAATTTAATCTACCCATTATGCCAAAAATAAGACAGTTTGGCAAGAATAAAATATTCTTTTGCACAAGGTGTTTTTTTTTGCACTAGCAAGGTGATTCAAAGCAAGGTGATATATAGTCATATTAACATTATATAGCAACAAAACAATATATATATTGTTTTGTTGCTGTATGCATGAAGGCTAATGAGTTTTACGGAGGAAGAGCTGAGAGTATTGAGGTCGGAATATTGAAAGAGGAAGGGAGGCTGGGGGAGGGGAAGGGAAGGGATTGTCCAGCCATTAGAGAAAGACAGCTGAGTCAGAGTCCTGAGAACAAGCCCAGGGTGTGATGAGACGGGGAGGGAATCACTCTCATTCCACAACTTCCCCCAACCACCACTGCTTGCAATTCACACTTGTTTACTGCAGTTAGTAGCCTACAGTGCTGAGCATGCAGAGCGAGAGATAAGAGAGAGAGAGAGAGAGAGAAATGCTAGTGAGAGGAGGGCAGGCAGCCAACTTAATAGAAAGAGCAAGAGAGAGGAAAAAAGAAACGGGGGAAAAGAAACTGAACAGACTGATGAGTGAAAGAACAGCAAAACATAATGTATTTCTGTTTTATTTTTTTCTTCACATACAGTGCTGTGCAAAAGTATTGAACCTCTTCATATTTTGCTTCCAAAGAGCTAGACTTGCTTTTATTTTTAATGTAGTCTTGAGGAACATTTCTCCAGTTAATCATTTGGTCCTCTTTTTTTTTATTCAATCGACTCAATATGCCAAATATCAGACAGTTCGGCAGACACAAAACAGTATTTTTGCTAAATATAAAGAAATAAGGGGTGGCTCAAGACTTTCACAACACTATCTTATTTTGCTTTAGATTTCCTCGACTCCACTTCAACCTTTAAAACATTTAAAACAAATGCTTTGTGTGCTGTTTTGCATTGTTTTAAGTCATTGCCAGGTTCAACATGAGTAATGAAAACTGCTTATTCAACAGATAGACGTTACATCATTAACCGCGACTGTTCACTGTGGAAAATCCAGGTTTTGCAGTTTATTCGAATGAAGCACAAAAACAACCTCTGGGTGACAAAGTGGACAAAGAGCTTCTTTAGTAACTCTAACCTCAGCCCTCTGATCAGATGTGTTAAACACACAGTTATTCAAAGTAGCAGGGGAGTGCTGACTAGAGCACAGCAGCTGGAACAGCTGGAATAACAGACCAGAGCTCTGTGAAGTTCACCCTGATGTGCATTTCCAAAAACATGCAAAAGCAGTTTTCCATCTCTCACTATCCCTCTCCTTTCAGGATTTGCACACTTTCTCACGTGCAGATAGAACACGTACACAGATGGGGCAGCACAAGCTCAGGCACGCTGGAGACACGGAACAATAACACAGAGACACAGGTGGAAAAACTGGCTCTCGTGTGTAATGTGAAGCTGTTTGTGTAATTTTATGTACTTATTTGTACTGGCCTGAGACATTGACAAATTTATTTATTGTGTGCTGCGAGCATCCTAACACATCACACATGATTATGTGGGTTTTTCCATCCAACAAATATAAATAAAATAATTCAGGTCAGATTTAAGCATCATGACTGATTCACTATTGACCTGAAACTCAACATTGTATAATATTAACCTGAAATTCAGCATAAACTAATCTTCAAACTAAATGTATTAGCTTGAGTAGGTTTTTTAAGTCTGTCCAACAACTCCAGGTGAGTTACTGGGTGTTCGGATGAATTGAGGTCTTTATGTAATCCAACAAAAGTGTTATTCTGTTGGTGAATCATTGCATGAATGGACATGGCTAAACCGCTATAGCCAGAATAAGGAGATATATTCACATGTGTTGGTTTTGTGACATTAGAAAATTTTTTATTTGAAAATGGACTGTTTTGTAGCTGTTTTTAAAACAGTCCATTGTTTTCCATAAATTGACTGTATTGATGAAGGGGAGTCAATGTACCATGTGAAACAATATGTACAGACTTCGCGCATTTTTAATTCCAGAAAAGTGGGTATATGGGCCCTTTAATATCTTGAAAGGCATGACAATATGTAGCAGTAAAATTGCAGTACTGATACGTTGCCCATATTCTGCAGCTTTAATGATAGTGCTGAAATTGAAGGTCACACACTGTCTCTATGTTCCTCAGATCACCTACAGGATTGTAGTGAGTTGCTTGATGTTTGTCCCATTGCAGGAGAGCACACTGTCCATCCTAACATTAATACATCATGACGCAATATCTTTTTCTGGCTCTTGTTTGGAGTGCCTGCTGCGAGCAGAGAGAGAGGCACATGGCCGAAATGTGAGACTGCACTGTGGCCCCTGCAAAATGGACTAAACTGGATCTTCACAGGTAAAAACCAGTAAAAAGCAGGTCTGGGACACAGACTGGTACTTACTGTGAGAGAAGTGAAGGTCATGCACATTCCCCCAAAGCCATTCAATGCCAGGGCGATGAAGATCAGCACAGACAGATCTGCAGGAGACAGAAAAACAACGTTTTAAATAAAACAGCCAAGCACAGAGCCTGGGCTGATCGCACTGATTACTGTGAAGATAACAAGACTCCTGTACGTACTTCTTGGGTTGCTGGCTCCATAGGCAATCAGGATACAGGACAGAGCGAAGGAGGCACTGCAAACACATAGATTTCACATTACAAGACACAGTACATTTGAACTCAAGTCAGAGTGGTGAGGTTTCCCATACAACCAAATTCCATTTTAGTGACATTAATACTAATAAATACATACTATCAGTCAATAGAGTTTTTCTTGCATTAAATATTTACTACATAAACACTCAATATTCTTTGCTAACCAGTACATTTACAGTGGGTTCACCATTTGAGATCTTTTATTAGCCAGAAAATGCTTTTTTCAACATTATTGACTTACAAAAAGCCTCCTAATATATTAACAGTTATAATGTGGATGAAGTGTTACATATTTAACGAGCTATTAAGTGATGAAATGAGCACATTTAAAGTTAAAGGTCAGTCTAGAATTTGACTCTGCAACACCACACAAACAGTTAATAGGATGCCAGACATGCACTTTTATCTTATAAAGGAAACTTGTTTTATCTGACATATTTACATTTACAGTTATTCACTCAACTACTCTGCAGTTTATGAAAGAAACAAGTCGTAAAAATCACTGGTAGTGTATAATCGCAACACTTATTCTGCAATAGTTATAAATAATTTGTAGAGTCTATAATAAAGAGTGTGTAATGCCAGAGTCCTGTTCCGTACCTGCCCAGTAGGCGGAGTTTGCGTGGGCCATATTTGTCCATGACGATGCCCAGCGGCAGAGTGATGGCACTAAGGAGGAAGGAGCCGATGGTAAAGGCCAGGTTCAGCATCTCGTCCTGCTCTTTACAGATGGGCCAGCCATTCATCTGCAGGAACTCCTCTTCCTCCTGAGCTGCTGGACTCACCGTCGTTCCGTTGGCCTCCTCAGATACATTGTGCACTGTACTGTTACCTACAGTGTCAGAAACACATGGGAAGGTGACAAAATTGCTACTAGTATCATAATAACTATTATAATATACAAGATTCAAAATGTTAATTTGTCAGACACACAGTGCATACAAACTACGGAGTATCTATAATAGAATAATTTGTCAAAAATACACAAAAATACAAAAACACACAAAAATTGTGCAACAGTATTTATAAACTATAGACTAAAAGTATCTGAATATTTACAGTGGAGAACAAATACAATATGTGCAAATGATGAATGGTCATGTGCTTCATGGTAAAAAAAAAAATTATATGCTAAAACGAACATGGTCCATTTTAAACTAACATTAAAATGCAATCTCTTGTGCAGTGTACCTGTAGTCTGGGTTTATTACAGAAACAGCATGAACCTGCTGGTTCATATCACAGCCAAAGCTGGAGGTGTTTCTATATAGATATCAGTAGTCTGCAGCTCACATGGAAAAGCCCTCAGGAGCTGAGTTATCAGAGGAACTCGAGTTAGGACCACCAGGGCTGTGTAAGAGGAAACGTGTTTTGAGGAAGCATGCTGATCACCACTCTCTCTCTCTCTCTCTCTCTCCCACTCTGTGGCCAGGAAACAGGCTGAAAGGTCAGACAAACAGGGGCGGCCTCGTAGAGTAAACAAGTGGCAGAAATAGCAGAGTTGGTGTCTGTCTCAACCCTACTGAACCCTGACTCTCCAAAATAAACAGTCACCTTACTGTGAGGTAAAGGTGATTTACATGTTCATCATTTTTATGTTTTGACTGCAGGATGATCACAGTCTAGTTAAGAAAACAAGTTGTTATTGATCACTCATTCCAGAATGTTTGTGTGCAACACAGAAGGCTTGGAATTCTGGAATAGCTGTTATGAATCATGAGCTGAGAGGTTGTTTATGCAGTGTATGAGTATGTGTGTGTGTGTGTGTTTGTGTGTGTGTGTGTGTGTGTGTGTGCACGTGCATGTGTGGTTGGAGGTGGTCCCGCTACATAAGACTGAGACAGAACGTCTTTGTGATTCTTGGAATTTCTTCTCAGATGTGACTGACAAACAGCCCTGGTCGTGGAGCAGGAATGACTTGCTGCTCGGGGATCAGAATCGACGGATCAGGCCCATCAGCCGGTAACTAAAAAACAAACAGCAGCTGGGCTTCGGTGGCTTTTGCTGAGTAATCAAGCGGCACTGAGCTGCAGTGAGTCAATAAAGGGAAACAGCCTTGATAGCCCGAGGGCACCCACACCCAAACAGAACCTCTCAACCACTTCAGTTCACACTAGTGCTGCACAATATATCGCCTGACGATCATTATCATGATATCATCTCTGAAATACTGATATCACAGAAGGCTGAAATACGGAAATGAGCCTCTAACCTCTAATAAAGCACCTAATAAAGAGCATCTAATAAAGTAACATTGAACCTAACCAATCACAGTGTTTCTCACTGGTTGACCTCACACCCTGACAGGAAGACCCTGTCACTGATCCATCATTTGCTGACTGAAGTAAACGAAGCTGCTGATAGTGGGAGATGGAAGTATTTGGTTGGGGGAAGCATGCGACACAGAGGATGTGAGTTCCAACAAAAGTCTCACTTTCAATCATTAAAGGTGTTGGCAAATCGATACATGAATGGCTGGGACTAAACTGATATAGACAGAATAAGGAGATATGTTTAAATGTGTTGGTTTTGTGACATCACAGAAACTATGATTTGAAAACGAGCAGTTTTTGTAGCTTATTTTCCATGTGTGGATTGTATAGACGAGGGGAGTAAATGTACCGTTTGAAACAATATTTACAGACTTTAAGCCTGTTTAATTCCAGAAAAGTGATTATATTGGACTACAGGAATCACACTATACCTAGCAGTAAAATCTCAATACTGACATTTCGTCCATATAATGCATATCACACACCAAACACATCCCACCAAGACGGACCTTATTTTTGCTTCAGAGATCAGGGGTCATTCACTAAAAGGTTCACGAGAAGGATCTTCAACCTTCTCTTTGTACCTTTATTTTTAAGTGTGTTGGAAAAACAGAAAGTCTCCTGCTGTGCAGCTGTTCTTCTAGTTATATTTGACATTTGTAGCTGTAGATATAAAATGACAGACTGTTTCTTTGGATACAGACGAGAGGACGTGTTACTAGCAGAGAAATGACAGCAGATTTTCCTTTAACTGAAAAAACTCAGACTGACTCAGCAACAGCAGAGCGAACAGAATTCAGTCTCTTCACACCCTGACAGGACGACCCTGTCACTGATCCATAATTTGCTGACTGAAGTAAACGAAGCTGCTGATAGCGGGAGATGGAAATATTTGGTTGGAGGAAGCATGCGACACAGAGGAACATGATAGTGATGAGATAGACACAAATCTGAGAGACACTCAGAGCCCAGCGTCTAGTCATGTGACATCTGACGCACTGTGTCACGTGAACTGCACACTGACCAGTTTAGACCAGCTTCCAGCCTTGGGTTGAAAATACATACACACACACACACACACACACACACACACATATATACATATACAAACACATACATATTCTTTTACACTTTTTCTCAACCCTTTATATATGTGTATATATATTTTT